>CM053268.1:52468858-52721100 GCA_028583415.1 Protea cynaroides
GAAGAAGATAAAAAAAGATAGCAGAGGAGCAGCAGCAGAAGAAGAAATAATAATTAAAAAAATTGTTACCAGAAGAAGAAGAGTCATTGGAAGAACAGCCAGTGACAAGCTGAAGGAAAGGAAGAAGAAAACACCATGCCAGTCGCCGGCTCTCGCAGGATTTCTCAAGGTTTCTTGAACTTCGCTTTTAGGGTTTTCTTGTGTAGTTGGGAATAGCTGGGTTTCTCAATAATTCAGGGTTTTTCACCCTTTTATAGTCTTGATACTGTGTAACTCAAGTGTACCGATGATATGTATACAAAGCAGCAATCAATAAGTTAGAAATGGAATCAAAAGTTATTCTAATAAAAATGAAGGAACATGCATGTACATAACAGAAGCAGCTATTCACATAGTCTAGCGTCCAAATTGCCAGCTTTGCAATCTAAGCATCACCCTGAGCAACAAAGTGGTCGCATTTTGTAGATGGAAGGATTTGGCAGAAATATGTAGACTTGTCCCTCCTAAAACGATTATTCCAGAATAAATAGGCAATAGTTAGGAGAGGAGCGCCAGCGGCGAGCAGAAGCATACCAAAGGAAACCCTGGCCAGAACCACATGTGCAAGTTTCCCTGCATGTGGCTCGTCCGTGGTTACTTCTTTGGATTTGCGTGAACTAACTGACATTTCACTAAGTGGGGATGCTCCCTCTAGCATGAGGGAACCTTTTTGGATCTAAATTATTCCCTTGCTCAGCCCCATTAGAATACTCTTGAACCCTAAAGCGGCGCTTAGGGATCACTTAAGTGACATTAATAACTATGTATTAGAGTAAGATTGGTTTACATTTCCTCTAAAATAGTAGAATGGTTTTCCAATCCAAGGTTTAAAGTTTTAGTATTGGAAGGGTGATTTTATGAGACATATTGTATCGGAGATAGGCAAGATATGATAAAGATACGCATGGAATTGTAAAAAAAATTATGGAAATGCTTTATACATGGATAGTTTTTAAACATAAAATACCTTACTATGCAATTTTTTTAATGCATATCAGTTTGATGCAAGGATTTGAGTCGTTTTTACCTAATCTAAGGAGTTGAGTCATTTCTACCTAATCTAGTGATGCTTAACAGAGGGCGAGCCTTGGTGTGATAGTAAGGTTTTCATATAGCAATTTGGTAGTCATGGGTTCAAAACATAGAACCAGCCTGTCTGCATTGCGGGTGTAAGGCTGTATACATTCTGCTTCTCCCCGACCCTGCAGTAGCGGGAGCCTCGTGCATTGGGACAACCTTTTGTGATGCTTAGATAGAAGTTGAAGATTATGTAGGAGTCTAAGATAGAAGGTTAAGATTACAAATAGACAAGAATTTACCCTTCTTTTAGATTCCTTTTTCATATATTAAATTTTATTTAGTCTTTTTAATTCTATAAATGAGTCTACATGGGGTGAACGGGAAGTTTGAATTTTTAGATAAATATTATTGTGTTTCCTATAGGAATTCTTTGTTTTCTCTTGGGTGTGGTTGAATGTTGGTGGTGTTTAGTTAATGTTGGGTACTGCTTTCTCACTGCTTCACTTCTCTGTGCTACTGTTTATGCTTCTCACGAGATTCTAGGTTGTTATTTTATGATTTATGTTGTTTTTTGCTAGTCTGAAATTTTATGGTCATGCTGTTTATCATCTTTAATTATCTACTTTTGATATGTGATTGCCTTTTTTTTTTCTCTGTTGCCCCGAGTCAATCTTAAAGTTGTCGTTCAAATCCTTGAGGTGGTTGATCTGTCTTAAGGTTTAAACATTATCTTTTGAACTTTGTCTGCCATGATCTCATTCTTGTTTAAAGATTTGATCCAGGCTGTTCAAGATTTCAGTCCTTGTTTTGATTCTTCAAGATTTCAGTCCTTGTATATCCTTTTTTTTTTGAAGATTTACAGCCCTCGTCTTTCTTATACTAAATTGTTAATGATTAACATTTTTCTGTACCCCAAAAAAAAAAAAACTCAACATATTTTCTTTCATGAGAATAGGAATTGCTATATGAATTTGCCTTTTTTGATGAATAGTATATCTGCAGCCACAGCTGTAAGACTTCTCTTCCCCCTCCTTCCCCCCCCTCCTTTTTTAATCAATTTTTTCTTGAATATACCCTGCTCTAGGTGCACAGGTGGTCTATGAACGCAAGCATTTTTTGAGGACTTTTTTCTTTTTGCCCCTTGTGATAATTTACCTCTTTTCCTCCCTTTTAGCTGTTGTTTTGTCCAATTTGAGATATGTTTGATGTTATTGTAATTGTCTTATGGAGCTATCAGTCAGAAAAGATACTTGGTTCTAGAGTGTCTTTTTCTCACTTTTTTCATTTCTTTCAGTAAGTGGTTCAATTGATATGAATTGCAATCACTTTTGTCAGTAGTACCTGAAGATCAAACCAAATAACATAGATGTGAACCTCTAACCTAATCCTATAGGAATTAATTTAACCTAATCTGACTTCAATTGAGTTAGATTAGGTTAGATTTGGCTAGGATGGGTGGTTAAGGTCTCCCAGTATCCATGAACCATCACAAAGTTAACTTGATATGTGATGCGTGTGCACCAGCTAATAGAAATGCTTTTCCTTAATTTTCTTTAAATATTTTATCTAATGTCTGGTCTAGGTATTGAGGTCCTTTATTCTCTGTGCTCATGTTGGAACTTGTTTGCACTTCAATAAATGAACTTACAAACCCAGATTTATTGATTGAGTGGTGGCATTCATCACTCTTTTGTATTAGTCTGTGTAGAAGTCCATATATCCAAGCATGATTTACTCGTATATAGGCATGTGTACACAAAAGCACATACGTCTGTAGATTCTCCAAAGGAGTGGAGATGGCATGAATCATTCCAACTTCTTGTATATTATTTTATTATATCTGTTGTATATTGTCAACAAGTTGTGTTTGTTCCAGTGGACTTGATGAAACCTGATTCAACTGTAATCCTACGCAATGCAAAAATCGACATGTTCAAGGGATCAATGAGGCTTGCTGTAGACAAGTGGGGCCGTGTTGAAGTGACTGAACCTGCGAGCTTCACTGTGAAGGAAGATAACAACCTGTCACTGGTGGAATATGAGCTGGTGAATGTTGTTGAAGAGTGATGTGCGAATTGGTTGCTCCCTACCCCTTTGCCCCTGATGAAGAAAATCAAATGAAGCAAGAAGTGAATTTTGTGTTTTTTTGATGTTGAGGTCCGCAATATGTCGTTTTCCTGGGCATCTGGTTCCCAGTTGCCTTGGCAAATTCTCTTCTAGGAAATCTTGAAGCTACTACTACTGAAGGGAGTCGGGTCATACCTTTAGCAGCAGCGGAAGGCAGCCTGTGGAACCTATTGAGGAGGACTCCAATGCATGTGGTGATCACACCTGACTGATGATAAGTCAGCTTCCCAGAGCAGTTGTCTTGGGGTGCTTTATTGTTGATCTTGGACCAGAATTGTTTAGTGAGATATATATAAATGTTTCAGAATTGCTCTACTATGGATCTTGCCTGCCTGTTTTGCCCAAATTTATGTCTGACCTTCATTGCTTTCCTGAGATTGGTCTTATCACTTCCGTGCATCTTCTTCATCGGTATAGCTTTTTGATGAATAGATTCATTTTGTTGTGGCGTAAGTTGTTGAGTGCTAGTGCTCTATTGTGCCGCTCCATACATTGGGTGCCCCATTGCTTATGGCTGGATTGCGATTGTCATAACACTAGTGTTTCTGTAATGTGTTTTTGCAGATTATTCAAGCACCTGCTTCCCTTAGGAATGTGTGCATCCCTTGATTAGATGCATTGATTGGGTTAAAATTAGTAGTTGTGATTTGTGCCTCAGTTCATTGGTTTCCAGTCCGGACCCTGGGCATCACTGATGCAGGTAGGCCTAAACAAAGGAAGTGGTTACTGGAGTTTGAAAAAGGAATTATACAATATACTGGAGTGTGTATCTGCAGTGTTGAATAATGCTTCGATGGAATGAGGTGGAGAGCCTGGAAGTTTCAGGAGTCGGGACATGGTTACAGGTGCCATAATCCGTATGTTAGCATCATTCTGGTGTCACTGCTTTATGCTATTAATGCATTAAATGCATCTTAGAGATGTGGGCTACCAGCCATTTGGTTGATCTAGTTATCTACTCTTGACACAGAAAACTTTGAATTACATTTTGGTTTGAAGTTAAAGGAAGATTTGAGGTTAAATGCTGCTCTGGTTTGACAAAAGATTAACAAGAAAGAACGGGGGGTGGTGGTAGTGTAACATCTCGCTTTTTTGGAGGAAAGCACGGTCATCATGGTTCAAGTAATCGGTATCAGATAAGTTGATTCGTATCAGTTTTGGATTCTATCGATATCCAACCCATTCTTGTTTAAACATTATTATATACGGTATGGGTCAGGTGTCAATTTTTAGATCGGATTGATTTTGGGCATGACTGATATTGTGGGTTCGATACTAGATTCAGAACTATGGCCTGTTTAAAAATTTGAAAAACTGAAGAAAGTGGCTGACAATGATTACAAAATTGGTGAACTTTGCAAATTCACTTTGTCACTCCGGCAAGCAATTGATGGACTTTAAGTGGGTTCATGTTACAAAATAATTTTCACCCATCTAATTCCTCAAATTTCTAACGAGGGTGAGCTGTGAGCATACGAGTTGTTTTTGTTTTTTTTTTTTTTTTTTAATTTAAGGTAGGTAAATCTTAAGGAGATTTGAACTCATGACGTTTTAATTTGTGAGCGTATGAGTTCAAAGAGTCTTGAAAGTTATAGTGGATTACAAACATGCCATTAACCTCCATTATTACAAAGTCAGAGGTTATGGCATTGTTGTACTCTTCATAACTTTGAATTATGTAATTCATTTGATTGAAATATTTTACTTGTAAGATACTAAGATGAGTACAAGATCCTCTATAACATGGATCCATCTATGTCCAATTTCTTGTCACATGAGAGCTCATGAATTTTACAAAGTTCATCTACATGGGTGAATACTAATATTTCCCAAAAAAAAGAAGAGAAAATTTAGAATAATATAATCCCTAAATTATGCCCATTTCCGATGCGATCCATCTGATCCCTTGTAAGCAAATTACTATTGCCCCATAACTCAGTTTGTTAAGTAGCGATCACGATCCGGATCAGCCAATCGATGCACGGTTGGTCCCCCTTTTTTGTCCATAATTTTTGCCAGCCCATGTACTGGTTTCACTCTTTGCTTATGAGCACACTGTTGACATACTTAATTGGTGCCTTATTTGTGGATCCTGTGCCCATACAATCACAATCTATGGTTCAACCAACATATATTTTCTTGCTTGAAAGAATAGAAACACCAAAAGAACCTTTTTTTTTTCAGCCTAGAAAATAGTGGGAATTCTCTAGTCCAACATTTCACGGATCAACAGTTCTTCCTTCTGTTTGTCTTCACTCCTTTCATAGACCATATGAACTTTTCATGGCCTAGATTTGCCCTTGAACATCTGTGCTTTTTGTCAATAAGATGTTAAGATATGTCTCTAGATTAAAACCCTTTTCTTCTTTTCTTTTTTATTGAGGGGGGTAGGTGGTGGTGGGTTGTCACACATTTACTACCTGCTTTTTAGGTTTTTGATTGCTTGAAAATTCACTTTCCAATATAGGTTACATTTTCCTTTTCTAATTTTCCAACTTCAAATGGAATCTCTTTTCCTCTTGAGTCCATTGGTTGCTGAAATATTTTATTCACTTTCCAATGACTTTCTTTTGAAAACTTTCTACTCCTTTTTCCAAAAAACCAGAGGGAACAGAAAATCATAAAAATAACTTTGTCACTTACTTTTTGCCAAGCAACCAAATGGATTTTCTTAGGTCTTACCAAAAAAAAAAGAAAAAAAAAAAAAGGATTTTCTTAGGGAAAGTCTGTCATTTTCTATCCCATATGATTTCTTATCTGAGCAAATACAAAGAAAATATTATTTGTTTAACTTCCTTTTTTATTCAAGACAATGACAATCAAACAACTCTTAAAAAAATGTCATCTTTCATAACATACAAAGCTGTTTAACTTGTAACTCAATAAAAGATTCCCAAAGTCTATCAATGGTTGTCTTCTTCTGCAACAAATCAAATATAAAGACAAATCACATTTCTTTCTTCTTGTGGTTAATACTGATTGACATCTTTGTTCATGTTATCAAATATTATAATTCAAATTTCAATGGATTGAATTGCTACCCCTGGTTTTGTTCTTTCAATGTAGATAAAAGAGATTGAATAATTTGGAATCTGGTTTGATATTTACACATCTGATCCAATTTGGATTATTTTGATGTAGGCGTGTGTGTTTCACAATTAATCTTTAATTTTTCAACTATTACCAAGATACTATAATTGCAACTGATTTTATTAAAAAAAAAAAAAAAACACTAATTATTCCTCAAAAATATATGTTAAAAAGGATGAGTTAGATGGTGATTCTGGTTCTATAAATGATAGAAAAAAATGGGTAGCAATATATTTTTCAGACAAGAAGAAAAATCACCCACAAAACCATCATGGAGAGAAATAAATTGTTGTATTCTATTTTTGTTTTCTTCTTTCTAAATATATATAATTAGAGAGAGAGAGAGAGAGACAGAGAGAGAGAGAGAGAGAGAGAGAGAGAGAGAGGTTCTTGTGAGTTAAGATAGACAATGCAAAGACAAAAAGCTAAGATCATTAGCTAGAAGACACCAGTGCTTATCTGTCCCTCCTCTCTCTTCCATTGATCCTCTCGTTTTGAGAGAGAACTGGTGTAGGTTTTTGTGGATGGGGTAGAGCCCACAAGTCCACCAATCAATACTTGTGGGGTCAGCATACGTGGGACACACTATATCTCAAAGGGATTGCTAATGAAACAAAAAAAACAGGATTGTTAGCCTGTCTCTCTCTAATCTCTAATTCTCTATCATACATCAATTAATAAAGAGTTATTTACTATGGTTTCGGATTTTGAATTTGGGTGTAAAAACAGAATCGATAGAATACAATTTGAAAGAACAATTCTTAATCTTATTCGATCAACCTATCTTACACTGTCAGGTAGAATCTTGACTACAACTGCATGGAGGGAGGGAGAAGGGGGTGCATTAAAGCACATGGTGAAAATAGGAGAGTCAACCTCGTGATCTCTTTTAAGGCTTGCACTTTATACCGGCAAGGTATCAACCAAGGGTCAGCAGTTGTCTTCCCTACAGCCAATTCAAAGGCAATCTTAGGCTCTGACCTTCCATTTTTCTCCAACCCACCTCTAATCAGTGAAGGATTCATAGGGAGAGGTTCTTGAGATACTGCGAGTGTAGTGGAATCTCCCACCCCACACCAATCAAGGAGTGGGAATTGATTTCCTTAGAAAAGTGCTCCCACATAATGAAGGAGGAGGTGAGGGAATCGATTTCATCCATAAGAGGCCTGATGTGCATATATACTATTTATCATTGAAAGGCGGTCGACACGTGATAGGATATGTGTTGACATTCAGCTGGAGGCATATACGTCCATAGCAATTTCGACAAAAAAGTCACAAATGTGGAGGTGGGACCCACATCCTACCCCTATAAAAAGGGCTCACTTATCAAGGCTACATCACTACTGACATCATATTTCACTATATTCACTCTCTTCTACATCTCTAAGTGCATCCTTCAGATAACGAACCCAATCACTCTTGTGCTCGTTTATTATCATCTATGATACAGGTCCTACCTTAAAAGATCAGTCTAAACTTCAATAGCAATGTGCCCTACATTACTTATCCAAAAAAAAAGTATGCCCTACATGGAAATAGAAAGAAAGGTTCCTACCCCTACACATCACTTAAGGTCCAAGAGTGGATTTCACCAGTAGAGGGCTCACATGGGCTGAATGATCAAAGAATAGAGAGGGTGAGAGGAATAGTAGTTGACCATCCCTACCTTGACAGTGCCCTTAAAATCATGAGTTCGATTGCCAACTTGGCCCATGTGGAAGTACTGCATCATTGCATTAGTGCGGGCCTGTTTGGGTGCAAATGCATGTTTCAAATCGTTGAATCGATCATTGCATGTGTGGACCAAACCTTTATTTTCATAATAGCAATGAATGAACATAATCAATATCCCCCACCTGCTTTTTCAGTTCTGCCCCAGCTCACATGGAAGCATTATCTATCTAATACCCTTTTGTTCGATCCCCATTTATAACTATTATTTCAGGCCTTGGTTAGGGTTCAGATGTATCAGTGGGCCTAGGGTTACAACTTGAAGCCCACTCACTATGAATTAAAGAGGACAGAATTGAGTAATTTAATACCTAAACTTGGCCAAACACAACCTAGTTAGTTTAGGGTTGGCTTCCTTAAGCCTCAAAGTTGAGCTTGATCAATGTCCGGTCTGGTCCGGTCCGATCCATGGCAGTGCTTTGAGTTCAAACAATATGACTGTCTATGTAAAGGTTATTATTCAATATTGGTCCAATCTAAGTGTATCATTCTTTTATTTAATAAAGGAGGGATAGTTTTGATATTACACTTTATTATCTGATAATTGAAAGTACGATAATATACATATATGGTCGTATACTAAACCGACTAATAATATTTATTATTATTCATTATTAGTTTTTAAGTTATCGAAATATTCGGTGTAACAATAATGTGAACTTATCGACATCCAGATGTTGTGATACCAAACCCCCTACTTATTTCTCTGTTCAATAAGATTACTAAAAAAACTAAAAGATAATATCAACTACAAATTAAGATCATTAAACTTAAAAAGCACAACCATCAATAGTCCCACTCCCCAATGTTTTATAGATTCATTAAAATCATGTTATGATTACTAAATTCAATAAAAGCATGTTATGATTACTGGTCTTTGTATGCAAAGGAAGGTTCATGTAATTTGGATTCACATGAGGTTTCATAAGCTTAGGAACTAAATTTTGATAAACCAGAGCTGATGAGACAAAAATTTCACTGTTTTATGTTTTAAAAAAAAAATCAATAATTTTACATAATTTTGATAAACTAGAGTTAATGAGACAAAAATATCTCTGTTTTCTATAGAAAAAAATCATTAATCATTCCCTAACTTTGCGTATGAAATTGACATCAAATTGTATTACACTTTGGAAACCAGGACTTTACTTACTTTTAATCTATTTTAATTTTGGGCTGAGGTTTTCTGTTCGGCTGCGTAAATCCTTACATCAGAGCAAGTCCAATACAAGGACATATAAAAATATCCAAAAAAATAGGATAGAAAATTATTTCATGAGGAAAGAGTAGAGGATCATTTCACAGCCCATTAGTTAATGTACACAGTACGACCCACCTCTAACCTGAACCTCTTAATGGACTGCTTCGGTCATATCCTATAAAATCTGACATTGAATTGATTTGGACCGAAACCAACCCCAACCAACCCGTAGAATTAATACTTTAAATGGCATATCGTGCTATAAGAGCAACTGAGTAGGCAAGGAAAGACACTATAAAAGGAGAGAGAGATAGAATGGGATACTAACATAGTTCCCACTCATAGGGAGAAGGGATGATATATATATAATAAAAATTTCAAATTCTTCTATTGTGTATAAAAACCAGATCCTTATATATTTTATTAATTTTCAATATTTAATTGTATCTTTGATCTTTTTAGAATACCTACCCAAAAAAAATTTGGGAATCTGCTCAATTTGGCTCCACCCCATATCAGCTGTGGTCCATATGTCCATGACGCGTTTTTTTTACTGATTTATTACTAATATTAAATAAGGATTTAGTTTTTTTTTTTTGGGTAAAATACTGATTCAACGAGTAATCACATTAGAAACTAAGTTGAGATCAGCTTTACATAAATCCACCAACCAGTCCACATTCATATCCTACAGTAAAAGTCCTGAACCCAGGTAAGCCTTTCTAGCCACCTGATGTGCCACTCTCTTCCCTGACCTTGGAACATAACAAAAAGAAATAGTATCAAATTATGGCATCAACATAACAACATCCTTAAGAATAATATCTAAAAACCTATCCGTAGAAGATCGATTCCCATTCAAAACTTGAACCACTTCCAGATTATCAGATTCCACCTGCACCGATCTACAACCCTACTGTATCACTATGGAAAAAGCTTTCGAAATGGCTAAAGCCTCCCCCAAACTAGATGAAGTGAACACCAAATCCTCAACTGCTGCAAAAGGTGGAAGGCCTGAATGATCTCTACAAACAAGGCCAATAGTACTATAAGATAAATCCAGTGATAGAGTTGCATCAGTGTTGAATTTAACTATTTCTGATAATGGGGGAATCCATATAGAAGAATTAAAATGATCACCATCTGCTATTTCATCATTGTGGAGAATTCCCAACTTGTTGCTATCATAGAACTCAAGAAAAGCCAGACAAGCTAGTTGTATAACATTTATCGAAGTTGTGGCCATGTTCCGAAAATATAACTGAATCCTTGATGTCTAGAGATACCTGCAAATAAAGGCAACCAAAGATAGAAATAGTCGCTCAAAAGATTTGTGAACATGTAATGAAAGCAAACAAAACTGTTCTAGCCATTGAGGAAAAGTAACAGACGAGGTAAGAGGAACCCTCAATGTAAGAGGGCATTCTAACTACACCGCTCGAGACTGGCAATATAATAAAATATGTTCAATATCTTCCTCTGCAGAACCACATCTACGACAGCTAGTTTGAACTGGCATTTTATGGTGCAATAAGGTCATGCTGGAAGGGAGACCACGAGCACAATGCTTCCAAAGAAAGTGTTTAATTTTAGGCAAAGTTTTACTTGCCCAAATGGATTTCCTAACAGGGGTGGGAACCGAGTTCCAAGCAACAATACTTGAAGATGGTAAATTGTTTAAATAAGTTTGAAATTGAATGGTTGATGAGATATGATATGCACTTTTAACCGAAAATACTCCACTTTTTGAAGCTGTCCAAACCAGATTATCAGTGGTTGCATTTAGAGATAAAGGAATCTATATGATAGCTTGTACCTCATGTGGTTGGAACACTGTAGTGAAAAGTTCCAGTTTCCATGTTTTAGTGTTGGAGTCAATAAGATTTGCCACCCAATAAAACTATTGGTTAGTAACCACTCCCTGAGAAGGTCTAAAATTTGACAAAGTAGGGACCCAAGCATCTTCTGTCACACCTTAATTTCGTACTATTCAAAATGGTGTGATGAATCGCTAATAAACCAACGGTTCAATCAGGATCTCGAATAGGCTGTGTCCGTTTGCTTAAACCATACACATCCACAACCATAATCAGAGTAAATAAACAATAGCGGAAGTCTTATATATTAAATGAACTGAGAGTCTGAAGATGATTACATAAATAAAATTTTCAATTATCTCCAAAAAAAACTAAGACATAAATTAAAATAATTAAATCAATTACATTGTCTGTATAACTTAAATATAATCTAATAAAAAACACTGGAGTTGTTCATCATGTGACTCTATCACAACTTCAGCATCCACCGTCGTCGCATATCCATACATCGGAGCATTTATATAATCTTCTACGGTGGTACCTGCATCATCAACTAAAAATATTCGACGTCGAAAGGGGTGAGCACACATCACGGCTCAGTGAGCAAACAAAATAATGCAACAAACATATGCATGCATTCAATTCATATCTTTGGTCTGGTTCATAAGTTTGCAATGTGCAATAGAAATGATAGGTGGCCGCCACACCTCTATACACGAATGTGTGGAATCGCCCAATGGATCAAACACCATTGTCGTCCCCACAAGCACGCACCATTGAATAAAGATAGAGCTAAAGTGTTTAGGACCGCACCGCATCACACTTCCCCTGATGTTCTACCCATACCAACATGTAAGCCCCTATTAGTGAGGGCTTGCAAACTGGGCTCGCAACTAACCAATCCCAATGTCAAATAGTGTATCCAAGGCCTCACCCCAGCATCCCTCAATACGTCCATAGAGATAGAGCTAATGCCCCCCGACAGAGTCAAAGACTACACGATCTGAGACTACCTCCCCTGATGTCGTACGACGTAATAGTTCTGCTAAGATAATAACGATACGACGATGTTAGTAGACAAGACTTGAGTAAAGATAGAGCTAGAGTCTGGTGATCAGGATGAACTACAGTGTCACGTCCTCCCCCTGATGCTCTACTCGCATCAAATACACTAACCACACACATACATTCACATGCCTATTCCTAGCATCATCATCATCATCATGTTATAAATAAACAGAATTAAATATGCATGAACATTAATAGCAGGAATATTGGATGACATGTTAAATGCACATTATTATCATACAAGCATAGAATCATTCATGGTATTTGGACTCAATAAATAAAAATAGTTTATTATTAGTCAATTAATTTAGGTCTTATTCCCTCACTTTTGATTGAGCATAGATCCTCGTTCAAGCTTTATGAATCACTTTTAAATCACTAGAAAGACCTAACAAGTCGATAGATATTAATTAGAATTAATTCCAATATATTTTAAACTAACTGAAATCGTAGGATCACAGGTAGGGTAGCACCTAAGGTAGCAGTTTCTGCAACCCTAGGGTGTAGGGTCGGACGTGGGGTCGGATATCATTCGACCCTACGTGCGACCATACCCTCCCTGGGACTTCCCGAGGGCATGTGGTCGATTATGTGGTCTCGTAGGGTCGAATATTATTCGACCCTACGTGCGACCATACGTATTCTGGGTCGATCTTTTATTCTAAAGTCCATTCCTTCACTTTTGGATCCTTTGGCTTACTTTAATGGTCCATTCCATGATTGTTCTATGGCTCGAAATTACAAGTTATACACTATTCATAGTCCATAATGATTTTCTCCATGGAATCTCTTGAAACTTGTCCATGGATGGATGATTTGGGTTTCTCCTAACCCTATGTTCTTCATAACTATTCTAGGATCTCTTATTCAGGAAAAGAATTAGGTCCATACCTTTATTCAGAGGTTTCTCTGAACTTTCTCATCTTCCTTAGTTTTTTCTTCAAGTTCATTCTCTTCTTCTCTTCCTTCTCTTTCTCTTTCTCTCACTCTCAATTAGGGTTCTAAAGGAGTGAAAGAGGCTAAGAGATGTCCTATTTATAAAGAAAAACCCTCCATAATAAGTCCCAATGAGTTTAGGAAAGATCCCCTTTGAATTATGAAAGTTTTTTAATTTTCGATTTCTATCTGCATCGTAGGGTCGGACGTAGGGTCACAGAATCCGTCGACCCTACACCTTCCTAGTCATGCGACCTTATGACTAGAAAGTCATGGGTTGGACTTCTGTTGAGGTGGGGTCGACCCTACCTGTTTAGGCATGCGACCCTACCCTCACATTTGCTGTTTTTGGGTTAGACTTCGTACCTGGTCTTGTGATTTCTTCACGCACTTGATCCACTTGATTTGACCATGATAGGTAAACCTGGTATAAGGTGGTAAGATCGGTTAGTTCGAAACGGGTCTTACAATTCTCACTCTTATTAAAATTTCGTCCTCGAAATTTTTACATACCTTTTGAGTCAAAAAGGTGAGGATATTGCTTTCGCATAGCATTCTCTTCTTCCCATGTGATTTCTTCTATATCTCGGCTCCTCCAGGTGACCTTAACATAGTATATGTCACGGTTGCGTAGACGTTGAACCTTTCGACTAGTTATTTCAGTTGATGCTACTTCAAATGTCAAATCATCAGTTAGATCTGGTGAATCCACTGTCAAAACATGTGTTGGATCTCTGACGTACTTCTTTAATAATGAGATATGAAATACATCATGCACACTTGACACAGATGGTGGAAGTGCTAACTGATAAACTACTTTTTCACGTTTGGCTAAAATCTCATATGGCCCGACATATCTCGGATTTAGCTTCCCTTTCTGTTTGAATCGTTTTAAACCTCACATAGGTGATACTTTCAAGAATTCTTTATCACCTACGGAAAATTCAAGGTCTCGGGGTCGATTATCTGTATACTGTTTCTGACGATTCTAAGTTGTTCTAACTCTTTCCTTGATAATGTCGACTACTCGACAAGTCTCTTCAACAAATTCTGGTCCAATGATGATACGTTCTCCAATTTCATTCCAGAATAGAGGAGTTCGACACTTCCTTCCATACAGTGCTTCATAGGGTGACATCTGTATAGTAGCCTGATAGCTGTTGTTATAGACGAACTCGATCAATGGTAGTCTCTCATCCCATGATCCTTTAAAATCAATTACACAGGCTCGAAGCATGTCTTCTAAAATCTGAATGGTACTCTCCGACTGTCCGTCTGTCTGAGGATTGAATGCAGTATTAAACTTCAATGTTGTACCCATAGCCTTTTGCAATCCTTTCCAAAACTTTGAAGTAAAGCGTGAGTCTCTATCGGACACAATGTTTTCAGGTACACCATGTAATTTGACAATATTGTCCACATATAGCTTGGCTAACCTCTCCAGGGTATACTGTGGTCGTATAGCTATAAAACGAGCTGTCTTAGTCAGACGATCTACAATCACCCAGACCGCATCAACTACTCGAGGAGTTAATGGTAACCCGGTGACGAAGTCCATAGTGATGCAGTCCTATTTCCATGCTAGTTCTGGTAGCGACTGCAATAATCGTGCAGATCTTTGTCGTTCAGCCTTCACCCTCTGACAATTTAGGCATTGAGACACGAATTTAGCTACATCTGCTTTCATTCATCTCTACCAATATAATTTCTTCAAATCATGATACATCTTTGTACTTTCAGGATGTATCGAATAAGCGGTGGTGTAAACTTCCTTCATTAGTCTATGTCTATTGTCCAAGTTTTTCATTTCAGGAACACATACTTTTCCTTTGTACTTCAGTACCTTTTCATCGTCCAAGGTGAACTCAGGAATAGTCCTATCTTTTTCGATGTCTTCTTGTACCGTTCTCAGATAAGGGTCTGATTTAATAGCGGCTTTCACTTCATCAATTATATCAGGTACAATCTTCAATGTTGCGAACATATTTGAAAACCGATGAATAAACCCTTGGTTGGTTGATTCACCCGGTGCATCTATCACGAACTGCTTATTACCATAATTGAACACTTTTTCTGTAGTACACATTGCTGCAGTCGTGTTAACCTCTCCTTGAGATTTTATCATTGTTTTTCTGCTTAGCGCATCAGCAACTACATTAGCCTTTCCTAGATGATACTGGATATTGCAATCATAGTCCTTCAATAATTCCAGCCATCTTCTTTGTCTCATGTTCAACTCCTTCTGATTAGAAAGATAAGTGAGACTCTTATGATCTGATTTAATCTGAAATTTCTCTCCATACAAATAATGTCTCCATATCTTGATAGCATGTACTACTGTCGTTAATTTCAAGTCATGAGTGGGATAGTTCTTCTCATGTGTCTTCAGTTGTCTTGAGGCATACGCAATTACTTGTTCTCCCTACATAAGTACACATCCTAAACCCAACCCAGACGCATCAATATACAAGATAAATGGCTGTTCTGGAATAGGAATAGTCAGGATCGGAGCAGATATCAATCTAGCCTTCAATGTTTGGAAACTTTTCTCACATTTATCAGTCCAAACAAACTTTTCTCTTTTCTTAGTTAAACTGGTGAGAGGTACGATAATTTTGGAATAGTCTTCCACGAATCGTCGATAATACCCAGCTAGACCTAGGAAACTTCTAATTTCTGCAACGCTCTTTGGTGCTTCCCACTTCACAATGACTTCAATCTTGCTGGGATCCACTTTAATTCCTTCAGCGGATACAACATGGCCTAATAAAGCGACCTTATTTAGTCAAAACTCACACTTTGTAAATTTGGCGTGAAGCTTCTCTTTCCTTAGTCGCTGCAGAGCGGCTCTTAGATTCATGACATGAGTTTCCTTGTCCTTGGAGTAGACCAATATATCATCAATAAATACAATGACCGACATATCCAACATATCATGGAATACCCGATTCATGAGTTCCATAAAAGTTGCGGGTGCATTAGTCAATCTAAAAGACATGATTAAAAATTCGTAATGTCCATATCTTGTTCTGAATGTTGTCTTTGTAATATCACCGTCCTTAATCTTCAACTGATGGTATCCTGATCGAAGATCGATCTTGGAGAACACCTTTGCACCTTGCAACTGATCGAACAAGTCATCGATCCGAGGCAATGGATACCGATTCTTGATTGTCAGCTTATTCAATTCCCAGTAGTCTATACATAGTCGAACGCTACCATCCTTCTTCTTTACAAATAATACTGGCGCTCCCCATGGTGATATGCTAGGCCTGATATAACCTTTGTCTAATAATTCTTGTAACTGTACCTTCAATTCCTTCAGTTCAGTAGAAGTCATTCGATAGGGTGCTTTAGATACTGGTGCAGCTCCGAGTAGCAAATCTATAACGAACTATGTCGCTCGATCGGGTGGTAGTCCTGGTAGTTCTTTAGAAAATACATCTGAAAAGTCATGCACTACATCAATATTTTCCATTTGTGGTGCTTCAGCCGGATTCAAGATATATGGAGTGAACAACACCTTCACGGATGACAACAAAACTGGTATCACCTTCGCTTCATACAAGAATAACAGTCCTAAATCTGAAACTGAAAGTGAAACAAAAGCAGCAGCTCAATCGAAGAACAGATGGGTAGAACCAGGGAAATTCTTCCGCGAGTCGATGCTGAAACAGGCGACTATAAAGCCAACGCCTGATATCAAAGACAAGATGCCAAAGAGATCGTTCTTGCCTCGCTTAATCGCATCAAAACTACCATTTTCATCGTCCCGAATTCCAGAACTGAAACAGATCTTCCATGCTTCTAAGAACTCAACCATGGAGAAGATCCTTCAGAACACGCTGAAGGAGTGCGAGAGGGCACCTAGCCCTGGTGTGGAAGAAACTTTTGTGCCTTTATTTATTAGGAGATAGTTATCTCACCAATCAATGAATGCAAGTATGTGCTCAAGCGTTGGCTCAAGAGATGGCATTAGGGAAAAGGTGTTAATTTTGGGACTGAGACGCCTTGAACCGAAATCAATTCGTATCAAATCATTATTAAACATGTTTTGGATTGAGGTATGACATATCTTATCGGTCTTGGTCTGGTCTGGACTACCTCGAAACCAGTTTAAAAAATCAGACTTATGAGCTTACACCCTATAATGGCTCAGACTAGACTGATTTAGACTAAATATTAAACTCTAGTTTCATTACTTTAGTGGTCTGATGGGCTTAATAGGTTTCTTACAGAGTTTTCAACTCAAACCGAGCCAAACTGGCCCAATACCAACCCGATAAATAACTTTGGTAGTCATGAGTTATGTGTGTGCCAACAGTCCCACTATTTTAAAATACCAGTGTGTTTATGTCTTTTTGAACTTCCACTTTGATTGGGTTGTCTTTTTAGAGGTCTGTTTGTTGATTATAGTTTGTATGATTTGGACCCATGAGAGAGTTTTCTGAGAATTACGGCCGAGAATCAGAAGACAGTCTGGCAGAAGATCCGGTGTTTGTGGGGCCAATGATCATCCTATGCTGAAGCTAGGATGACGAGGCATTCATTACGCTCTCATTTATAGCGCTCTAGGCTAGGCTTATGTTTTTTGGGTAGGTATTACACAGGTCTAGCGTCGGTTCTTATCCCGATGGTCCTAGATTGGAACCCACCTATAGGGCGATTCCATTTTAACTTTGTTCTCTAGATGCTATTAAAAATATAGAATACAACATTTTCTAAAAATAATAAAATAAAAACAATCAAAGATTCCCATCCGACGGTCATTTTACCTTCTCAGTAAGTGACAGGGTTATTGATCCAATACCAATATGGCATATCCCACGTGGTCGTATAGAAATCCTCTCCCGCCCGAGTTTGGGCAGGAGAATTGGCGGTTCAGATAGATGGCTGCAACGTAGCTCTCGGGTGGATCCGAACCCTCCATCCGAGCAGACACCTGAGTCGACAAACTGAGCCAACAAGGGTGTCGGCTTGGATGGAGGGCTCAGATCCACCAAAGAGCCAGGTGGTGGCCATCCATTTGGGCCGCCAACTCTCCTGCCCAAACTCAGGCGGGAGAGGATGTGGATCCCATGTGGTCTCTAAATAATCCAATACCATCTTGACCTATACCGATTAGAAAACGCAGATAAAGTATGGGCCGCTGTTAAGGGCAACTTTTTAGTGTAAAGTGGTCAACTCACTACTCTTGCATGCATCTGTAAGGGAATAAAGTCTGGGTTAAAACATTCTAAGGAACTGTTTGATAAAACTTCAATTCTGGGATTCTTACTTTTAGTTCAAATTTCTACTTCTGCTTCAAAAGAATTCAAGAATATATGAGAATAGAAACATGTTTGTTAACCTAATTTAGTTATGGATTCCAGAGTGGTGGTGGTGGGTGGTGGATGATGGCACTAGTGGGGAGTGGTGATGTTTGGTGAAATGGTGGTGGGTGGGAGGTGATGGCGAAGGGTGGTGGCGGCGGTGGGTGGTGATGGAGGGTGGTGGTGGTGGGTGATGGTTGGTGGTGGTGGCGATGGGTGGTAGTGGATGGTGGTGGCGATGGGGAGTGGTGGTGGTGATGGAGGTGGTGACGGCGGGGGGGTGGTGGTGGCAATGGGTGGTCGTGGTAGCGGCAGTAGGTGGTGGAGGGTGGTGGCTGGTGGTGATTGGTTGTAGTAGTGGTGTGGGGTATCCCCATGCTCATGGTAACAAGCTTAGAGTGTAGATTGGGATTTTATAAATGAGTGCAACGGACATAGAGGGGGATTTGTTGTGGATTGATGAATTTGAATAGCCATCAGAATTAACTGCTTTTGTTTTAAAGCGTGGCGAGCAATGAGGAAAAGCAAAATTGCGAATGTGTGAAGTTGGCAAGAGAGAAGCTCAGAAAGTGGGAAACAAAAAGAGGGATTAAATTAAGTTATATAAATTTTTTTATTGAAATTTGGTACTGGAGATGGTGACTGACATGGTTATAAACAATTATGTGGCAAAGGATAAGTAAAAGAATAATCATGTATTTATGTTATTATTAATTGTAAACCTTGCAGGAATGTGATGTAGGAGGATCACATAGACTTAAGCTATTGGTGTGTTCTGGAGCTATGAATTATTGTATGGAAATTTTTTTTTACCTAAGATTTGGCAGGAGAGATGGTGGCCTTGATGGATGGCTGACACCTGATTCTCGGAGAAATTCGAGCCTTCTATTCGAGCCGACACCCGAATCGACAAGCTAAACCGACAGGAGTGTCGGCTCGAATGGAAGGCTCGGATTCATCTGAGAGTCAGGTGTCAGCCATCCATCCGGACCGCCATCTCTCCTGCCAAATCTCAGACAAAAGAAGATGTGAATCCTGAATTATTAGGTTTTTATGGGCTTATTTCCCCTCCTAGTTAGGATTAGGAGTTACTCCATAAGATATCTGAGCAATTAATGAACTTTGGTTCAGACTGGAGGGCTGCGAGGGCTGAGATAAGAAGAATCAACTGGAAGAGTACATTATTAGGGCATAGTTATTAAAGCGACAATACAACCAAAAGCATTGGAGGTGAACAAGTGCCTGCATAGCCTAAGTGCCACCCTAATGTTTTTTTTTTTTGTTTTTTTAAATGCATCCATTATATCTACTTTGACATTGATAATTTGATATAATTATGCTTACACTACATTAACAATAAACATTTAAGTTTCATGAAGAATTAACATTTAAATCATATAATTATCAAAAAACAAAGCAATTAACTACAAGCATAAAACATGTAAAATTGTAAATACGTAAGTTGGTAAGTATGTATTAATTATTATATTGTTGTTACCTCCACTATACCAAAAGAAGTGCCTACTGTCCATTATATTCATTATTCAACTGCCTGTCAATCAATATATACCACCACCTTGCTACATTATATGATAAGTAGAAGATCAGAGATGCTTGTTAACTTAACTTACAGAAACTATAGAGAACAGAGGAGGAGCTGAGTAGAAGAATAAAAGATAGAAAATGATAAAAACATGCTGGAGAATGAGAGTCTAGAAGAAGGCGGAAGAAGAGGAGGGAAACTGGAGTAGAAGAAGTAGAAGAAGAAGATAAAATAAAATAATAAAAAAAATAAAAAAAGAAGAAGAAATAATAATAAAAAATTTCTTACCGAAAGAAGAAGTCATTGGAAGAACAGCCAGAAACATGCTGAAGGAAAGGAAGAAGAAAACACCACGCCAGTCGCCGGCTTTCGCAGGATTTCTCAAGGTTTCTTCAACTTCGCTTTTAGGGTTTTCTTGTGTGGTTGGGAAGAGCTGGGTTTCTCAATAATTCAGGGTTTTCCGCCCTTTATAGTCATGATCCTGTGTAACTCAAGTCTACCGATGATATGTATACAAAGCAATTGATAAGTTAGAAATGGAATCAAAAGTTATTCTAACAAAAATAAAGGAACATGCATGTACATAACAAATGCAGCTGTTCACATAGCCTAGCGTCCAAATTGCCAGCTTTGCAATCTAAGCGTCACCCAGTGCGACAAAGTGGTGGCATTTTGTAGATGGAAGGTTTTGGCGGAAATATGTAGAATTGTTCCTCCTAAAACGATTATTTCAGAATAAATGGGCAATAGTTAGGAGAGGTGGGCCTGTGGCAAGCAGAAGCAAGATTATTAGATACCAAAGGAAACCCCGGCCAGAACCACAGGTGCAAGCTTCCCTGCATGTGGTTCGTCTGTAATTACTTCTTCGGATTTGAGTGAACTAGCGGATGGATCACTAAGTGGGGATGCTCCCTCCGGCATGAGCTAACCTTTTCATATCTAAATCATTCCCTCTCTCAGCCCCATTAGAACATTCTTGAAAGCTAAAGCGGCACTTAGGGATCGCTTAAGTGACACATTAATAACTATGTATTAGGGTAAGATTCGTTTACATTTCCTCCTCTAAAATAGTAGAATGGTTTTCCTATCCAAGGTTTAAAGTTTTAGTATTGGAAGGGCGATTTTATGAGACGTATCATACTGGAGATCGGCAAGATATGATAAAGATATGCATGGAAAATGGTAAAAAAAACTATGGAAATGCTTTATTCATGCAAAATATAGTTTTTAAGCACAAAACACCTTATTATGCAATTTTTTCAATACATATCAGTTTGATGCAAGTATTTGAGATATGTTTGATGTTATTGTAATTGTCTTGTGGAGTTATCAGTCAGAAAAGATACTTGGTTCTAGAGTTGTTTTTTTCTCACTTCTTTCATTTCTGCCAATAAGTGGTTCAATTGATAAGAATTCAATCACTTGTGTCAGTAGTACCTGAAGATCAAACCAAATAACATAGAAGTGAACCTCTTACCTAATCCTATACGAATTAATTTAACCTAATCTGACTTCAATTGAGTTAGATTAGGTTAGATTTGGCTAGGATGGGTGGTTAGGTCTCCCAGTATCCATGGACCATCACAAAGTTAACTTGATATGTGATGCGTGTGCACCAACTAATAGAAATGCTTTACCTTAATTTTCTTTAAATTTTTTATTTAATGTTTGGTCTAGGTATTGAGGTCCTTTATTCTCTGTGCTTATGTAGGAACTTGTTTGCACTTCAACAAATGAACTAAAAAAACCCATATTTATTGATTGAGTGGTGGTGTTCATCACTCTTTTGTATTAGTCTGTGTAGAAGTCCATATATCCAAGCATGATTTACTCGTATATAGGCATGTGTACACAAAAGCACAGACGTCTGTAGATTCTCCAAAGGAGTAGAGATGGCATGAATCATTCCAACTTCTTGTATATTAT
Source organism: Protea cynaroides (assembly GCA_028583415.1). Taxonomy (NCBI): domain Eukaryota; kingdom Viridiplantae; phylum Streptophyta; class Magnoliopsida; order Proteales; family Proteaceae; genus Protea; species Protea cynaroides. Next base: position 52,490,672 of record CM053268.1, read on the forward strand.
TTTATTATATCTGTTGTATATTGTCAACAAGTTGTGTTTGTTCCAGTGGACTTGATGAAACCTGATTCAACTGTAATCCTACGCAATGCAAAAATCGACATGTTCAAGGGATCAATGAGGCTTGCTGTAGACAAGTGGGGCCGTGTTGAAGTGACTGAACCTGCGAGCTTCACTGTGAAGGAAGATAACAACCTGTCACTGGTGGAATATGAGCTGGTGAATGTTGTTGAAGAGTGATGTGCGAAGCGGTTGCTCCCTAGCCCTTTGCCACCGATGAAGAAAATCAAACGAGGCAAGAAGTGAATTTTGTGTTTTTTTGATGTTGAGGTCCACAATATGTCGTGTTCCTGGGCATCTGGCTCCCGGTTGCCTGGGCAAATTCTCTTCTAGGAAATCTTGAAGCTACTACTACCGAAGGGAGTCGGGTCATACCTTTAGAAGCAGCGGAAGGCAGCCTGTGGAACCTTTTGAGGAAGACTCCAATGCATGTGGTGATTACACCTGACTGATGATAAATCAGCTTCCCAGAGCAGTTGTCTTGGGGTGCTTTATTGTTGATCTTGGACCAGAATTGTTTAGTGAGATATATATAAATGTTTCAGTAATCTAGTTCCTCCTATGTCATGCTCTAGTATGGATCTTGCCTGCTTGTTTTGACCAAATTTATGTCTGGCCTTCATTGTTTTCCTGAGATTGGTCTTATCACTTCTGTGCATCTTCTTCATAGGTATATGGTTTTTAGATGAATAGATTCATTTTGTTGTGGCTTACGTTGTTGATGAGTGCTAGTTCTACGACATCTATTGCGCAGCCGACCGTACATTGGGTGCGCCGTTGCTTATGGCTGGATTGCGATTGTCATGACACTAGTGTTAAAGTAATGTGTTTTTGCAGATTATTCAAGCACCTGCTTCCCTTATGAATGTGTGCATCCCTTGATTAGATGCATTGATTGGGTTAAAATTAATAGTTGTGATTTGTGCCTCAGATCATTGGTTTGCACTCCGGACCCGGGCATCACTACTGATGCAGGTAGGCCTAAACAAAGGAAGTGGTTACTGGAGTTTGAATTTTGGAAAATGAATTATACAATTATACTGGAGTGTGTATCTTCAATGTTGAAAAATGCTAGGATGGAATGAGGGGAGCCTGGAAGTTTCAGGAGTCGGGGCATTGTCATCATGGTTCAAGTATTCATTATCAGATAAGTAGTTTTGTATCAGTTTTGGACTTTGTCGATACCCGATTCAATCTTGTTTAAATATTATTATATACAGTATCGATCACTTGTCAGCTTCTAGATTGAATTGTTGTTGGACATATTCGATATCAAGTTTGATACTTGGATTTAGAACTTTGGCCTGGATCATCTAATATCAGTTTAAAAAATCTACATACCCAAAAAAAAAAAAAAAAAAAAAAAAAAAGAGTGTAAAAAATCTGAAAAAACTAAAAAATAAAGGTGGCTGACAATGTTTAACAAGGATTGGTGAACTTTACAAATTCACTTGTCACCCCGGCAACTAATTGATGGACATTTAAGTGGGTTCATGTTATAAAAGAATTTTCACCCATCTAATTCGTCAAATTTCAAATGAAGGTGAGCATGCTTTATGGGTTCAAAGAGTCTTGAAAGTTATAACGAATTACAAACATGTCATTAACCTCCATTATTACAAAGTTAGAGGTTATGCATTGTTGTACTCTTTTCATAACTTTGAAATTATGTAATTCATTTTGGATTGAAATATTTTACTGGTAACATACTACAAGATCCTCTATAACATGGATCCACCTATGTGTCACAAAAGAGCTCGTGAATTTTACAAAGTTCATCTACATGGGTGAATACTAATATTTCCCAAAAGAAAAAGAGAAAATTTGGAATAATATAATCCCTAAATTCTGCCCTTTTCCGATGTGATCCATCCGATCCCTTGTAAGCAAATGACTATTGCCCCATAACTCGGTTTGTTAAGTAGCGATCACGATCCGGATCAGCCAATCGATGCACGGTTGGTCCCTTTTTTGTCCATAATTTTTGCCACCCCATGTACTGGTTTCACTCTTTGCTTATGAGCCCACTGTTGACATACTTAATTGGTGCCTTATTTGTGGATCCTGTGCCCATACAATCACAATCTATGGTTCACCTAACATATATTTTCTTGCTTAAAAGAATAGAAACACCAAAAGAACCTTTTTTTTTCAGCCTAAAAAATAGTGGGAATTCTCTAGTCCAACATTTCACGGATCAACAGTTCTTCCTTCTGTTTGTCTTCACTCCTTTCATAGACCATATGAACTTTTCATGGCCTAGATTTGCCCTTGAAGATCTGTGCTTTTTGTCAATAAGATGTTAAGATATGTCTCTAGATTAAAACCCTTTTCTTCTTTTTTTTTATTTTTTATTGAGGGGGTAGGTGGTGGTGGGTTGTCACACATTACTACCTGCTTTCTTGGTTTTTGATTGCTTGAAAATTCACTTTCCAATATGGTTTCATTTTCCTTTCCAATCTTCCAACTTCAAATGGAATCTCTTTATCTCTTGACTCCGTTTGTTGTTGAGATATTTTATTCTCTTTCCAATGACTTTCTTTTGCAAACTTTCTACTCCTGTTTCCAAAAAACCAGAGGGAACAGAAAATCATAAAAATAACTTTGTCTACTTACTTTTTGCCAAGCAACCAAATGGATTTTCTTAGGGAAACTCTGTCATTTTCTATCCCATATGATTTCTTATCTGAGTAAATACAAAGAAAATATCATTTGTTTTATTTTTTTTATTTTTTATTCAAAGACAATGACAATCAAACAATTCTTTAAAAAATGTCATTTTTTTTTTCTTTGGTAAAAAAAATGTCATCTTTCATGACATACAAAGCTGTCTAACTCATAAAACAATAAAAGATTCTCAAATTCTATCAATGGTTGTCTTATTCTGCAATAAATCAAATATAAAGACAAACCACATTTCTTTCTTCTTGTGTAATAACTTAATACTGATTGATATCTCTGTTCATGTTTCAAATATTATAATACAAATTTCATTGGATTGAAATGTTGCCCCTGGTTTTGTTTTTTCAATGTAGATAAAAGACATTCGATAATTTGGAATCTGGTTTGATATTGACACTTCTGGTCCAATCTGGATTATTTTGATGTGGACGTGTGTGTTTCACAATTAATTACTAAGTTAATTTCCACTATACTACACTAATTTAATAAGTAATTGCAACTGATTTTACTAAAAAGATAAAAATAAAAAACACTATCTATTCCTCAAAAAAATATGCTAAAGATGATGAGTTAGATGGTGATTCTGGTTCTAAAAATGATAGAAAGAAGTGGGTAGCAATTATTTTTTCAGACAAGAAAAAAAATCAACCATGAAACCATCATGGAGAGAATAATAAATTGTTGTATTCTATTTTTATTTTCTTCTTTTTAAATATATATATAATATAATATTTGTGTAAATATGACAGGCCTTTTATATATATATATATAAGGTCTGTCATTTTCCATCGGCTATTGTTGGTAAAGCTCTTGCGATGAGGAGTGGTTTGTTTAAGGGTTAGAGATGGGACAAACTCAAGTTTTGGTGGAATCAGATTGTCAACAGCTTATTAATCTTTTGCTTGAACATACAGTGTCTACTGATCATTTTGAATCCTCTGTTATAGATGATATTAAATATTTGTGTGATACAGGGGGATGTGTTTCTTTTTAGTTTGTACCAAAGGAAGTTAATGGAATAGCTCATTCCCTTGCGAGGAGGGTTCTAATCATTACAAGGGAGGTTAGTTGGTTCCTATCCTATCCGTGGTTAATTGAAGGTTTCTATAATGACACTATGGCTTACCTAGTTAATTTTAATGAATAGATGCTTATTTTACACAAAAAAAGAATATAATTATAAGGAGAGAGAGATTGTATGGTTCTTGTGAGTTAAGATAGACAATGGAAAGACAAAAAGCTAAAATCATTAACTAGAAGACACCACTGCGTATCTGTCCCTCCTCCCTCTTCCATTGATCCTCTTGTTTTAAGATAGATAACTGGTGTAGGTTTTTGTGGATGGGGTAGAGCCCACAAGTCCACCAATCAATACTTGGGGGGTCAGCACATGTGGGACACACTATATCTGAAAGGGATTGCTAATGAAACAGAAAAAACAGGGTTGTAAGCCCGTCTCTCTCTAATCTCTAATTCTCTATCATACATCAATTAATAAAGAGTTATTTACTATGGTTTTGGATTTTGAATTTGGGTGTAAAACAGAGTAGAATACAATTGGAAAGTATAATTTTTTAATCTTATTCGATCAACCTGTCTAACACTAGGATAAAAATCATCTCCCGTGGCAGGAGGTTCCTGCCGTTGATCCAAGGGCTAGAGATCAATCAGCCCGTCTACCAATACATGGGGAGGTGGGCCGACTGAAATCCCGCCCTTGGCAGGCGGCAGGTGGGCAGGAGAGGATTTCTACACCTAACACTATCAGGTAGAAACTTGACTACAACCGCATGGAGGGAGGGAGAAGGGGGTGCATTAAAGCACATGGTGAAAATAGGAGAGTTGATCTCTTTTGAGGCATGATTCAAATCGTCTCCTCCCTATACTTCAGGGAGGAGGGAGACGCCCCCGTCGGATGGTCGACACGTGGCTCTCAAAAAAATCCGAGCCCCACGCCCGAGCCGACACCCAACCTGGGGCTCAGATTTTCCCGAGAGCCACGTGTCGACCATCCTACGAAGGCGTCTCTCTCCCCCCTGAAGTACAGGGAGGAGACGATTCGGATCCGCACTTTATACTAGCATAGTATCAACCAATTGGGCTAGCAGTTGTCTTCACTACAGTCAATTCAAAGGCAAGCTTAAGCTCTGTCCTTCAACTTTTCTCCAACCTACCTCTAATTACTGAAGGGATTCATAGGGAGAGGTTCTCGAGATGCCCCGAGTGTAGGGGAATCTCCCACCCCACACCAATCAAGGCGCGGGAATTGATTTCTTTAGAAAAGTGCTCCCACATGATCAAGGAGGAGGTGTGGGAATCGATTTCATCCATAAGGGGCCTAATGTGAGTGCATAAATACCATTTATCACCAATAGGTGGTGGACACGTGGTAGGTTATGTGTCGACATTCAGCTGGAGGCGTATACGTCCATGGATGCACATCGTCTCCTCCCAGTGATTTTGGGAGGACGCGGCAACCCATCTCGGATGGCTGCCATGTGGTTCTCGGTTGAATCTGAGACCCACGTCTGAGCCGACAACCCCTGTTGGCTCGGCTTGTCGGCTGGGTGTCGGCTCGAACGTGGGTCTCGAATTTACTGAGAGCCACGTGGCGACCATCCAGGGCAGGTTGCGGTTCTGGGAGGACAAGATGCGGATCCATACGTCCATAGCAATTTCGACAAAAAAGTCACAACTGTGGAGGTGGGACCCACATTCTACCCCCATAAAAGGGCTCACTTATTAAGGTTACATCACTACTGACATCATATTTCACTATATTCAGTCTCTTCGACATCTCTGAGTGCATCCTTCAAATAACGAACCCAATCACTCTTGTGCTCGTTTATTATCATCTATGATACAGGTCCCCCCTAAAAGATCAGTCTAAAATTTTATAGCAACATGCCCTACATTACCCATAAAAAAAACATGCCCTACATGGAAAGAGAAAGAAAGATTCCCACCCCTACACATCACTTAAGGTTCAAGAGTGGATTTCACCCGGGCTCACATGGGCTGACACGATCAAAGAGTAGAGAAGGTGAGAGGAATAGTAGTTAACCATCCCCACCTTGACAGTGCCCTGAAAATTATGAGTTGAGTTGGATCCCCAACTTGGTTCGTGTGGAAGGATTGCATCATTGCATTAGTGCGTGCCTGTTTGTGTGCAAATGCATGTTTCAAATCGTTTAATCAATCATTGCATGTGTGGACCATGCCTTTATTATGAAAATAGCAATGAATGAACATAATCAATATCCCCCACGTGCTTTTTCAGTTCTGTAACAGCTCACATTGAAGCATTATTTATCTAATCGAATCCAAATCCTCTCTTACGGCTGGAGGATTCTGTGGCTGATCCAAGGGTTGGAGATCAATCCACCTGTCTATCAATATTTCGAGAGATGGATCAACTAAAATCCAATCCTTGACAGCCCACAGATGCGCAGGAGAGGATTTCTCCGCCTATCTAATACCATTTTGTTCGATCCCCATTTATAATTCATTATTTCAGGCCTTGGTCAGGATTCAGATTTATGAGTGGGCCTACCTAGGGTTACAACTTGAAGCCCACTCACTATGAGTTAAAAGAGGACACAATTGAGGGATTTAATACCTAAACTTGGCCAAACACAACCTAGCTAGTTTAAGCCTCAAAGTTGAGCTTGATCATTGTCCGGTCCGGTCTGGTCCGATCCATGGCAGTGCTTCAAGAGTCAAATAATATGACTGGCTGTGTAAGGGTTATTATTCAGTATTTTGATCTGTCCAACCTAAGTATATCAGTCATTTATTTAATAGGGGAGGGATAGTTTTGATATTATATTTATTTATCCGATAGTTGAAAGTACGATAGTATACATATACGATCGTATACAAAACCGATTAATAATATTTATTATTATTCATTATTAGTTTTTAAGTTATCGGAATATTTTGTGTAACAATAATGTGAACTTATTGATTTATTTCTTCTCCCTAACTTCGAGATATTGTGAGACCAAACTTGTTTCTCTATTCAATAAGATTTCTCTTTACCAAAAAAAAATAATGTCAACTAAAAATTATCATCATTAAACTTAAAAAGCACAGCCATCCATAGTCCCACTCCCCAATGTTTTATAGATTCATTAAAATCATGTTATGATTATTAAATTCAATAAAAGCATGTTATGATTACTGGTTTTTGTATGCAAAGATGGTTCATGTAATTTGGACTCACATGAGGTTTCATAAGCTTAGGAATCAAATTTTGGTAAACTAGAGCTGATGAGACAAAAATTTCCCTGCTTTCTGTGAAATAAAAAAAAAATCAATAAATTTACCTAATTTTGATAAACTAGAGTTAGTGGGACAAAAATTTCTCTGTTTTCTATGGAAAAAAAAATCATTAATCATTCCCTAACTTTGTGTAAGAAACTGACATCAAATTGTGCTACAGTTTCGAAACTACTATTCTACTTATTTTTAATCTATTTTATTTTTAGGCTAAGGTTTTCTGTTCGGTTGCGTAAATCTTTACATCAGAGCAAGTCCAATACGAGGACATGCAAAAATATCCAAAAAGAAGGATAAAAAATCATTTCATGAGGAAGGGGTAGAGGGTCATTTCACAGTTCACGTGAAACTACGTAGTGAAAACGAGTGCAATCAATGTGGTTTAATTTCTAGCCTGACCCCCCACCCCAAAAAAAAAAAAATCCAATGAACCATGGACTAAATGGCCACTGCCTGAAAGAACTATCTAAGAATTGTCGGTGACACAATTGGAAAGAAAATTTTTCCCTTTAATTTTTTTGAAAAATCGCTTGCCCTTCATTTTTTTATTTTTTTATTTGGTCCTACTCTGAGAAAAAAGTAACATATGCAAGGAGGACACTTGAAAACAAGTAAAACCAACCATCCAACCAAATCGATGGTTACTACTAACCCTTCAATGTTACTAACCATTTATGGCCAACAATCTGATAGTGACATTGGCAAACCTCATATCAAACTCAATTTTATTTGTTTTTCCTACCAGACCAGTTTACATAGTATTATCACATCTGACCTTGAGCCCCTTAGAAGTGAGTTCTCCTTATCTTCCCATGTTGCATAAAATTGCTCTCCATTCAAAATCTCTCACAGATCTTTGCTATTGTAATCATGGCTTAAGTAATCGGAGTCGGCCAAAAATTATCGGAATAAGTCTGAACCTTAGGAATTGAAAATCGGATCCAATCGATTCTGATCCGATTTAACTCGAATCCTAAAACCCTATTTGTAATGCTCTACAAGGATTATTTTGAATGAAAATATAACAGGAAAACACAGCTTGAATCCTCCAACGACACGAGTGGACCTAGATACAAGAGAGCATATGGAGTAGAACAGCCATAAACATGGGATAGCTGTTCTCCACTTATCCTGTCCCCAATTAATGTCTCAACTCAGCAACTTTGGAAGGCGGCCGAGTCAAACAACAATTATTATTTTTTGCTTTGCATGAGTATCAAGAGGAAAGGTTAGTTAGGAGTTAGGAAGTATCAAATTTGGAAAGAATTTTTATTTATTTATGGAAAAAAGAGCAAGGTATTAATCTTCATTTAATAGAAGAAAGAGGGGGATAATTTTGAGATTCCACCATTCATGGAAAGGTTGAAAAAAAAATATATATATATATATATATATATATATATATATATGGTCATATACGAAACTTTTGCCTTTATTTATTAGAAGATAGTTATCTCAATGATGCTATTGTCTGTGTCAATCAATGAATCCAAGTGTCAGTTTATGCGAAGGCATTAGGGTAGAGGTGTCAATTTTTGGGATTGAGATGGCCTGAATTAACCCGAAACTAATTCGGATCGAACTATTACTAAACATGTTTTGGGTTGAGGTATGGCATATCCTACGAGTTCCGGTCCGATCCAAATTGCCTTAGCCAACTTGAAAAATCGGACTTATGAGCCTACACCCTATAATGGCTCAGACTAGACCGATTTAGACTGAATATTAAATTCTAGTTTCATTACATTAGCTGTTTGGGTAGGCTTAATAGGTTTTTTATACCGAATTTTCAACCTAAAACAGTCTAAACTGGTCCAATACCAACCCGATAAGCTAAGCCCGATAACAATCCAAAACCGGACAAACCTGTTATTTAATGTACACAGTAGGACCTACCTCTAGCCTCAACTTCTTAATGGACTGCTTTAGTCATACCTTATAAAACCCGACATTAAATTGACCAGGACTGATACCAACCCCTAGATAGCATATCGTGCAATAAAGACAGACGAGTAGACAAAGAAAGACAATATAAAAAGAGAGAGATAGAATAAGAAATTGACATAGTTCCCACTCATATGGAAAAAAGAGGATATATAATAACATTTCAAATTCCTCTATTGTGTATAAAAACCAGATCCTTATATATTTTATTAATTTTCAATAATTAATCGTATCTTTGATCTTTTTCAGATTACCCACAAAATAAATTTGGGAATCTGCTCAATTTGACTCCCACCCCATTTCAGCTGTGGTCCATATGTCCATGACACGTGTTTTACTGATTTATTACTAATATTAAATAAGCATTTAATTGGAACCCATGAGAGGGTCTGTTCGTTGAATATAATTAGTTTGAATGGGACCCATGAGAGTCATTGACAAAATCACGTCCAAATCCTTTCCTCTATGGTTCTTGGCTCTCATTTTATTCAATCGTTGGAGGAGTGAGCCGGCTCAAACTCCAATCCTCTTCAACAGTTAGATGGGGTAGGAGCTGGGGAACCGTGGAATAGAGGATTCAATTCCAACAAAATGCCATCCTTTCCAAACCTGGCTTTTGATATAGACAAAAGCGTATGTATTACAATGAAAATTGAAGATTTTGGCATGAGCACAATTCACCTTTATTCTTTTTATTTTTTTTGTAGGTATTATTTTAACACGTTTTCAATGATCTTGAAAAGCCAAATTGCAAACAAATAATACAAGTAGGTAATGATGTTACATATTTTTTCCAAAAAATAAATTAAAAAATTAAAAAATAATAATAATGGTGGATAAATATGTGGGTAGATAAATCCTTAATTCCTTGATGCATGGGTTAAGGAAATATGTAGATAAAAAGACCAATATCTTTGTACAGGGCATTTAATCATCTAAGCATTAAAAAAATAAAAAGAATTCAATTTTAAGAAAGAAGATCTTTTTCATAAAGAGAGGGTCCACCACTCCAGAGTCCAGAGTCAAACAGCCATAAGAGCATTGAACACTTAAGCAGATCATATTTTCTCTCTCCTGATTCTGGCCAAAAGTTTTCAGTTATGAGTTATCTATGTGCTGTTGTTACATGTGAACAGTCAATAGTCACTATGTGTTTGTAAGTCCTTTTGAACTTCCACTTTGATTCATAATAATTAGTATGAATGGACCCACGAGAGAGTTTGACAAAACTCCATCTCTTCCAAATCTGGCTTTTGATATTGACAAGAGTTTATGCATTAAAATGAAATGGGGTTTTTACCCAAAAAATAAAAAATGAAATGGGGGTTTGCATGAACACAAATCACCTTTATTTTTTATTTTTTATTTTTTAAAAGAGAAAGAAGGAAAAGGAAAGATAACAAGATGTATCACTTCAATGCTTTTTCAATCATCTTGAAAAACCAAAATGCCCACAAGTAGGTGATGATACATATTTCTTCCAAAAAATTTAAAAATATATTTTTTTTATTTTAAAAAATATAAAAATTTTAAAACTAAAAAAAAATAATGGTGCATAAATAACGGAATAGAGAAATATGTACTTCCTTGATTGGAAACTCATGCATCTTGCTTTTAGCCCAATGATTTTTCTCTTTTTCTCTTTTTTTCTTGGTCTAAACAGATTTTTTTATATGCGGCAATAGTGTTTCTTGATCTACATCTGCTTTCTATTTTCTTGAATAAGTTTTGCAAACACTTGCGAGTATATGCATTGTTTTCCCTTGTCATTGTATATGTAATTTTTTGTAAATATTATCTTTTTCTTTCGTTTTAAGTCTTGTTGTTTGCCGATCACATTTTGTCTAGTATTTTCTTTTAGTTTAAGCACAACCCTAAAGCATCTTAACATATCCCAATAATTGAGTACAATGATTACTAAAAGAGTTTGTAAAGTTGTTTTATTTTAAAGGCCGAAATCCATATTGTAAGGACGAATGTTTTGTAATTGTATAAAATGGTTGAAATATATATAAAAAAAATAAAAATGGAGTCGCCATCTAGATAAGGTTTAGGACCTATATATAATTTCTCATATGGGAAATAATAATGACTCACGTAATGGATTAAGGTTTATGATCAAACCAGAGAAACAATGGGTAAGTGTCATGTTACAATTTGGGAAGGTATTAGGCACCCAAATTGTCTAATCCGAAGATTGGTCTCCATATACTATCATTTTCTATCCTAATTTAAATTACAAGCAATGGCTAAACAACTTTTAATATGCACCAGACCTAGATTCTAGATATATTTTAATCTAGGAGCAAGTCATACAATTGTGAATATAATAGAAAGAAGAATAAAAATGTGATATAGATCATAAGATCATAAATAAAATGATTGGATGATGGACCAATCAGTCAATTTCGGTTAACAAGTGCACAATTCTCAACATGTTGACAGACAAAAATCATTTTCAGCTATTGAAGCGTAGTCCAAAGCTTAAATGCAATGACTTTGAAATTGAAAAAAATAAAAATTATATTAAAGTAAATTATTTAGGACTGAACTCGAATGATAGGCACTCAAGCTATCTACGTATCTCAGGATAAGCCCAAGAATCAAGCCCAAAGTAGTTCAACCCCCTGGGTTGGTAAGATGGTAGATCCATATAGCCATTAATTAAGCTAATAGGTCATCTAGGTTTAGGATATTGAATAGACTTCTACAGTCACTAGGTAAACTGGTAGGCTGTCTATGTAAATCACATCGAATAGACTTCTACAGCCACTAGTCAAGCTGGTAGATCGTCTATGTAAAGCAATCGAATAGACCTCTACAGTCACTAGTCAAGCTGGTAGATCGTCTATGTAAAATAGGGTTTGAAAGGGACTTCCATGCGATGATGAAATGTTTGCCCAGGATTGAAGGGACTTCCATACGATGATGGAATGTTTGTCCAAAGTTCCATGCAAAGATGAAGAATTGAGATGAAATTTGAAATTTGAAAATTGAATTTGAATTTGAAATTGAGTTTGGAATTGAAATTGAAATTGAAATATAAATTGAATTGAATTTGAAATTCAAATTGGATTTGGAATTAAAAATAAAATTGAAACAGAAATTGAATTGAATTTAAAATTGACATTGAATTTGGAATCGAAATTGAATTAAATTTGATTTTTCTTGAAATTTGAATTCCTGAAATTATGCTTGATGATTGAAATAGTAAAAATTTAGAAAAAAAACACAATTTTGAAGCCAGTATGCTAAATGTAAAGTATATTATGATGCAAATTGGGGCAACCCTCATTGCAACTGGACTGAACTTGGGTGATGGATTCCCAGACAGTCTACGTATCTCTGGGTGAGGTCCTAGAATCAAGCCCATGCGTAGTTCAGAATGAACTACGCAAAAACAATCTATATTTGTCAACATGTGAGAGTATACTCTCGACATTGGAAAATTGACATCTCAGCCTCGTTTTATTCTTACATACATCCATACGTCTATATTTATTCACGCATCACAAGCGTGTGAGCTCGCATTGCACGGGAATAATTACAAAAATTTATAAAAATTCCTACGAGATACATAAGTATGGATTGAGGATCAAAACTATTTAATATATTTTTTTTCGCATTATGGGAAACATTGAAGGGGTAGGAGACGTCCTAGTGTATCCCGCCCGTCACTACACTAGGGATGACAAGTGCCGCATGCATATCGTGTTACCCACCCACATCGAATAATTATGAACACACGATGACCGAACCCATATACCACATAAAATAAGGACATAAAGTAAGGCTTTACCTGCCTGTGAGTAGAGGTGGACTGCTAAATAAAAGAAATGTGATCCCACGTGTCCAAAGCTATGAAGTATATAGGTACTCGGGGACACGTTCTCTCTTCTAAACCCTGAAGTTGCCTACAGTTGCCTTAATTCCCTGCAAGAGATTGTCAAGACTCAAGAGGTGGTCAAAAGGTGAAACAGCCTCCTAGCTTCCTAATAGTAGCACCTTCTTTGCTGAAATGGAATGCATCCAACAATGTTCTAATCTAGGAATTCAACATGATAATGAATAGGAAAATAAAAATATGGTAATGTATCAAATTTAACAACATAGACCCATAGGCAGTGGCAATGGTCTCTACTGTTACTAGGTTTGTGGTACCCTCATACATAAGCAGGCGACTAAGAAAACCCCATTCACTATCTTCGTTGACTAGTCCTCTATGTCTTTCTCCTGAAGTACAAGAGAGTAGACCTTGCCAGTTCCAGGAAGTGGTTCCATAGTAAGAATTTGCGTACGTACAATACTGTAGGCTTCACTCAAACCCATAAGGAATTGAAAGACTTGCTCCTTTTCAATGATCTTTTGAAAGCTAGAATGTAGATCACAACTGCAACGAACAACACATGTAAAATCTGGGAGAGTAAGGTGTGAACTCAATTCATCCCAGAGAATTTTGAGCTTTGAGTAATAAGAAGAAACAGAGAGATTCTCTTATCGTAGGAGTGCAATCTGCCTCTTCAGTTCATATATACGAGGGCCATCGCCCTAAGAGAACTGTGCTTCAAGATCAAGCCAAAGTTCACGAGATGTTTTGGCATACAGAACTTTGTGATGTAGCTTCTTCTCCAGACTATTATAGATCCATGAGGGACCATAAGGTCACATTGATCTCGTGCCGCAGTAGTAGCAGAGTCGACGGTAGGATCAGGACGAGGATAAAACCCATCAACAAATCCATACTTATTCTTGACACCTAAAGCAACTCTCATTGCCCTCTTCTAAGCGGAATAACTGGTATTGTCTAATAGTTGAGTAACTAAGACATATCCAGGATTATCAACTGGATAAAGCATAGATGGAGATGAAGACTGAGATGTGGAAGACGGAATGTGAGGAAAAGACGCCATTAATTGCAGAAAATCAACTCAGAAAACAAGAAAGTACAGAAACCCTAACAAATTGGGCAAGAAACAGAGAACAACTTTCAAAAACCACCAAACTGAGCAATCGAAACAAATCAACAGTAAATTGAGCAAGTGCAGACGAAGATAAGACCATACAGAGACTGAAATCACAGTATATTTCAAGAAAACACCAAAAAATTGCAGCAAACCAGACAAATGCAGAAATTTAGCAAGCCAGACGAAAAGAAAATTCAAAGAATACACTAAACAACAGTACAGTAGATCAACCAAAAGAAATTCAAAGAACTCAGAAATTCAAAGAAACATACTGAACCATTTCGAAGAAATCACCGGGTGAGCATTTCTGCTCTGATACCATGTTAACACCAGTGCACTGAGAGATTCAACGAAATCATGCCGCAAAAGAAAGCAATCGGTCAAGAAACACGATTCAAACACTTTAAAAAAACCAAAAAACCAGATCTGAGATTTGAATTTCAAGATAACGAAATAAACTCAAATCTCAGCGATATTCTAATGAAATCGTGCTTGAAAGGTAACAAATCGAGTTTTAAACATGATTCAAAACACCTAAACAAAGAAAGATTAAACTAAACCTAGATCTGAGATCTGGTTTCTTTACAAAATACCTGAAGACTCAAATTTCGGATCGTTGAACGTCGCTGCATCGTCGTCGTCGCACTATCGCCGTCGCACTAACGCCGTCGATCAAACCTCTACTACTTCTGTAAGAACCATGTTCAAAAACCGGGTCTAAACCATGGTTTTATGTGATGACAGGTGTTCCAACTATAATCGGACCGGAGGGCGAAGTCGGGTGACGAACCACTCAAAGTTCAGGTAAGAAAAACTGTAAAAAAATACCTAAAAACTCATACCGGTCTCACTATACTGGTTGCAGTATAGTGCAACCGGTATGTGCCACCGGTATGGGCATTAATGGGCATATAATGCCCATAATGCCATACTGGCCTCACCATACCGGTTGCACTATGGTGCAACCGGTATGTGCCACCGGTATGGTATACCGGTTTGAGTAAGTCTGGGGTCTCCAACCGGTATGTGCAACCGGTATACCCATTTTCGACTGTAGATAGACTCCAGTGAGTCTTTTTTCTCAGAATGAAAACTTAAAAAAAGTTTCCATTCTGAGGGAAAACCTTCCATGGATGGTCTCCCTCTATTAATAGAGAAGGAGACACTCCATTGCTCCTTCTCAAGCACTCTCGCCGTCTGGAGAAGAACTGAGAAGAAGCAAGGAGGAGGCAGCCGCCCAGGAAGGAGGAGCACACCGCCAAACCACAGCTGGTAAGTGCTCCATATTGTATTGTTATTTAGAGAACAGATCAGAGCCGCGAAGCGGCGCAGCGATCCAAAAGGATTAAAATTTCCATGGTTCTTCCTCATTCGAACCTAAAGCCTCTAGAGATACAAAAGATTAGAGTTTTCATTTGATACGGCATTATAGCCGAGATCCGAAAGCCGCTAGAGGGCTTGAAACTTAGGAAAAAGGTAGCGGAAAATCTTAGAGACCTAACTGTTAGCCGATAAGGAGGAGAGATCCGAGATCTCGTTCTCGGATCCAACCACAGGGTATACCGGATGGACTTTAGGTCCAGCGGTATGACCTTGCGGTATATACCGCAGGCACATACAGGTCTCACTCAGTGAGATCTGAGTGAGACCGGTAAGTGCAACCGGTATATACCGGTTGCACATACCGGTTGCAGTATGTGCAATCGGTATGGTGCCACCGGTATACATACCGGTGGCACATACCGGTGTCACCATAGTAAGACCGGTACCTGCAACCGGTATGGGTTTCTGAGCCTGGTTTGCTTGGCCAAACCTGGTTCCGACCCCTGAAACTTTAATAAATGAATTCTAACATAAATATGTGATTATGTAGGACCTGTAGACACTGTGAGTAAGCTCTCTGACGCAGAACGGGATCAGTATCACGCGTCAGGTAAGGAACAAGACCCCAAACTTAAATAACTAATCAACAGTAAACCTCTGTGATATATTTCTGTATTTGTAAATACATATTGCTTGATGTCTGTGCATTTCACATGCCATGTAGTTGCTTTCTTTTATCTTATTATAATCATGCATTTCATATGCTAGGATTGTTGTATGTTTAGGCATGTGTATGTTTTCGTTAGTGTGTGGAATGTGAAGGGGATGTACCCTGGATATATCCACAGCTAACACTTTTCTCGTATCGCCCTTACCTTAGCAAACTCAGTGCGAATAGGGTATCAGGGGGAGGACGTGGGATTGTAGTTCTTCCTGCCCACCAGACTCGAGCCCTATCTCTATGTCATAGGGGATTGTGTTGGGGTAGGGTTATATAGTCTTTACCTTAGCAGACTTGGTGCGAATAGGGTATCAGGGGGAGGACGTGGGATTGTGGTTCTTCCTGCCCGCCAGACTCGAGCCCTATCTCTATGTCGCAAGGAGCCGTGCTGGGGTAAGGCTAATGATATTGTATTGACATCTAGGACTGGTTAGAAATAGAACCCACTTGTAAGCCCTTGCCAATAGGGGTTTAGGTATTGGTACGGTAAGGGATATCAGGGGGAGGACGTGGGATTGTGGTTCTTCCTGCCCGCCAGACTAGAGTCCTATCTCCATACCGGAGTGAGTGATGTGGGGCAACAACAGTAGTGTGGTAGGTGCCTGACTGTTGGGTGTGCTCACACTCTCGTGCATGGAGGTGGGATGGCCGCCAAACCTTACCATAGCATATTTGCAAGTTATACCTGGCCCAAAATGTAATGTTATCTCATGCATATTGTACTATTGCATTGGTCTTGTACTTACTGAGCTAAGTTGTGAGCTCACCCAAATATATATATATATATATATATATATATATATATATATATATATATCTTTTCAGATCTTGATGCAGGGTATACGGTGGAGGGACTTCATGATTGCTCCGGCTACGGCACGGTGGTTGCCTGGACTCTCAGTCAATGGAGGACGAGCATGATGCATCATGCGAGTGCTCGTTCTGTGTCTTTTCTCAGTGATAGGTTTATTTTCAGTTAAAGCTTTGTAATAATTACTATTTAAATTTTGATGGATGATGGAATAAGTTGGATATTTATTTAAATTACAATTTAGGTCTCAACTCATTTATTTATTTTCGCTGTTATGTATTATATTTCTGATTATGTTAGATTGTTTGGGATTGATTGGTTGACACGGTCTATTGAGATCCTGGTGTGAACCGTGGTTTAGAGCCGGTTCACTCACACTTCTGGTTCATCCGGAATTGGGGTGTGACAACTTCTCCTTCTTCTTCTCTCTCAAACCCCCTTCTCTCTCGACTCTTTGTTTTCCTTCGTTCTGAACGCTGATGAGAGATATGAAAATCTCTCTGGTTTTCTTTTTTTATATATTTTTTATCCCCATTAGATTATAAAGCCCCTTTCTTAGGTCTAGGCTGTTTGATTCTTGCCGTAGATTTGGAATCTCATTTTCCAAACCACGTGGACACTTTTTTGTATTTATATAAATTGATTTATTTATTTATTATGGTTGTTATATATATTTATTATTATTGTTATTATTATTATTTACTTTATTTGTTTTAAATTTAAAAGCAGAAAATTATTTAATAAAATTTTCCAATCTAAGTAATTTTAATAATAATTTTAATTAGATAATTTATTATTATTAGTATGATCCTTTTTCCCTTTTTTATTTATTATTATTATTGTTATTATTATTATTACTTTACTATTTTATTTTTTATTTTTAATATTCTTTCTTTTTTTTATCTTCCATTTTTACTTTATTTTCATTGATCATTTTCTTCTTTCTTTTTTTATTATATTTTATTATTTAAAGTACTTGTCGAATCAGGAAAGAAGAATGAGGTGTAAGAGAAAATGACGGAGAAAAAAAAAAGGGGTTGGGGATCTCTGAATTTTGGTGAGGAGAAAACCTGTGAGAAATCAGTTGCAGCAAAAAAAAGAAGGAAAAGAATCGGGGTTTGAAGAGAGAGAGAGAGTTAGGAAAGGGAGGAAAAATGACATGATTTTTTATTTCAATATTGAGGGAAGAACATAGTCTATCAGGAGAGGAAGTAGGAGAAGAAACTGATGAAGAATAGGAGATAAAATTATCGTGGACTAAGAGCGACTGGAATGGAAGAAAGATGAGGGAAGATAGGAGTGAAAATAGGGATTGAAAATTTGGAGAGATTTTAGGAGAGAAGAAACCGAAGAAGAATAGGAGACGATTGAAATGGGAGAAAGATGAAGGAAGATATGAGTGAAAATAGAGATTGAAAATTTAGATAGATTTTAGGAGAGAAGAAACCAAAGAAGAATAAGAGAAAAAATAACTGTCAACTAAGGGCGATTGGAATAGGAAAAAGATGAGGGAAGATATGAGTGAAAATAGGGATTGAAAATCTGGAGAGATTTTAGGAGAAATTGTTTCAATATTCAAGGATTTGCAGCGGCGGAGAGCTCCGAAGAAGAAGGCGATTCAAGGGTTTGAAAATCGAAAAAAATGAAAGATAACAAATGGGGAAGTAGTGATCCTATTAAATAGTAAAGGTAAAATAGATAGTTCATCTTTCTAAAAGGGTAATTTGATCTTTAAAAAAATATTGGACTCCCACCGTTACCATATAATGGAATAATCTTAACGCGTGGAGCTATTTGAATTTTAATAGTTATTTAGGGGAGGTAATTATTTTTTTTTAAACCTTTGGGGGTCAACGGTCAATAAGGTAAGTTGCAGGGGAGGTAACTGTCTTTTACCCTAAATTAAATTACAACTTCCTAATGTATTTAGGTTTAATTACAAACTCATCCTTACATTTACATCCTTTATTTCAAAAAAAGATTATAGTGACAATAAAAAGTAAAAAAGAAAAATGCTCAGAAACCCGAACATCAAACCAAAACTCCAACATCCACATCAAATGACAATCTACCAGAGCTAATGACCATGTCGGCATTATTTTTGAATACTCTGACTGAGACTTTGCAAATAGATCTGTGTGAGTCCTGAAGACGATGCACAAGAGCGATAGAAACCCACCCATAGTTGTCTTGAATGTAGTTTCAATCCAAAACTAAAAAACTCTCCCCTTGACCAGCACCACAAGAAAGGGAACAGAATAGACATTGGTTTTAAGAGAAAAATCTTTCCAAAAAAAAAAGGCTTTTAAGAGAAAAGTGAATTAGTCATTTTCTTTTTAACACCATTAATTAAAAAGAGTTAAATGTAATTTATATAGCACAAGGGATTGAGCTTGTAATTAAACCTAAGTACAAAAGAAATTGAAATAATGTATCCTAGCTTTTTTTCAAAAGCAAAAACACCTACTTCAAATCTGGGCATTTAATCATCTAAGCATGAAAAAAAAATGGTGGAGCCTCCATGGTTGGTCTGCAAAAGTATTCAATTTTAAATAGACCCTTTTTTTAAAGAGAGGGTCCACCATTATAGACACCCATAGAAGCTCTAAACACTTTAACCGATCATATCCCCCTCTCTCTCCCTCTCTCCCTCTCTCTCTCTCTCTCTCTCTCTCTCCTGATTGTCCTCTAGTACAGAGAAAGAGAGAGAGGAGCCCTACAGTCCAAACCACAAGTGGGTCCACTCCCCCCAATATACAAATGCTGAAAGGCTCTCATCTCATCCACTCCACATGCCTCTTTCACTATTAAGTGTTCAATTCACAGTTAAAACTTAAAGCCCTCCCCTAGTCACTCCACCCCTGACTACTCTCCATACCAAGCTTTGAGACCACCATCTACGACCCATATCATTATGATTTGGTTTGTTGTTGGTGTGTTTTGTTTCTGTCTTTATCAAAGAAACGGATCGGATCCATTCGGACCTGACAATGGTTTTAGTAATCAGAATTAGATTAAGTGAATCACTTAATTCATGGTTTATAAAAATCGACCAAATCGATCGATCCGATACCAATATCTTAAACCATAACCCATCAACGTTTATAAAATATAGAACCAATCTTAGAAAAGTGGGACCCACTGTATAAGAAGCAATAAGGTCCAAGGGCGTCCAAATCCACTCCTCAACGACTCTCCGGTTCTGATCCTATCCAACTGTTGGAGGGGTGAGCTGGCTCAAATTCCAACCCCCTCCTCCAACGGTTGAATGGGATGGAAACGGGGAGAGCCGTGGAGAAGAGGATTCAGTTCCTCTGGATTAACAACATATAATAAATTTAAAAAACTTTAGCGGCTAAGCGCGTCGAAATCCATTGGAAAGCGAAATGATAACCTATAAATCCATGACACGTGTCCTTCCACGCGGGTTTTCGATTCTACTCCGAGAGTGTCAGCGTGAATTGTGAACTGTAAAAAACGAGAGACACACCTTCCTCTTTCCAGAAATTTACAAAAAACAAGAAATCAGCAGAAGAATTTTAACTTTCTGTTAATGGCGATCTTGGTTTAAGAAAGAAATTAATCCAGGCCCTTTCAATATTATTGAAAAATTGAAAAGAAAAAAAAAGAAAGAATCGCTCTGCAAACTCTGCTCTCTTAGTCTTTACATGTCCTATAAATATCCCAAAATCTACCAATATTCTATACTTTCTCTCATTTCTCACTCCCCTTCTCCGTCTCTCTGAATCAAACCCACAATGCAGAGACAACACACACTAATGGGTTTTCCTCTGTTCTTGTTCACCGTCATCTTCTTCCTTTCATCCATGAATGTAAGTGGAAAAAAGGATCATTAATCAGTTCTGCTTTCTCTTTCAACTTTGTTTGATTTGTTACTCACCTTTTCATTTTTTTCTCAAATGCAGGTCTCTTCCGCCGGAATCGCCCAGAATTCTACTGGTTTATCGGTGGGACAAAACAACCCATTCACCGCCAAAGCATCTTTGATCCGTTACTGGAACAAAAAGATCAGCAATAACCTAACCAAACCAGATTTTCTTCTCTCCAAAGCATCTCCACTGAACGCCGTCCAGTCTTCCTACCTTACCAAACTCGCTGAAGACAACAATGCTCTGTCTTCTCACCTTCAATCCTTCTGTTCTTCAGCCAATCTGTTTTGTTTCCCTGATTTGGGATCCAGTTTGGAGAAGCACGATTCTTCTGTGAACTTCGCCGTTTATCTAGATAAGAACTTCACCAACTACGGAAGCTCCCAACTCGGCGGGGCAGATTCGTTCAAGAACTACTCTGATAACGTCAATCTCCCCGTCAATTCGTTCCGGCGCTACAGCAGAGACTCCAATCATCACGACGACAAGTTCGCAAATTACGGCCCCAATGGCAACGTAGTTGATCAGAGCTTCAACACTTACGGCGCCGGCGCCACTGGTGGTACTGGTGAATTCAAGAACTACAACGAAGACGTCAATGTTCCCAACCTCCGCTTCACTTCTTATGAAACGAATGCTAATGGGCGGAACCAAGTTTTCTCTACTTATACCGATGGCGCGAACGCAGGGGACGAGAGTTTCGTCAACTATGGCAAGAACGGTAATGGCATACCAACTGATTTCTCCAGTTACGGCAAGGGATCTAATGTTGTTGGATCGAGCTTCACTTCCTATGGCGAGGCCGGCAATGGCGCAAACGACTCGTTCACATCATACGCCTTCGACACCAACAATCCAGTTAACAATTTCAAAAACTACGGTCAAGGTGGGAACGCTGCGACGGATAGCTTCAGCAGTTACAGAGATCAAGCAAATGTTGGGGACGATTCATTTCAATCTTACGACAAGGGCTCGAACGCAGGTAAAGTGAATTTCGTCAATTACGGTAATTCCTTTAATGAAGGTACAGATAAATTCAAGGGTTACGGCAAGGGAGCGATTGGTACTTCAGCCGGATTCAAGATATATGGAGTGAACAACACCTTCACAGATTACAGCAAAACTGGTATCAGCTTCGCTTCATACAAGAAGAACAGCCCTAAATCTGAAACTGAAAGTAGAACAAAAGCAGCAGCTCAATCGAAGAACAGATGGGTAGAACCAGGGAAATTCTTCCGCGAATCGATGCTGAAACAGGGGACTGTAATGCCAATGCCTGACATCAAAGACAAGATGCCAAAGAGGTCGTTCTTGCCTCGTTCAATCGCATCGAAACTACCATTCTCGTCGTCCAGAATCTCTGAGCTCAAACAGATCTTCCATGCTTCTGACAACTCAACAATGCAGAAGATCCTTCAGAACACGGTGAAGGAGTGCGAGAGGGCACCTAGCCCGGGCGAGACCAAAACCTGCGCCGGTTCGATCGAGGACATGATCGACTTCACCGTTTCGGTTCTGGGCCAGGATGTTGTGGTTCGGACTACAGAAAATGTGGAAGGGTCAAAAAAAGACGTGATGATCGGCACAGTCAAAGGAATCAACGGTGGAAAAATCACTAAATCGGTGTCCTGTCATCAGAGTTTATACCCTTACATGCTCTACTACTGTCATTCAGTTCCTAAGGTTAAGGTCTATGAGGCGGATATCTTGGATGCAAAAACCAAAAACAAGATTAACCATGGAATTGCCATCTGTCATATTGACACGTCATCATGGAGTCCAACTCATGGGGCTTTTCTGGCCTTGGGTTCCGGTCCTGGACTGATTGAGGTCTGTCATTGGATCTTCGAGAATGACATGACTTGGGCTACTTCTGATTGATCTGCTTTGTCTGCCCTTTTTTGATAGTGAGTGCCAAAAAAGAACCGGAACGGCTCAACCTAATTGGGTGTTAGTGTTTGTTCACTTTGTTCTCTGGAGCCTGCCGTTTATTTCTTATGCCATGTGTTTATTTAAGTGTGATTTTTTTTGGCGGAAGTTAGTTTCGGTACTCTCAACTATGAATAATGAATAAAGTAGTATAATTTCAGAATTATCTCTCTCCTATAATAAATAAAAAAATTGATACCTTGAACATTTATACATAGTCCGTATACGAAAACCGTCTTTTTTATTATTTTTTATGTCGAACGGATATAATAATATACGTTCTGTTTAGTTTAACCTAGTGTTAAGATACATATAACATTAATGTTTATATAACAATTTTAAGTTTTGTCTCTTATATTTCTTAAAGTAGGATATATATATATATTTATTTTAAATTAGGGTTTTCTCTCTTTGTCCTTGCAAATTTATATTTAATTTCTATTTTTTGGTTTTAAATTGGATTTTAATCAAATTCGAATTCACATTAGAATTTGAATTTTATATATCGATCGGATTTCAAATAAGATAGTTGGTAAACGAATTTGAATTCAAATAGTAGTGTAGTGTTTCCAATCCTATTTTCAAGTTTCATGTATGTTTTATGAAGAAGAAGCATTCTTAGTGTGGTCCCGCTGTACACAGTTTCTTAATATTTTGGTTTGTGGGTTGGCTGCAAATTAGGATCTTAGCCCAACCCAGTTTTTATTGGGCTTGGGCTGGATGCTTAAATGGCCAATATCTTGGTTTTATCTTCGTTCCAATCATAATCTAATGCCCCAGAGTCTGTACTTGGCCTGTGTTTATGCTCAAGTCAAACTGGGTTAACCTAGATCTGATCCTACTGCACATATATGGGTATATGATATATGGAATACTCCTTGGCATGTGAAGCTCAAAATCAAGGAATAAATTAAAGAAAGAAAGTTTATTTCAGTATCACTGAGATTTCATTATTACTTAATTCTACTGACTAGATAAATATCTACGGTGTAAACTACCTTTTTCCATTATTCCGAGGGACCAGTTCCTCTCAAGTCCAATAGTTCCTTAAGTTGATGATTCAGTCACTGGAGTCAGTCTGTGCACAAACGGAGTAAACTCCAACCATTGGATCACTGGCTGGAGAGAGAATTGAATTCCAACCAATGCTTATGGGGGAAGAAAATATGCTTTTCACTATCGGTTAAGAAAAACTAGGTCCTAAATTATCCTGACTAATCTCCTATCTCATTCCCGATCTCATCCTGTTTTAATATATTTTCATGAGAATCAGACACGAATTGATTTCCCATTAAATCGGTATATTGATTCGATCTAGATCGGATCGATTTTAGACATACCCCTATCGGATACATAGACTTAGAACCATATTTGGAAGGAGATCGTCTCCTGCGGCAGGACGGTCCTGCGACTGATCCAAGGGTTTGGGGATCAGTCTGGCTGCTTACTAATACATTGGGGGGTGGACCGATTAAATTCCAACCCTTGACAGATGATAAGACCGCAGGAGACGATTTCTATGCACCATATTTAGGGGCATGCTCTGCACCCACCAACCTATGGGTGACTTTCAAGGTCTAAAGTACGACAAAAGAAAGAAAAGTATGCTTGCAGGCAAAAGCATCATGGATCATTATCACCTCTCTTTTTTTCTCTTTTTAAGTTCGGGTTAAAAAAGATGTCGAAGAGTCCGGATTCCTTTTTTGGGAAAATCCGACAAGTTCGTGACATGAGAAGGTTCTGTTTCGGATTTACCCATTGACCCTTCCAAGGAAAACGGGTCATGGACCATGCCTTGGTGGGCCATCCATCGAGACAGTCCAGACTCCAGACCAGAGTTCCAGACTCCAGCCCAGCTTTTGACTATTACTTTTTTACTTTCTTAATTTCTTCTGTACAAATCTCACGCTTCTGAAAATGTGGTCACAAATTCAGAAAGAGAGGCGTGCATGAAAAAAGTAATACAAATATTCCATTTGGAGAGGAGACACTATCATTGGATTTTTATAAGTGCGGATGGCAAGTCGACTTGACCAAAGTTGAGGAATCATTTTATGTGTTTATTTATTTATTTATTTATTTATTTATTTATTTATTTTTTTCAATCCAAAAATTTTCATTTCCTAGTTTCCAAACATAGGTGTTTTTTCCACGTCAGTGAAACCTAAAAATGACATCAAGATTCGAGTAATAAGGTTATAGGATTCCGCTGCTCTAATCCCGATATGAATAAGGAAAGATAGACCTCGATCGGTCAAAAAATTCCGAAACTCAGTACAAAATTTTTTAGAATTAAAATTGACCGTGGTTGATATTGATCTGATCTGATCTGATCCCGACTTTCAAACCTAATTGCATCCAACCCTCTCGGTATAGATATGTTTTAAAATGATCTCACGGTTAAAGATCTCAATTAAATCATTGTAATTTTAAGATGGATATACCAATCAGACTCTTTCTTTTCTTTTGGTGTGTTTGTTTTGTCATCGATGTCTCTTTGGTTTTGTTTGTTTCATTATTTCACATGAAAAATAAGGATCCGATTCATCTCCCCACATGGGTACCCTTTCGCTGAGTCCTTCGTCATCGTCCCTAAAATGTTGAGAACATGATGACCCCAATGCTGATGAAACCATTTTTCTCATTGCCACATTAGGATTTATATGGTGTGAGGAACAATTGTCTTAAAAAAAAATTTCCATGTAAAATAAGAAAAAGGAGATACGGAAGGAGAGCATTTCAAATTTGAGTTTTGATTAATCAAGAAAATAAAAAGAATTACAAGAATCCATTAGAAAGAAGAAATTTTCTCCTATAAATAATTTTCTCTTTTTCTTTTCATGACTTCCATACATGGGTGTTTCCTCCACCTACACTACCACAAAAAAAGTTTTCATACTTTGAGTGAAGCCCAAGCATCACATCCTAGATTCGAGTAATAGAATTATTCGCCCTAGTTGATATGGATCTGATCTAATATGATATGATCCCAAATCTCAAACCCTAATCACATCCAAACCTCTCGATAGAGATAAAATTATATCTCAATTGAAGATCTCAATTAAATCATTATAATTTTTGGTGACTGTGGTATAGAGGGTAGCTCAGTCTACCATCGAAGACAGATATATCTAAGGGTATTAAACAGTTTATCATCGGTTTAACTGTCTAGTCTAGTGTGGTGCGACGTATAAGACGGTAAAATTAAAATCGATTAACTAAACGGTCTCAAAATTGAAACCATAACAGATTAGTAATAGGTTTCAGTTTATCGATTTTTAAACAGTTTTTCATTAATCGATTTTGCTTGTTGTTTATGAACAATTTAACACATCGTTTATTAATCGATTTTTCATATAAAAAAAAATTAAAAAGTTCGAATGGGAAAGAGAGAGTCGAGATTCGAGAGATTGACTGTTGTTATGCCTTATCACTAATGACTATTATGTTTTTCTGTTTGTTTTATGGTTTAGGTTTTTGGGAATTGAGATTAGGTCTTAGGGAAATAATATATTAATTGGTGTTGAGCCATTGGGGTTAAGGTTAGGGTCTTGGATAAATAAAATATTAAATTATTAATGCGGAACGACTAATGAGATTAGGGTTTATTCATTTAGTTTTTAGAGAATTAAACAGTTCACATTTTATTAATTAAGTTTAATCGGTGTCTTGTCATTGTAATTTGGAGGTTTAAATTATTTCAAATCGAATCGAACCGATTAAGTAAAAGATGTCATGTTTCAAATCAGAACCAAGCTGATTACTAAACGATCTTTCAATTCCAGTGTAAACGATTCGATCTGATTTCGATAAACGATTTTAATACAAATATTGCAAACCTTAGATATATCAATCTGACTCTTTCTTTTTCTTTTGGTGTCTTTGTTTTGTTACTAACTTCTCTTTGGTTTTATTTGTTTCATTTGTTTCATTATTTTCACATGGAAAACAAGAGTTTGATTCCTCTCTCTCTCTCTCCCCCCCACCCCCATTGGTACCCTTTCCATAAGCCCATCATCATGATCGTCATCCCTAAAGTATGAGACCCACTGAAAATGATGGACCTTCTACTTAAGAAACCATTTCCCACACATACATTAGGATTTATATGGTATGAGAAACCATGGCCCAAAAAAGATTCCATGTAAAATAAGAAAAAGCTTATAAGGAAGGGTAGCATTTTAAATTTGAGTTAAATAATTGATTAACCAAGAAAAGAAAAGGAGACACAAGAATCAATTCCAAAAAAGAAAATTTCTCCATAAAATAATTATCTGTTTTAGCTTTAACAGAATGGAAAAGAAATGTTTTCCTTTCCCTTTCTTTTAATAGTCAACTTGAATACTTAAAAGACAATGGCTTTAATTTCTTTATTTTACATTTGAAGTAAAAGTACAACTCAAAATTAAATACCAAGACAAAAAAACACCTTAAAGCACAAACAATATTCGACAACCAGAAAAGAAAATCATCTACCGGAGTGTAGGGTCTTTTGACCATGCTTTAAGGTATCGGTATCAAATTGACTAATTGGATCAACTTGTATCGGTTTTGAATGAAATTGATTCCCTGATTTAAAACCTTGTTTCTACTCTTAAATGAGAAGAACTATTGTAGAGTGAAAAAGAAGGAACAGCCCTAATCCACCATGACTTACTTAGAGAAAAAAAAACCTAATCCACCATGGGAGTGTTATGATTATGCTATGTTTAAAGGTGCAACATTTGGACTGAAACCGTTTATCAAAATCGTATCTAACCATTTACACAGGAACTGCGAGACCGTTTAGTAATTGGTTTGGTTCTAGTTTGAAATTTGACACCGTTTATCGAAATTGGTTCTAACCGTTTAAACCGTTGGGTTACACCGACTAAACCCCAATTAAACCGAATAGACTATAAATCGTGTAAACCGCAAAAGAGTAAAAGCTAATCTCATTTCTTTTTTTTTTCTTTTTTTTTTTGATAGAAAAAGTTAATTTCATTTTCAAGATTGAAAATCCTAACCCCAATCCCAACCCCAATTAATATACTATTTTTTCAAGACCTTAACCCAATTAATATACTAATTTCTCCAAGACCCCAACCCCAATTCCTAAAAACCTAAACCATTAAAAAAAAAAAAAAAACTAGGCAAGCATATTAGGCAAAACAATAGTCAAGAGACTCTCGATTCTAAACTCTCATTCCCATTTCAATTTTCATTCTTTCAACTTTGAGTCTAACGTTTGAGCTGCTGGAGTTTGGAGAGTAGAGTTGGACTGCTCACTGCTGGTGCTGGACGCCAGAAGATGCCAAAAGATATGTTCACTACTGCTCAGTGATCACTGTTGCTTAGTGTTCACTGTAGATGACGATCTGAATCATACCATACTTACATGTACCTTAGATCTATGATGCATATATTGATGACTTAACAAGCCAAACCAATTTCAAGTCAGACTAAAAATCCACCTGCAAGTAATCGTTTGAAGTAAAAAAAAAAAAATTTGAGGATCTTTGATTGTCGTCTTGGGATCAAGACTGGAGAACTCATCTGCCCGATCAGTCACTAACTGAGAAGTTTCAAAAAGAGGGTGTAAAATGAAGTCAGGAATAAGAAAATGACATGAGAATCAAACTTTAATAGGAAGGTCGGGAGGGATTTCCCATTAGACTGAAATCCAGCAGTTTGTTTGCAATAATTTTTCTGTATTTGATGAAATCTCCATATCAAACATGTATAGGACTTGCTATGTAATCTTTTCCTCATTCCCCAACCTTATTATTCTCTCATGCATAATGAATTATTAAATTTTACTCTTATCAGTGTAGAGATCATATGGAGAATATAAAGCTATCTCAGCGTGTCAGGTTTTTTACAATAGCTATTATGATAATTTCCATTACTTATGAATTACTATAACCTTATAGTTTTATCAATAATAGAACTATTTTTTATGTCAATGGAGTTTTTTTTTTTAAGTTTTGTAAATGCAACATTGGAGAGGTTTTTTAGGTGTATTTTGTGGTCAATGACATCTCCATTACCAAGGAGAGCATAGGATTGCGCATGCATTTTTTTTTTTAATTTGAAAAATCGATTAATAACCGTTTAATTAAATCGCAAGCAAAACTGATTAATAAAAACCGTTTAAAAATCGATAAACCTACTAATCGGTTCTGGTTTCAATTTTGACATCGTTTAGTTAATTGGTTCGATTTTAATTTTACCTTCTTACACACCACACCGCACCGGATCAGATCGTTAAGTCTATTATAAACCGTTTAACTCCCTTAGTTTACCTAATCATATACCAAATTGAAAAGCGAATATAAAAATCCTCTCCTGTTGCCTAATCTGTCAGTCATCCATCAAACGAGCTGAGATGCATCATGTTGAACGTCTCAACTAAGGGTGTCAACAGGTCGGTCCGGACTGAATCGATGTCGGGTTTTATAAACCCAGCCCAAAACATGTCCATTAAGAGTTCGGGCTAGGTTGGGCTGCGGTGGACATAATAATTATAGGGTTGGTCCGGTGTCAGTTTGTTATCGGACTGGGCTTATTGAGGTGATTTCGGCTGGTTCGGTTCGGACCAGACTTATCAAGCTTATCGGTCTTATTTTATATGTAAGATATATAGTCTATTTTATTATTTCTATCTATAAGATTAGCATCATTCCTTCTATATGCATGTAATTCAGTAAGTTGTAACAATTAACATGTTATTTTCAATTATAGATTCATATAATTTTTCGGATCAAAAAGTGAACTATAACAGTGTAATATAATCCATCAAAATTTAAAACCATTAAAATTAAGAAACTGGGTCCGGATGGATCTTACCAGTGTTCGGATTAGGTATTATTGGTTCAGGCTAGTTCAGGCTTTTTAACGGACTGGTCCGGTCTGGTTTCAGTTTGGGCTGAACGGTGTCGAGCTTTACAAGCTGAGACCGAAACCTGTCCATTAAGGTTCGGTCCGGACTGAGTTCGGGTTATATTGGGCCAGCTCGGTCGTGCTATCGGACCGGGCCCATTTTTGACACCCTGTGTCTCAACCAGTCAGATGAATAACTGGCACAATTGAGTGACAAGAGACAATGCACCCTTATATGGATCCAACTCTATACACTTCACAACACTATACACAATTCCCTTATTTCTCAAAGATCTTCGGTTTGCTGTTATAAAGAAAATATACCTATATCTTGGTTTTCACTCAAACCCCACATCCAAGATTCAAGTAATGGGATTATACGATTCAGCTGCTCCAATCCCGATATGAATAAGGAATGATAGACTTGGATCGGTCAAAAAATTCCTCAATTCGGCAGAAAATCTTTTAGAATTGGAATCGATCGTGTTTGATGTTTGATACTAATTTGATCTGATCTTGACTTTCAAACCCTAATTGCATCCAACCCTCTCAGTATAGGTATGTTTTATGATCATCCCATTATTGAAGATCTCAGTTAAATCATTGTAATTTTTTGTGACGGTGGTATAGTTGGTAGCTCTGCCTACCATCAAAGACAGATATATCAATCACATTCTTTCTTTTCTTTTGGTGTATTTGTTTTGACACTTGCATCTCTTCGGTTTTGTTTGTTTCATTATTTTGACATAGAAAATAAGAGTCCGATTCCTCTCCCCCACATGGGTACTCTTTCCATATACCCATCATCCTCACCGTCGCTAAAGTATAGGACCCACTGAACATGATGGACCCCTATTTATGAAAACATTTACTACACACATTGGGATTTATATAGTGTGGGAAACCTTGGTCCCAAAAAAAGAATTCCATGTAAAATTATAAAAAGTTTATAAAGAAAGGCAGCATTTCAAATTTGAGTTAAATAATTAATTATTCAAGAAAAGAAAAAGAGCTATAAGAATCAACTACAAAAAATAAATTTTCTCCTTAAAATAATTATCTCTTTTAGCTTTAACAGAATGAAAAAGAATTGTTTTCTTTTCCCTTTTCTTTTTCTTTTAACAGTCAACTTGAATACTTGAAGACAATGGCTTTAATTTCTTTTTTTACCAAAAAAAAAAAAAAAATCTTTGCTCTATATTTGAAATAGAAGGACAATTCAAAATTTAATACCAAAACAAAAAAACACCTTAAAGCAAAAACAATATTAGACAACCAAAAATTAAAATCATTTACAAGAATGAAGGATCTTTTGACCATGCTTTAAGGTATCGGTATCGGATCATCCAATTGGATCAATTTGTATTGGTTTTGAATGAAGTCGACATCATGATTTATATCCATACTTCTGACTTTTGAATGAAAAGAACTAGTGTAGAGTGGAAAGAATGAACAACCCTGATCCACCAAGGGAGCATTATGATTATGTTATGGTAAAGTCCGTAGACCAAATCTAAAACCAGATATAAAAGTCCTCTCTTGTTACTTAACCCATCAGTCGTCCATCAGACGAGTTGAGATGCATCGCGTCGAACATTTCAGCTCATCTGACAAACAGCTGGTATGGCTGGGTGACGATATACCCATATATGGATCCAAGTCCATATAGTTCACTGTCTTCTCAAAGATTTTCAGTTTGTTTTAATTAAAAAAAAATAAAAAATCATAGGTTGTAAGTTACGAATGAATTATGCCCACGGGCACTGTGTTGAATCTTCATTTAAAAATTTTCATGTAAAATAAGTAAAAGGCTATAAGGAAGGAGAGCATTTCAAATTTGAGTTACATAATTGATTGATCAAGAAAAGAAAAAGAGTTACAAGAATCAATTAGAAAGAAGAAATTTTCTCCTATAAATAATTGTCTCTTTTTCTTTTGATGACTTCCATACATGGGTGTTTCCTCCACCTACGCTACCACAAAAAAAGTTTTCATACTTTGAGGGAAACCCAAGCATCACATCCTAGATTCGAGTAATAGGATTATTCGCCCTAGTTGATATTGATCTGATCTAATATGATCTGATCCCAAATCTCAAACCCTAATCACATCCAAACCTCTCGGTAGAGATATGTTTTAAAATTATCTCCCAATTGAAGATCTCAATTAAATCATTATAATTTTTTGTGACAGTGGTATAGATGGTAGCTCAGTCTACCATCGAAGACAGATATATCTAAGGGTATTAAACAGTTTATCATTGGTTTAACTGTTTGGTCTAGTGTGGTGCGACGTATAAGATGGTAAAATTAAAATTGATTAACTAAACAGTCTCAAAATTGAAACCAGAACCGATTAGTAATAAGTTTCAGTTTATCGATTTTTAAACAGTTTTTCATTAATTGATTTTGTTTGTGGTTTATGAACAGTTTAACACATCAGTTATTAATCGATTTTTCATAAATAAATAAATAAAAAATTCGAATGAGAAAGAGATAGTCGAGATTCGAGAGAGTGACTGTTGTTATGCCTAATCAGTAATGTCTATTATATTTTTCTGTTTGTTTTATGGTTTAGACTTTTGGGAATTAGGATTGGGTCTTGGAGAAATAATATATTAATTGGTGTTGAGCCACTGGGGTTAGGATTGGGGTCTTGGATAAATAAAATATTAAATTATTAATGCGTAACGACTAATGAGATTAGGGTTTATTAATTTAGTTTTTAGAGAATTAAACAGTTCACATTTTATTAAGTTTAATCGGTTTCTTGTCAGTGTAATCTGACGGTTTAAATGGTTTCAAATCGATCCGAACCGATTAGGTAAATGATGTCATATTTCAAATCAGAACCAAGCTGATTACAAACCGGTCTCTCAATTCTAGTGTGAACGATTCGATCTGATTTCAATAAACGATTTTAATGCAAATATTGCACCCCTTAGATATATCAACCAGACTCTTTCTTTTTCTTTTGGTGTGTTTGTTTTGTCATTAACTTCTCTTTGGTTGTATTTGTTTCATTATTTTCACATGGAAAATAAGAGAGGGTGTTTGTTTCGTCACTGATGTCTCCTTGGTATTATTTGTTTCATTATTTTCACATGGAATTTCGATTCCTCTCTCTCCCCGTTCCTTCCCCCCCCACCCCACATTGGTACCCTTTTCATAAGTCCATAATCATGATCATCATTTCTAAAGTATGGGACCTATTGAAAATGATGGACCTCCTACTTAAGAAACCATTTTCCACACACACATTAAGATTTATATGGTGTGAGAAACCTTGGTCCAAAAAATATTCCATGTAAAATAAGAAAAAATTTATAAGGAAGGGTAGCATTTTAAATTTGAGTTAAATAATTGATTAACGAAGAAAAGAAAAAAAAGGAGACACAAGAATCAATTCCAAAAAAAAAAAACTCCATAAAATAATTATCTCTTTTAGCTTTATCAGAATGGAAAAGAAATATTTTCCTTTCCCTTTCTTTTAATAATCAACTTGAATACTTAAAGACAATGGCTTTAATTTCTTTATTTTACATTTGAAGTAAAAAGTAAAAGTACAACCCAACATTAAATACCAAAACAAAAGAACACCTTAAAGCACAAACAATATTCGACAACCAGAAAAGAAAATCATCTACCGGAGTGGAGGGTCTTTCGACCATGCTTTTAAGGTATCGGTATCAAATTGATTAATTGGTTCAACTTGTATCGGTTTTGAATGAAATTGATTCCCTGATTAGAACCTTGTTTCTACTCTTAAATGAGAAGAACTATTGTAGAGTGAAAAAGAAGGAACAACCCTAATCCACCATGATTTACTCAGAGAAAAAAAAAAAGAAAAAAAAAAAATCCCTGATCCACCATGGGAGTGTTATGATTATGCTATGTTTAAAAGTGGAACATTTGGACTGAAATCATTTATCAAAATCGTATCTAACCATTTACACAGGAACCGCGAGACTGTTTAGTAATTGATTTGGTTCTGGTTTGCAATTTGACGTCGTTTATCGAAATTGGATCTAACCGTTTAAACCGTTGGATTACACTGGCTAAACCCCAATTAAACCGAATAGACTATAAACCATGTAAACCGCAAAAGAGTAAAAGCTAATCTCATTTCTTCTTATTTATTTTATTTTTTTTTTGTAGAAAAAGTTAATTTCATTTCTAAGATTGAAAATCCTAACCCCAATCCCAACCCTAATTAATATACTATTTTCCCAAGACCCTAACCCAATTAATATATTAATTTCTCTAAGACAGCAACCCCAATTCCCAAAAACCTAAACCATTAAAAAAAAAAAAAAAAAAAAAAAAAAAAAAACTAGAAAAGCATATTAGGCATGACAATAGTCAAGAGACTCTCGATTCTGAACTCTCATTCCCATTTCAACTTTCATTCTTTCAACTTTGAGTCTAACGTTTGAGCTGCTGGAGTCTGGAGAGTGGAGTTGGACTACTCACTGCTGGTGCTGGACGCCAGAGGATGCCAGAAGATATGTTCACCACTGCTCAGTGATCACTGTTGCTCAGTGCTCACTATAGATGACGATCTGAACCATAATATACTTACATGTACCTTAGATCTATGATGCATATATTGATGACTTAACAAGCCAAACCATTTTCAAATCAGACTAAAAATCCACCTGCAGGTAATCATTTGAAGTAAAAAAAAAAAAAAAATTTGAGGATCTTTGATTGCCGTCTTGGGATCAAGACCGGAGAACTCATCTGCTCGATCAGTCACTAACGGAGAAGTCTCAAAAGGAGGGTGTAAAATGAAGTCAGGAATAAGAAAATGACATGAGAATCAGACTTTAATAGGAAGGTCGGGAGGGATTTCCCATTAGAGTGAAATCCAGCAGTTTGTTTGCAATAATTTTTCTGTATTTGGTGAAATCTCCATGTCAAACATGTATGGGACTTGCTATGTAATCTCCTCCTCATTCCCCTACCTTATTATTCTCTCATGCATAATGAATTATTAAATTCTACACTTATCAATAGAGAGATCATATGGAGAATATAAAGCTATCTCAGCGTGTCAGGTTTTTTACAATGGTTAATATGATAATTTTCATTACTTTTAAATTACTATAACCTTATAGTTTTATCAACAATACAATTATTTTTTATGTCAATGGAGTTTTTTTTTTAAGTTTTGTAAATGCAATATTGGAGAGGTTTTTTAGGTGTATTTTGTGGTCAATGATATCTCCATTACCAAGGAGAGCATAGGATTGCGCATGCTTTTTTTTTTAATTTAAAAAATCGATTAATAACCGTTTAATTAAATAGCAAGCAAAACTGATTAATAAAAATCGTTTAAAAATCGGTAAACCTACTGATCGGTTCTGATTTCAATTTTGACACCGTTTAGTTAATTAGTTCGATTTTGATTTTACCTTCTTACATACAACACTGCACCGGATCAAACCATTAAATCGATTATAAACCGTTTAACACTCTTAGCTATGGTAAAGTCCAATCATAGACCAAATTAGAAAACGAATATAAAAATCCTCTCCTGCTGCCTAACCTGTCAGTCATCCATCAAACGAGCTGAGATGCATCGTGCTGAACATCTCAGCTAAGGGTGTCAACGGGACGGTCAGGAACGATTTCGATCCGGACTGAATCGATGTCGGGTTTTATAAACCTAGCCCAAAACATGTCCATTAAGAGTTCGGGCTGGGTTGGATTGCGCTGGACACAATAACTATCGGGTTGATCCGGTGTCGATTTGTTATCGGGCTGGGCTTATTGAGGTGATTTCGGACTAGTTCGGTCCGGACAGGGCTTATCAAACTTATTGAGCCTATTTTATATGTAAGATATATTGTTTATTTTATTATTTCTATCTATAAAATTAGCATCATTCATTCTATATGCATGTAATTCAGTAAATTGTAACAATTAATATACTATTTTCAACTATAGATTCATATATTCTTTCGGATCAAGAAGTGAACTATAACAGTGTAATATAATCTATCAAAATTTAAAACCATTAAAATTAAGAAACTGGGTCCGAATGAATCTTACCAGTGTTCGGGTTAGGTATTATTGGTTCAGGTTAGTACAGACTTCTTAACGGGCTGGTCCGGTCTGGTTTCAGTTTGGGCTGAAACGGTGTCGGACTTTACAAGCTGAGACCGAAATCTATCCATTAAGGTTCAGTCCGGACTGGATTCAGGTTATATCGGGCCGGCTCGATCCATGCTACCGGATGGGCCCATTTTTGACACTCTTAGTCTCAACCCATCTGATGAATAGCTGGCACAACTGAGTGACAAGAGACAATGCACCCTTATATGGATCCAACTCTATGGAGTTCACAACTCTATACACAATTCACTTATTTCTCAAAGATCTTCAGTTTGCTCTTATAAAGAAAATATATCTATATCTTGGTTTTCACTCAAACACCACGTCCAAGATTCAAGTAATGGATTATACGATTCAGCTGCTCCAATCCCGATACGAATAAGGAAAGATAGACTTGGATCGGTCAAAAAATTCCTCAATTCGATAGAAAATTTTTTAGAATTGGAATCGATCGTGTTTGATGTTTGATACTAATCTGATCGGATCTTGACTTTCAAACCCTAATTGCGTCCAACCCTCTCGATATATATATGTTTTAAGATCATCCCATGATTGAAGATCTCAGTTAAATCATTGTAATTTTTTTTGACGATGGTATAGTTGGTAGCTCTGCCTACCATCGAAGACAGATATATCAATCACATTCTTTCTTTTCTTTTGGTGTATTTGTTTTGACACTTGCATCTCTTCGATTTTGTTTGTTTCATTATTTTGACATAGAAAATAAGAGTTCGATTCCTCTCCCCCACATGGGTACTCTTTCTATAAACCCATCATCCTCACCGTCCCTAAAGTATAGGACCCACTGAACATGATGGACCCCCTACTTATGAAAACATTTACTACACACATTGGGATTTATATAGTGTGGGAAACCTTGGTCCCAAAAAAAGAATTCCATGTAAAATTATAAAAAGTTTATAAAGAAAGGCAGCATTTCAAATTTGAGTTAAATAATTAATTAATCAAGAGAAGAAAAAGAGCTATAAGAATCAACTACAAAAAATAAATTTTCTCCTTAAAATAATTATCTTTTTTAGCTTTAACAAAATGGAAAATAATTGTTTTCCTTTTCCTCTTCTTTTTCTTTTAACAGTCAACTTGAATACTTGAAGACAATGGCTTTAATTTCTTTTTTTACCAAAATAAAATAAAATAAAATTCTTTACTCTATATTTGAAATAAAAGGACAATTCAATATTTAATACCAAAACAAAAAAACACCTTAAAGCAAAAACAATATTAGACAACCAAAAATGAAAATCATTTACAAGCAATGAAGGATCTTTTGACCATGCTTTAAGGTATCGGTATCGGATCATCCAATTGGATCAATTTGTATTGGTTTTGAATGAAGTCGACACCACTAACTTTTGAATGAAAAGAACTACTGTAGAGTGGAAAGAATGAACAACCTTGATCCACCAAGGGAGCATTATGATTATGTTATGGTAAAGTCCGTAGACCAAACCTAAAATCAGATATAAAAATCTTCTCCTATTACTTAACCCATCAGTCGTCCATCGGATGAGCTGAGATGCATTGTGTCAAACATTTCAGCTCATATGACAAACAGCTAGTATGACTGGGTGACGATGTACCCATATATGGATCCAAGTCCTTATAGTTCATTGTCTTCTCAAAAATTTTCAGTTTGTTTTAATAATAATAATAAAAAATCATAGGTTGTATGTTATTATTGAATTATGCCCACGGACAGTGTGTCGAATGTTCATTCAAAAGTGGGAGGACAGTTTTGAGATTACGTATTTTCCTTTCTATCCCAACTGATGGCTGAATGTACGTCCATGCATGTGTAGAGTCGTATACAAAAACTTTTGCCTATAAATTATTTAATTAGGTATTCTATTTTGTAAGAGATTGTATTTCTGTTCTTGTGACATGATTAACTCTAAATCTACTTTTCGGCCTGATTTTGAACAAATCATCCAAACGAAGTTGTTTTTCTCTCCTTCCTACCATGTGGGTCCGCATGAATAATTTCATTCTTCACCCTGATCGGTGTGGAGTAAGAGATTTGGTGTGGACAATCCTCTCCCTTACTTGCATCTGTACTAGCTGAAGTGACACAATAATTATATCCGTGGTGCCAAATAGGCAAAGACTCTGGACTTAAAAGCCCACAATCCGGATCCATTACCCATCTCAAAGATCTAGTACTGGGCCTCCCCGCACTCTGAGGCCTCATCGGCAACCCAACCAAGTTTAGTGTAAATGGAAATAGTACGGCCCTTTTGGTATGATTTATATTTCCGTTTCAGAGAATTCTTTAAATTCCTAAAGTTGTTTTGTTTGATTTTCATTTATTTTTAATTTCAATTAAATTTAAATCAATTTTAATAGAAATTCTGAAACAGCTGCGAAGAACTATTTCACTTCCTACAATGTACAGCCCTCAGCCGCTGCCTTGACCTTAGCAACACCTCTTCTTCCTCCCCCTTTAGTCCCCTCCCTCCGTAACTTCCACCTAAGGGTGTCAATCCTAAGACCCCATCGTGTTTCTCGAGCCGGATCAATTGGTTAAAAATCACATCGAACCAGATCGATTAATAAATGTGTCGGTCTTAGGATTCGATCGATTACTAATAGATCGTTTACGGTGCAGGGGTATAAACTGACAATCGTCCTATCAGACCTACCGATTAAAGCTCGAATGATTATAAACCAACTAAGGACCTAGTAAACTGATATAAGTTTGTTTTTATTTTTCCCATCCATTTTTTCCTCCCATTTTTTTAATTTTTTACTTTATTTTTTCATAATATATTTCTCTCTCTCTTATAGTCTAATTTTTACTTTTGGAAAAAAGCTAAACTGTAACGTTAGTTAGAGACTCAAAGTGCAAACCGAGCTGACATCTTGGAAGACATCAGTGGTCATGGAAAAATACCATAGCTTAAAACAGAGATACTCTTTCTCAGCTTCACATCATGCAGCTGAATTTTTGTTCACAATTTATTCAATTTCAAACTTGTGTAGCATGAAGACAAAATTATTGAAAATTAGGGCCGACTCTACTCTACCATCCATCCTAGGACCTTGCAAAAGTGGTACTTGCAGTGAATATAATCTTATTAAATCAGATTACAATGGGGCTTTTGATAGACCGAATAGCATAATCAAACATAATACCGAATAAGATAGTCGATTATGGATGTTAATAGACCGATTGAACTGATTAACATAAGACCGATTAGGGACCCAGACCAATCAAACCTAATATAAATTAGCTAATGTCTTGCAAATCAAGACCGATTAGTTAAACATTTCGATTACGGTCCAAGGGGTTAAAATTGGTGAGAACCTAGACCGATCGATTGACACCCCTACTTCCACCCCTCTGCCTTAGTCTCTTATCGTGAGCCAACCAGGGGCAAAGAACGAGACTCAATATTGGAATATTCCTGATTGAATTCGAAAGCAGCATAACAGACTCTTCGAAATTCTTCTCCACAACGTAGTGTTGTAATAATCTCGCTTTGGTCAAGTTTAGAATATTGAGTGTCTTATATACTTGAGAGTCGCTCCACTTATTAGTTTAATTTTTTTAGATGAAAACTAAGGGTATCAAATTGATATTGATACCATTTTCCAAAACCGATATACAATTTACCAAGCGATATGCTAATGGTTGCAAAAATCATTTTCTTTAAATCTTAAGTATTTAATCTTAAGATCTAAATGCCAAAATCCCTAAGGCTAACTTAGTAATACCTATAAAAGCTTAATAGTGTAATACCCTTAATCCTTAACAACTTAACCAATTAAATTATCCAGCCTCTCCCTTAATCCTTCTTGTTTATTCCGCTTCTGGCTTCACGTCTTCAATCTCTACAATTCCTCAGACTTTAGGTGCAGAATCTCGTGGCTTCAGTCTCCACAGTTCCTTATATTGATAAATGCTTCAATTTAAGGACTCTTTTTTGGGGCTTAGATTTGTTTATTCTTGATTGAGCCATGCAATTGATACATAATCTTTGAAACGGTTTAATGGGAAATAAAATCATTTAATAGTAAACCGATCCGTTATGAAATTGATTAAAGAATCGATATTCTAAACCGTTGACAAGAGCTCAACTAAAACCATTTATGCAAAAAAAATCATTTACGTACTGATTTACTGATACCGATTAAAAAAATCATTTATGTACTGATTTACCGATACCGATTAACAATCTATAATGGTAAACAATTTCTTACCATTTACATTAATAGTACATTAACGATATTGCCGTATTACATACCGTACCAAACCAATACAGCTCCAAGATGCCAAAACCATCTGGTTTTACACCCTTCCTAACCGGACACCCTCACTATGATATCGGATTTTGAACTGAAACAATTTCAACTTCATGATAAAAAATTATTTGTTGACTTATTTCGTGAAATCACTCTAAATTGAAATCGGAAACATACGAGGTCCTAATTTTTTTTTAGGGTTTTAGAGGTTTTGTAAGGGTTTGTGCGGTTTCTGCAGCTAAGTTGGTTTCTTCCAGCTGCAGCTGCTTCAACGATGTCTGTCTACGACTCCATCAACAGTTAGTAATTCTTTTCCCGTCGCTCATTCGCAAAAAAAAAAAAAGAGGCAGAACAGAGGAGACACCGAAGAAGAAAAGCATGGCAGCTAATTATGCAAGACGAACTCTTATAAGCTCCCCTGCATCTGCAACAAGATTTTTAAGCGGATGCAAATCATCATCATCGTCTTTCGTTTCTGGAGCGAGTAAGGTTGGAGGATTCACTACTGCAAGCCCCACTTCTCGTGTTTCTCGACATAAGCTTTCCTTGTTCTCCAGGTTTGCTTATAGTTCCTTACTTTGTTCTAAAGTTCTCTGTTTTTGAGTTTTGGTTTCTCCATTTTGATCACTGCATGTGTTCGATTCATTGTAATGTTCATGTGCTTCATGAGTACTCATTTAAGACTCTCTGCCCTTTTTCTTTTCCTGTGATAATCTATTCCAATTGATTATTTTATATTTGCTCTATCTCTTAAAATAATCCTTATAAGCACATTTGATGTTTTTATTTATTTTTTGCTTCTTCCCTTCTCTGGATTTTTGTTAAAGTTTTGAAATACTTCGGAACAGATTTATTTTTCACGATTATTAGGTTAAAAAGAGTGTTAAAATGAATTTTTTTTTGCAGGCTGCCAAGGGAGTTAGGTTGTGCACAATCTTTGATGCCATTGCACAGTGTTACTGCTTCAGCATTGCTCACCTCAATGCTTTCTTTGAATTGTGGAAACTGGGGATATCTCTCTGAAGGTGCCCTTCACTCTCTCTCTCTTGCTCTCATTATCTGTTTATTTTCTTTTCATGCCTTATGTTTCACATGCCAAATTTCTTATACGCATGCGTATTGTTTGGATTTGGTTACTTTGATGGAAAGAAATATTCTGGTATGATCTGCTTTAGTATACCCTCCTATTACTTCTGCTCTCTCGCTACTATTGTACTATTTGCATATACAGTGTATGTATATGGGCATCAATACCATTTATAATCTGTGTTTTCAGCACCATCTTCTATGGTTTCTGACACTTGTTAGATAATTTTTTTTTTGAGCATTAGATACTGTTATGATGTTGGGACTTGGGAGAAAGATACACTCACGTATATTACATATTTATATCTAGCATTTAGTGTTAAGTAGAAAACTTAAAAATGTATTTTAGTTTCTATATGCAATTAATTGGCCTCAGTCCCAGTTAAGCAACCCTACCAATTTTCTTAATGATTTTTACTGATTAACATCCAATTATCTGATTGCCTAGCATCAAAATTCTGTAGTACTTCGATTTATAATTTAGTCTGTTAAAACAAGAGAAAATTGCGTAGCATCAAGATTCTATCTTCATTTTTTTAACAGACCGAATTACTGAATGCAAGTAAATACTACAAGAGAAGAAGATTGAGCCTTATGCAATTAAAATTATTAACAGATCCAAGAGCACTGGGCATTAAACTTTAGTAAAAGCTTATTCAGATATGATAGTGCAGCTGTAGAGGATTACTGAATGCATTATAGGAATTTATATTTCAACTTAACATTGGAAACCAAAATGAGAAGGATTTTAAACCATGGTTTGGTTTGATAAGTTTTGAGAACTAATCAGAAATCATGATTTTATTAGACAAGTCAAACTTTTTAAAGTTAACTGATAGGGGAATATGTTGGGAACAGAAGAGATCATAGGGAAGAAACATTTCCTCTACAAAGAAGCAAGTGAAAAACTTATCAACTCCTTGTTTGGTTAGCTAGTCTACCTCCATTGGGATGTGGTTTTGAATTTTGGGCAAAGAGTCTGGGAAATGGCTTCTCTGATGAGATGAATGATAAAACCTTCTAGGAATCACTTGATAGTTGTGAAAGAATTAAATCTCTCACCATGGTTAACAGTTGAAGGTACGTACTGCAGTGGTGTTATCGCCCCATTGAGAAGCAAGCTTAGGGAGAGGTACCCTAATGTTGACCTTTTGGGCTATTTAAAATGTAAGGAACACCAGCTCACTAAAGGATTTTTATTTGACCTGTTCAAATATGATCAAGAGAATAAAGGGACCACATTAGAGTTTTTTTTTGGGTAATTAGGCCCCAAGGAGGAATTGAATTCATGACCTATTTTGAGGTGTTGGTCTTTACCAACTGAGCTACCCCCTTGGAGTTAACCTTGTCATTAACCATAATTAGAGTTGTTCACTAGGCTGTCACAGCAAACCGGTTCCAAGCTCATTGTGAGGCATCTCAACAAACTCCCTCATGAGGATTGCTTCTGACCAATTCAAAGCATGGAAATTTTTTGCTAGTGGGATAATTGACAGCTATTTGAGAAGGAACACCAAACTTTTTAAGGACTTTTTTAACCTATTCAAGATACAATGAACAGGCAAAAGGATTGCCTTTAGAGTTGCCCTTTAGGCTTTCACAATAGATTTAAAACTAGGAAAAATTTCATGTACTACCCAAATACTTTGAGAAACATCTCCTACCACCCAAGTTTTCTGAAATCATCACCTATCACCCAAAATTCCAAAATGCTACCCCATTAACTGACAGAAGAGAGTTGAAAAGGGGCTTCTTACTTCCCAAACAAATCCTCCTACATCTATATATAAACGCTGGTTCATCAAGAAGCCATATGAGCTCATAGGCCTCTTTTAAGGATTCCAGTCTGGAAAAAGAATTGATAGCTTGTGCTTCTATCAAAATGCAATTATTTCCAAGAACGAAATGTCTGTTATGTTTAATATCTTCGCTTTGATCTGTTTTAATTCTACCCTTCATTTGAGTAGTTTTTTCTTTGCCAAATTTGTCTAGATGTTTATACCTTTCTCATTTTAAACAGAGAAACATCACCTACCACCCACTAGTTCCTTCTCCGGCAACATCGAATCTCTGACCATTGAATCTCCGGCAATTTCCTAAAGCATCAACGACTCGCCATTAATGAGAGAAAAGCGTAGAGATGTATCTCATTAGATTGTTGAAAATCTAGATCAACCTTTGCACAAGGGAGATAGTTTTTGAACAACCTTCATCGTCTTTGGATGCCGGAAAACCTTCATTGGACTCAAAAAGTGCTAATTCCTCCCCTTCAATTTGCTATCGCTGCCTGCATTTCAGAGAAAGAAGAGATCCCAACTGATTTCGATGTCGTTATGAACATAAAATAACCCCCATCTTCCCATGCTAAAAACAGGAACTCCGCTACTGTAAACCCAGCTACCACGTAACTCAAATCCCACATCTTAAAAAAAAAAAAAAAAAACCTAGAAAGCACACTAAATATCTGCAAGAGAAATCCATGAACAAGAGCCCATCAGTGAAGAATTTGAACAGTAAAATAGCAAACGTACCAGTTGGTCGTTTTCTGTTATGCGATCTTATAGGTGTCCTCGGTGCCTCTTGAAGATAACATTCACCTCCTCCATGACGCCTTCTCCTATCATCCATGGTTTCAATTTTTGAAAGAAACCAAAAAAACAGAACTTTCCAGATCAACAAGAGAAACAGATACACACGGAACAAAAATTGGGAAGTTCCTCAAGTTTCCTCTTTTAGATTGAACGATCAAACTTAGTTTCGATCAATCGATCTATATAGAAACACAGTAATATGAGAGAAATCAGGAATTTAGAACAGTAACGGTAATTTTTGAAAGAAGTATGACTTAGTTTCTTACTATTTCAAAAACCAACAAAGCAACAGAGAGGAAGAAGAAGATGATTTGGGGGTAGGGTTAAAAATTACTGAAGGGTAAACTCGACCTTTTCCTTTCAAATAAGGGTATTGCTGTCAATACAAAAATGGTTTTGAGCCGACATCAACGTCTAACGGCTCCGTTTTAACGGTTTGGGTCTTTTTGATAAACGTTTGAGAATTTTGGGTGGTAAGTGATGTTTTCAGAAAACTTGGATGGCAGGTGATGTTTCTCAAAGTATTTGGGTAGTACATGAAATTTTCCCTTAAAACTATTAAACTCAACCTTGCTGGGCCTTGACCTCTTGAGAGTACGTGGAGTTTTTTAGATCAACTCTGTTGCGATTATTTATGCAAACTCCACTAGGGGTAACAGTTTGTAATGGGTGAAGAATTATTTGAGTTTACTTGAGATACAAGAATTTCGGAATAATTTATTGTTCTGCCATTATCATGGAAGTGGAATTGAAAACCTCACGTGTTTTTTCCAAAACATCCCTGAGATGCTCCCCCGACCCCATGGTTTAGATTTTAGCTGCAAAGTTGCAAAGTTGCAATGAATAGATTGATGGTCCACAGATCCCCATCTACTGTATTCATAATTCATATTGAAGAGAGAATGTTCCAGTCTTTCCATGTCTCCTAAAGCATAGAATAAGTTTTAACTTATTATGTTGGATTGCAAGAGGCACCCAAAAAGGAATTTCACCTATGGTGTTAGTGAGAAAAAGTATAGAAACTTGCATGATTTGACAGTTAACTTTTGGTGTTAATAAAAATCACTGATGTTCTAAATCAATTTGGCATCTGAACATATAGCAGTCTAACAGGTAGATAGAAGACAGCCCCACGCCAAAAAAAAATTCTTTCAATTGCAACAAGCTACATCCAGGAAAAACCAGTGTT
This sequence comes from Protea cynaroides, assembly GCA_028583415.1. NCBI lineage: Eukaryota > Viridiplantae > Streptophyta > Magnoliopsida > Proteales > Proteaceae > Protea > Protea cynaroides. Next base: position 52,535,383 of record CM053268.1, read on the forward strand.
CTGTCAATATCAAGTTTCTCAAACATGATATTGTAATTATGTGGTATCCATCTATGTATTGTTGTATAGTAATACACCAATCTTTTGCTATGAGGTGTGTCATGGAATCCTGATAATTGGCATCAATATTCAATACCGTCGAAAATAAAATGTTGTGAAATTCTAGCTTTTGATATTTCAAATTTCTAATGTGTAACTATGAATATCATTATATCCAGATACTTAAAAATGGTTGCTGCGTTGTGCTGTGTACTTCTATATTCAATGTAAGTTCCTTGTTGGATGGTTAGAGTTTCCATTTTCTTCTTGACCTGAGTAGTGTTTTGCTGTAGTTTACTTTCTTAAAAGGGAAATTTTCACGGACCTCCAGTTGACAATTCCTTTAATACGCAATACCACCCTGTGCGTTTTAAACTTGCACTCCACTACTTTAAAGTAACGGTGTTAACATAATTTTTGGTCTGACAAAAATACCCTTCTACTAACTGTACAATACCTTGCTAATTTCCCCTTTTCTTTCTCTATTTGCTTTTCAACCATGCCTGCCGTGAGCTGCAAGCCTGCAACTGCTGCTTCTCCATTCTCCATTTTCTACCATCTTCATTCGAGCTTCAACTCAATTCCACTAATCCCAAGAACAAATCTGCCTAACTCATTGTTACCAAGAAATCTCAAATTCTCATGGAGAAGAAATCCAGTGAAGCTAAATCCAAAAGCCAAGACAAGTTGCAATTGAGCGAGTCTAATTCCAAAACCTCGGTCAAGAAGCAATCAAGTAGTACTAAATCCAAATCTGGAAGTTCTTCTTCAAAGAATCAATCCAATACTAAATCCAAATCTTTTTCGTCTCCTTCTCCCTCTCCTTCTACCTTCTCCTGCTGCTGCTTCGTTTTTTAGGACTATTTTGGTTTTTAAAGGGATGTATTTGTCTTCCATTGAATGAAGGTCCTAGATCTCGTAGCAAATTTGCAACGAGTGAAGATACATCAAGAACTGCAACTGCTTAGATCTGAACTACGCAATGATGTTGAATCAGGAGGAGGCATTAGGGTCGATGTTCCTGAGTTTCATACAAAGTTCAACCGTGAAGAATTTCTGGATTGGCTTAATATCTTAGATAAGCTTTTTGATGACCATCTTGTTTAAAGGGTCATGCTATGATCTGGTGGGACCAGATTCAGGAGATAGGCAGTTGAAGGTAACCTATTGGAGCATGGGAGGAAACAAAGTCCAGATTATATGGAAAATTCATTCTAGTGCCCAGACTTATTCCAGAAAGTCAAAAACTTACACCAACAGAGAACCCTCTGCAACCATTTTGCTAAGAGCTTATTACCATCCCCTGCAATGTCAATTTCCTATTGGTTGGAACCTGTCTGTAGCTCTCAATGCATTAGCTGAGGCTAAACTTTGTCATTATAGATGTTACTTGTAATATGCCTATTCATTCTTGATGCAAGTGATGGATCTTCAATATACTTCTTCCTATTTCTTCCACTTATGTGCATACCCTTCAATGAAATTATCCTTTGGTATTTTTTTTATTGCTTTTTCCTTGATTTACCGGACCGGGTACATTGGGGTCTCGTATTATACCATTTTACATTAACATTCATTTTTCATTGATCGAATGCACATACAGGTGACACAGCAGTTTTTTTTAGGATAGTTTGTTCGGTTTACCTAATTTTCTGTATTTTTGGTGCCACTTGGAAGAAATACTGCATCAACATCTGGTTGCAGTGAGAAATGGGCAAAGGTTCTAAGAGAGCAAACACCTTGGAATAAAGGAATCTCAACAGCTAAGAGCATGGAGTTGGTAGAGTGAAAGAGCACGGAGTTGGTAGAGTGAAAGAGCACGGAGTTGGTACAGGGAGTCAAATTTGAGAGTTAATATCATGAGTGTATTTTAATATAGCAGCTGTAATATAGCAGCTGTACAGGAGAGTGTTGGGAAGGGAAAAAAGAAATAGGGAAGTTACTCTGAACATAATTGAGTAAACGGTAAACCTCCGAACTTGGTGGTTAAACTCTACTGCAGTGATGATACTATAGGGGTTCCCACTTTGAAAAATAATGAATCGCCTTCAAAAAGAAGCATTAATCAGCTAGCCCACAAACCAACAGTCAGACTTTGAGTCCATTTTGTCCAATGCTGTAATTTGGTGATGGATATATCAGTTAACCATCTTATGAGGGTAAAAGTGGAAGTACATTTACCCCTAAAAACACAGAAGGAAATGCGGGGAGGTTTATGGCTATCAGAATTTGTGTATAGAAGAAAAACAATATAAATAGTGTATCAGTGGATGAATTTTGAATGTATAGGAAATAGGTGATAAATGATATTAATTAAACTTGGTTTTGGAGAAAAAAAGGTTGTAAATGTAATCATGAGCCCAAACAACTGAGAATCGTTACATTTTGTATGGAAGCAAGTTCAAATTTTTACCATCAACGTGAAGAAAATTTAGGAATTAACAAATATAATTTCTTAATTATTGAAATAAACCCCTATCTGGTAGTATATAAAAAAAAAAGCCTACATCAACAATAACAAAGCCATATCCCAACTATATGGAGTCGGCTACATGGATTCTTACCCTTCAATCATCTCTCTTCGAAATCATACGTGAAACAGGGCCTGAATGGAATGCAGATACTACATGTGTGCTGACTGCTGAGACCCATAAATTGGGTGACTGGGGACTCATTGACTCCCTTGATTAATCTCTATCCTTCTTGATAGTATGAATGACTTGTTTATGGTAGTAACTTTTTTCTTTCCATGGGTTAAAATAATGCCTTTATTTATCTCTCCAACTCTCTTAGACACTCACTGAAGTCGTCTAATAGTTTATGTTTTCCCCATCTGTGCTAGAATATGAGATTCATAGTTCAGACGGACTCAGTGACATAACATGACAGGAGTAAAACTAAAAATTAGATAGTATTGTGAAACATTATTTCCTAGATATCCCAAGTCCATTCATCTAACTCTATCATTAACTCTTACAGATGGTTAAATGTAAAGAATTAACGAGGCAAAAATTTAACATTTTCAGATGATTTTAGATACGTATCTTTTGTGTTATTTTGGATTGCTGCCTGATGCATTTTTTTCATAGGATTTGTTTTGTCTGGAAAGATTCCATGTGGTAAGCCATTGATCTTGCTCTTTATTATCTGATTGCAGGATTTGCAACGCCACTATAGCAGGGCCTGTGAGTTAATTGAGTCAAATCTTTTCCTCGTTGTCATGTTGAATAATTTATGTGGAACTTCAAAGAATAGCTAGTCATGCAGTGGATAACCTTGATTTTCTATCTTCTTTTGATATTTGAGTTTGACCTTGACATATTTCATTATTTCTTTCTTTGTTCCAACCTTCCAACCAGTTGAGATGGTTAAAGTACAATATTACATTGTGGTTGGTTCAGAGTTCAGACAGTATCCCCCCACCCAAAATTACCCAAGAACAAATTGTTTCTTTTGGTGAAAACAAAGTGTTTCTTTTTCTCCATATAATGAAGATAGATTTTCCTTGGAATTGGATATGCAGTCTCTTTTTTTCTTTTGTTTGTTGGATTTCTTCTTTTTCTTGTCGATAAAAGTGGAGTTAGATGGTTTTTTAATGTAGGGCTGAGGTTTCCTGTCTGGCTTTTTGGGTCCTATGCCAATGTAGGGTCTAATGGGAAGGTTGATACAAGTATCCAAGAGAGAGGGAAGGGGATCATTTAACAGCCCATATGAGAGACATAAAATTCTTTCACTTCAATTATTATCGACAAGCTTAAGATTGTGCCTTAGCTACAACCACCGCCTGTGCATGACCGAGGTGAACCCTGTAGAGTAGGCTATTAGGCTCTATTCAGAATCTTCTGATTTAAAAATTTAGATGATGTGTCGTATACCCTGTTATTTTCTTGATCTCCTATGATAGGATTACTTTAGTGAAGTAAGCTTCCACCTCCTTTTGTCCTATGAAATTTTTGATTGCCAAAACTTCCTTAAGGTGAAAAATTAATCTTCATTGTAAATGTGGTTCTCCTCCACTTTATTCCAAATCTTTTAACGGATCAAAATCCTCTCCTGTTGTGGTCCCTCCCTTGGATGACCAAGTGGTGCAATTAACATCCAATGGTTGATTTGAAGCTGATCGTGAGATAAGGATTTGAAGTTACAAACCACCGAATCCAGGCATGACTGAAACACAGAATCGTGAAAATGGGTTTTCCACTGAAGCTCTTCACAACCAAAGGAAGTAAATCGAAAGGAAAGGGGAAATGAAGAAGAAGACAAGGAGAGGAAGAGTGAGAGGTTTCAGAAAATGTTTTCTCTGAGTGTCTGTTGTTGCTTCACCATTAGAGATCCAGAATGAAATCTAAAACCTAAGGGGGGAGTTGTGAATCCGTTGGAGAAATCGTCAAAACCTTGATTAAACCATGAACCCTATATTTTTTTCTCAAAGTTTGGATTTCTTTCTCTGCGTCCCTTTTAGTCTGATTGTGTTTCGTCATTTGATGCTCCTTCCCCAACGCGTTCACTACCTCCCCTCAGGTTTTAATTGAAGAGGAAGAAAAAGATGCTCCTGCCGCGATTCTGTGTTTCAGTCACTTCAAACCCGGAGGGAAGCTGGATTTCCACTTGGATCTTTATATGGAGCTTCTGGCTGCGGCTGCTGAAGCAGAAGGAAAGAAAAACAGATGTAGGAAGATACATCATACATAGATACTGTAGAACAGAGAAATAAACTCCCAGGGACAATCTTCAGACCCAAATCTTCCCCCAAACTGAACTGCAAGCATTTCAGATGGTCGATGAGAAGAAAGTGGCAACAATAAGCCCTGTGGTGTAGAATCACTCTCAGCAGTTCCTATCACTCCTCCACTCTTGTTCACCACGAAATCCAATTCAGACTCATTTCCATAAGATGGAAAAAGAACCAACTCATTTCCACCATCTACCCATTAACCAGTTTCCTTGACTCTTAGCTGTGAAACAGAAGTCACAACTTCCTGAAAGGAGAACTGAATTGCATTTCTCCATATTGCTAGATGCTCTCTTGATCAGATATTTCATTTAATGGGTTTTGTCAATTGTGATCTTAAATCTTAATACCCAATAGGGAGATGCTTGGACTAAAGGGTAGATGGAGGAATGCTACTACGTTCCTTTCACAGTTCCTGATAATATTTCCCCAACAAATAAGGGGTTCTGATTGCATACATTGGTAGTCAATCCATTCAGATAATTCACAATCCGACCACAGTTTTTGCGACCCAAAAAGCCTTTCCAGTAGCCAGGATTGTTTGCGTCAATAGCCTTAGCTGGAGGGTTATGAACTGAATGGGAAACAAATGGGGCATCTTCAGTCCCCACCGGCCTACCTTGTTGCATTGTTGCGCCCATGTGAGTTTGTCTCTGGAGTTTACCTAGCTTCGTGCTTCTCTGCTTTCCTGTTTCCCCTGCCTCTTGTTGCTCGTAGGAAAGGGCTCTAATCTCTGTTGTAAATGTGATGGAAGGAGAGGGATGTTGATGCAAATCTTAGGAGAGAGACGAAGATGGATTTGGATCAGGAGTTCAAAATGAGGCTGTGAATTTTGAAAATGGGAGTCCAGCTGAAACTTTCAGTTTGATTCTGTGCCTCCTAATTTTCTCTCCCTTATTCTACTCACACACTATCTTCACCTTTCGATTAGACCAGTGCTAGTTGTCACCCATCGAGTGATGAGTGGCGACTGGTAGCTCTCTTGTTGATACCCCAACATGAGACGATTTAGATCATCTTTTAACAGCAAAAGATTGCAAATCAATGAATATGCTGATCATGCTGATCATCCGAGTCAAGCTTTGAGCTTTTTAGTTTTTCAGGGAAGCATGTACTATTATCTGCGGCAAACATCACGATTGAGCTAGAAAAATTCATCTGGGGAGAATTTATTTTTATTTTTCTGGAGGGGGATTTTTTTTTTTTTCGGGGTAAAAGAGGGGGGTTTTCGCGAACCCAGGTTATGGGGGCAAATTTTATTCAACCTCAATAGGGAGACAAAAAACGATTTACAAGTGGAATGAGGTCCTTAGGAAATGAGGTCTCTTAAAATAAAAGCCAAACAGAAGTTCCCAAGTCATTACAATTGATATTTACATGGCAAATTGGTATAGTATGACATCGATGTGACACTGCATGATTAGTAATCCACGGGAAGAAAGAGAAGTGAAAGTCTGTTTTTTAGAGAAATCTAAAAAGTAGTTATGAGTGGGAGGGTTTGAGTAATTATAGATTAAATATAAGAAAGTTTTAAAAATTTATTTATAAATAAATAATGATGAAGTTGATCATTGGGGGTTACTAGGGAGGTACGTTAGGCTTGACATTTAAGAATCTTGTGGTCATTTATAATTTAGTTATAATTTAAAATTATTTGAAATCATTTTTTTTTTACCATTCGTTTTTTGTAAAAGGAAATTTTTTTTCATTAAGAAAAAAGTGTTATGAAATGGTGATACCTTAAATGTGGGTCTTGGATTCACCGAGAGTCACGTGGCAACTATCTGAGATAGGTTGTCACTGTCCTCCCAGAACCACTGGGAGGAGACGATGTAAATCCAAGGAAATGAGTTTGGGCCGGGGTTTATTTATTCCCAATATTTGAGCCCTCTCAATGGTTGTAAATCCAAGTATCAGGCACATATCAGCCATGTTCAAAACCAATCTGGCCCAAATCGACATTGCGAATCCAATGAAAAATCAACATATGTCCGATCCTCCTTAAAATAGATTAAAACTGGCTGGGATCGAGAACTCATGATTAGATTCAATAGCAAGCTCATTAGTTGCCCATAATATATCAATTCAAAGCGAAGAAAAAGAATATCTCACAATAGCTCCAAGGAAAAAAAAAAAAACCCTTTATTTTATTTCATTTGGCCAGATTCAAAACCAATATGAATCGATCGATCTAATCGATACCTTGAACCATGGATGCAATTGAAGTCACTTGTACCTTATTTCATTTGACCAAGTTCAATACAAATCGACTGATCCAATACATTTAATACCTTGAATCATGAATGCATAGGACTTCAAAAAGATATAAACAATGTGATTCTTGTATACCCCATTAAGTACCGTATCAAACCAGAAGCATATCAATTAATTAAAACCATACCATTTAACACTCTCATATCTTGAGATCAGGATTCACTTTTTTCTATGTGAAATGGTGAGAATTTTATTCCTATAAACTAGGATTTACACTGTTCGCATTAGATTCCATTTGTTTCCATGTGAATGGTGGAAATTTTTTTTTTCTTATTAACTAAGATTTTACACTATTTGCTTTAGATTCTGTGTTTTCATGTAAAATGATGAAGATAAAAGTTTCCTATAAAATTAAAAAATTTTACATCTTTTACCCAAAAAAAAATAAAATTACATTCATAAACCATTCTATTAAGAAAGCACAAAAAAAAAACGAGAATAATTGATCTGTATGTATTTGTATCCTTTTAGGATCCCATTACCGTTCATATTTAATGGATCCTACATTCTAGAAATGGGTCTCACACCACATTGACGGTGATAGGATCTCATGAAAAATATATATATTTGCAGGTGATCTAAATTCAAAAAAATTTATCTACATAAAATTATTCCATTATTACATCATCACCATCATGATGAGGCGGGGGTTGTGGGGGATCCAAATCGTCTCATCCCTGAGATTCGGGTGACGTGGCGGCGACCCCACTGGATGGTCGCCATGTGGAGGTCGGATGAATCCGACCCCTCCGTTCGAGCCGACACTCCAGTGGGGTCGAACGGAGGGGTCGGATTCATCCGACCTCCATATGGCGACCATCCAGTGGGGTCGCCGCCACGCCTCCCCAATCTCAGGAATGAGACGATTTGAATCCGGGTTGTGGGGGGGAGGGGGAATAAATGACCTTAGGTGGTGATCCGTTGGCCATTTTACATCACTAAATCTAACGGTTAGGACCCGTCCTCATGGTATAGCCGAGGCAGCGCGCCAGTAGTATTCAAGTATCACGATGGGTCCGCGGTCCCGCGCCCTTTTTCGTAAAGAAAGCAATTCGCTTTGCTTTTACAAATAATCATCAAATGAAATATAACCGTTGGATTACAACGTTCCGAAATCCAAAATTTAAAACCCAGCTCGTCTCTGCTTAGCTTGCTCTGTTTCTGCTACCATACGAGTTCAACAGAAATTAATGAATAAGTGTCGAAGCAGTTCTCCGAATCGTCCATGATGGGTTTTGTTCTCACTTCAAATTTAATGGTTCTGATGTCCTCCATTCTCTGAGGGTATCTGGGAAATTTGTGTTCTTCCTTACCTGCAACATCATTTTTGTTTTTTTTGGATTGTAAGACAAGAATTGATTATGTTCTGAGGTAAATTTTTTAATTTTCTGGTTTTCAGGATTATATAGCTTTCTTCCACTCCTGCTTTCTGTGTTTCTTTTGTTTTTTTTTTAATTCAGCTCAAAACGAGCTCACTTTTTCATTTAATAAATTTCCTCCCCGTTGTTTGTTGTGATTCTTGATGAATGTGGATCAACACCCAGTCCCTGAATTCTCCTAGTAATTGTTTCCACACTTGATTGTTTTTCTCTGTCCAAAAACGGCCTCGAAGATCATGGCAGCATTGGCTCCTGGAATTCTATTGAAGCTCCTCGATGGAATGAACAAAGGGATTAAACCTACGGGTGAGCACAGGAGCTCAGTTCTGCAGGTGACAGATATCGTACCAGCTGATCTTGATGAGAAGAATCTCTTGCCTAAACACGGGTTCTACATAAAGGTCTCTGATTCTTTACATTCAATCTATGTTAGCCTGCCCTTTGAACAAGATGATCTAGTCCTCAGCAACAAAATGCAACTCGGTCAGTTCATCTATGTGGACAGATTGGAGCCAGGGTCACCTGTTCCAATCATCAAAGGCACAAAGCCTCTTCCTGGTCGACACCATCTGTTGGGCACCCCTGAACCGATAATGAGTCTCAGAGACAACAGGGACAAAATTGAACAGAGTACCTTTAATTCAATCTCTGCTCATAGAAGAGGTTCTTGGGGTAGTTCAGCTGATGTTGCTTCTTCTTTCAATGCTATCATGAAACTGACTCCTTTGGATTTTGATCAGGGTACCCCAAAAAAACCCAGTCCAATGAGAACAGGGGGCAATTTTCCAAATTCTCCACTGATCAGAGGGAGAATGGTTGAGGATGGAAATTCAAGCATGGTTTTCAGATCTTCAGTAGGTGGGCTTTTCTCTAAGATGTCAGATTCAATGGGAGAAAGCCCTGTCCTTGTCAGGGCTAGAGAAAGCCCAGATCCTGTCAGGAAGAGCTGTGTCACCCCTTTTTCTGCATCAAAAGTTACAAGGAGCAAGAGTGTGTGCGAACCAGGGCCAAGGATCCCAAAAAGTCTCTTCAACAATACTGTAGGTACATTTTTATTTTCCTCTTTGGAACACAACTGGATACAATTCTGCTATCCTCAAAGAACTGCAGATATTGAAACAGTTCCTGTAAATTAGTTAATTTTCCTTGAACAGGTTTTGGAGATGAACTAAATCATTATGTTTCTTCTGCACACTCCAGGACAAGAAGAGTTCAACTCCCCCTCCCAGATTAAGAAATATGAAAGTAGGAGCCTCTTCCAATCAGTCTGGAGAAGAACAGAACAATTCAAATTTCAATGGAACTTTCCAACTGCAATCTCAGTCTGGTAATTCAAAACCCGAGCAGGGTGACAGTCTGTCCATGTCTTTACCTGGAAAACTTAGTGTACTCGGAAAGGAAGCCATTCAACAAAGAGAAACAGCTCAGAAGAATGCTCTTCGAGCACTAAGAGATGCTACTGCATCTGAAAGTTTAGTACGAGTTCTCAGGTAATGAGGTCGTTCAACATTCCTTGCCTTGGTTTGTTTTTCAACTCAGTTCTGAGGTTCCCATTATTTCCCTACAGGATGTTTTCAGAGTTGGCAAAAAAGGCAAAACCAGATGCTCCAGCTGACTGCTTTGATCAATTTCTGGAGTTCCATCACCAAATCTTGCAAACACTGACTGACATGGAATCAATTCAAGCAGCTACATGTAGTGAAATGGTTGAAACCCCAACTCCCAAGCAGACAGAATGGACGAAGAAACAAGCTGAAGAAGATTCCAATGTCTTACAAGAAATTAACTTCATAGAACAAAACCAGCAATCAGGTTTGAATTTGTCAAAGAGAAGATCAGCATTATATAAGTCAGCTGCAGTCATGCCAGAAAGAAGCGATGTCAAGACAACTCCTGGGAAGCACCTGAAATCACCTTTGAACCAGAAAATTTCTTTGGAAAGGATAGGTGGATCCACCCCAAATGGAAAATTCCCCCCTGAAGCTACCTTGGAGAATGATGAGAATAAGAAACCAGCCCCTTGCAGATTCAATAATACCATCAAATTGGGTAAACAGATCGAAACAGAATCTGGAAACTGGTTTATGGACTTCTTAGAGAAAGTGCTGGAAACAGATATGAAGAAATCAAGAGGAATGACAGACAGTTATGGGCGTGAAATCTCACAGTCTCGCATGCTCAAGGTTATAAATTGGGTGAAAGTTGAGCAGTGTAACAGCAGTAAGAAGCCAGTTCACCCTAGAGCAGCACAAATAGCCAGGAAGTTAAGAATCAAGATGAAGAATCCTTAAACGGGCATCGAGTCCAGTACTGGCTTGATCAGATGTAATCTTCCAACCAAAGTTTTCCTGTATCACTTGCATTGTTTACTACAACATTAGTTCCCACAGACATATGGAGTCCAGTCATTGCTTGATCAAAACTTTGTGCCACATCAACTATATTCATTATCAGGGAGAAGGATCTACACAATACCATGGTATATTGGTATCATACACGCCTAGCAAATGGGGAGAAAGAATGGAGTACTTACAGGTTAAAAAACAGGGGAAGGGGGCAGAGAGTGGCATTCACTGTGAGAGGGAAATACACCATGGCGGCATGTACTTGCTTTTCCTTTATTATCAACATGTATTTTATTTTTCCATGAAAGGGAATAAAAGAGGACTTCATTTTGCAAGTGGTGAAGTGCTCTTCGAGTGAAACTCATCTTTTCTTTCTTTTTTTTTTTTTTTTGGACAGGAAACTCACCATCTGAGTAGAGGAACTTGTCTCAGACAGATTGTCAACATTCTTTGGGAACACTTGGTCTAGAGAGCATATTTTCCATTGACAAACAACCGCTTTACATTAACCGTCAGCTTTTGCAGATAATGCAAATTAGTATTATTACAACTCCAAATTCTTTAATCCGCAAAAGATTTTAGTAGGTTTGACATTTTACACCAATTACAAGTTGTCTTGGTGGATATACCTGTCTTTATCTGTGTTGATGAAACATGATCCATTTCCTTGATGGCCCATATTTTGGCAGCATGTCCCATTCAGTACTTGTTTCAAAAATAGGTGAATTTGGTCAATCAGAACCTTATTATCATTAGGTATTTCTGTGATGAGGTACAAAAAGATTGAAGGAACAATACCCTATATTTTCCTCAAAAGTGTTACAACAACAGCAAAGCGACATTTGCGTCTTTAGGTTTCACTGTTCTGTTTTAGGAACTCGAGGTCCTTCATCTGTAATCTAACTGCTTCTTCTGATAAAGTTTTAGGCTCAGGGAAACTTTCATCTTCACTACCTTCAGCAATCTTCTTTGCCTTGGCTCCAACAATCCTATCTATCTCAGATTGCCCAACTGAGGGGAAAACTGCATTGAGGATGATAGAGAGTAATCTCTCATCTTCTTCTTCTATGGGGTCCCTTCCAAAACAGCAAACGTAGATAGCATCAAGGGCTTTCTCAGCTCGAATCTTCATCGGAATTGCTGGTGTAGCAACCTTCAGCTTCGCTCGCCTCTGCATTTGAACATCCCTTTGTCAAGCATGGTTCTTAAAACAATTCTTATCACCATTCAAAAATCCATGCATGTCTGGAAAGGTAGGTTGAAGATAAAATAATTCGTGCCATCCAATTAAGGAATTGTAATCAGAATGCTGCTGTAAATCTCAAGAAAGTCAAACAAATCTATGAAGAAGCACATAACTTACCCTGATTCTTCATTCAATTCATATCTTAATATAGAAAGATAATGGGACTTGTTAAAACAAAAAGTGTACAATAAACAATGAAACTGTATTAAGTATTTCAAGTTTAATAATAGCAAGATTTTTAAAATTTTAAGATAAAAGAAGATTGTTTTGTTTAACTTACCAATTCCAGGGAATCAGGTATCATATGACCTTGTATCTTTCCCACGGTTTTAAAGTATCTTGAATTCTCGAGAATCTCGATGCTGTCGAGATGAAACTCTGTACGAGGTAAAAAAACATGGACTGTTTGGACAGATTTCGGTCCATCTCAACAGGGTTTGGTCGAAATTTCAACCAAGACTTGTGTGTGTTGACTGAAACTTGATTATTTATTATTATTAATTTTTCTTTGTACTGGACTGAGACTTGATGACTTGCATAGAATATTGGAATGGTTCAGGAACAGTACACAGCCTTCAACACTTATTTATGCCTAATATAATTTAAGTAGATTATTCCACATTTACTTAAATATCATTTATGTAAATAAACAAACACCCCTATTTGAATCCAACAAAAATAGTTTAAAATTTAAATTCCAAAAGGATAAAAAGTCAATCCTCCAATTTGATAACAAAAATTGCATTTCCGATTGTGGGGGCGATTTTCAACTTTCAAATGCTAGAGCTTTCTACAATTTAAAATGTTCATAAATCTTATTATAATAAAACATCACTAGAAACTAGAAGAGCTTCAAAATAATATTTTGTTTTGATGCCAAAAAAAATTATTTTCATTTAGACAACTTTAAATAGAATTTGTAAGACCTATACTCTGAAAACCCGGTCTAACTTATGGTTCACGTCGTGATAGGTCTTCCAATCATAACCGGACAGGAAGGCGAGGCCGGGTGACGAACCACGACATCCAGGTATGTGAAACGATACTGAAAAACTAGATTTTTACATACCGGTAGTGAGACCGGTATGTGCAACCGGTACGTGTGCGCGAGTGTGGATGGACTCCAGTGGGCCCCACACTCCGAGTCCGAGTTTAGGAAACCTTTTAGATGTAGGAGACCTTCCTAGAATGGTCTCCCACTATATATATGCATCATTCCTTCTCTTTAGATCCTTTCCAAACACTCTCAAACCCTAGAGCCGTCTGGAAGAGATCTAAGAATGAGCAAAGAGGAAAAAGGCTGTGCGAGAAGAGATTTTTTGTTGGAGGAGAGCGCTGTCATTCAACAAACACCGGTAAGTGCTCAACCTCTGTATTAATGTTGCGATTACGGATCAAAGCCGTGAAACGGCGTATTGATCAAAAACCCTAGAACTGTAAAACCCTAGTTTAATTGAGATCCATTCTGAGAATGATGCGACTAAATAATCTAAACCTATGTGACCAAACAAGTATATTGACCTTAGAATGATTTAGGAAAAACCATGAAATCGAGCCAATGACCGATGGGAGAGGGAGGTCCGAGATTGGGCTCTCGGACCCATACCGGCGGGACAAACTGGTCCTGTGGTATGCCATACCGCAGGGCATACCGGCTGGATCATAGTCCGATCGGTATGGTCCTGTGGTATATACCTCAGGCACATATCGGCCTCACTATATTGAGACCGGTATGTGAGACCAGTATATACCGCAAGAACATACCGGCCTCACTATAGTGAGACCGGTATGTTATTGCAAGCCTGTTTGTTTGGCCAGACTTGGTTCTGATCAACTGGAAACCTAGCAACCTAATTTTAATCTATAACTATGGTCATGTAGGACTTGTAGACAGCGTGAGTAGACTCTGTGACGTAGAGCGGGCTTGTAATCACACGTCAGATAAGGGACAAGACCCCAAACCTTAAGTAATTAATAATGGATAGTAAACCGTTGCAATCATATCTGTATCTGTAATCTGTTGATTGTTGCTTGTGTATTTTCACATGTCATCCTGTTATTTAATTTCATTATCTGTTCATGCATATTCGTATGCTAGGAATGTAGAAGTTTAGACATGTGATTGTTTTCGTTAATGTGTGGAATGTGAATGAGAGTGGAGCCTTGGATATATCCTCACACTAACACCTTTTCGTATCGCCGTCTACCTTAGCGAGCTTGATGCGAATAAGGTATTAGGGGGAGGATGTGGGATTGTGGCTTCGCTTGCCCACCAGACTCAAACCCTATCTCTATGTCGTAGGGAGCTGTGTTGGGGTAGGGCCATAGATACTGTGATGACATATAGGACTGGTTAGAAATGGAACCCACTTGCAAACCCTTGCCAACAGGGGTTTAGGTGTTGGTACGGTGTAGGATATCAAGGGGAGGACGTGGTATGGTGGCTCTACCAGCCCAACAGACTCTAACTCTATCTCTATACAGGATTCAGTGATGTGGGGCGACAGCAGTAGTGTGGTAGATGCCTGACTGTTGGGCGTTGCTACACTCTGGTGCATGGAGGTGCGGTGGCCGCTTAACCTTACAATAGCACTTTGCAAGTTATACCTGGTCCAATGAAATGTTATCTCATGCATTTTGTATGTTGCATTGGTCTTATGCTTTATTGAGCTAAGTTGTGAGCTCACCCCGTGTATACACCATATTTTTTAGATGTTGATGCAGGTTACACTGTTGAGGACTTTATGGCTGCTCCAGCTTACGGGACAATGGCGGCTATAAATACACATATAGTGGAGGACGAGCATGATGCCTCATGCAAGTGCTCTTATTGTGTGTTTCTTTAGGTTTTTATTATTTATTCTTTCAGATGATTTTTTTTAAATGATGTAAAAGATTTATTTATTTACGTTGTGGTTGGAAATAATTGGATCTATTATTTATTTATAATTAGCAAACTCAGTTCATTTAGTTATTTAATTTTGCTGATATTTATTATTCTCTGATTTTGGTTAGATTGCTTTGAATGGTTTGTTGACACGGTCTATTGAGATCCTAGTGTGAGTCGTGGTTTAGAGATGGTTCACTCACACTTCTGGTTAAGCCGGAATTGGGGTGTGACAGCATTCGCATACTCCTTCAATAACTCGAATTCAAGCAATCTTGGAGTATAACTCCAAACATTTACTTAAATGATATTAGTCATACATAAGTGTGTAAGCAACATAAATAAGTATTGTTCCTATAAACATAATGTTAGTTTGTGTGATAGTTTTTGCTACCACTATGATTGATTATTATTACAAACTAAGGATTTGCATATGTTTATAGGGTCAAAATAAGGTTTCATTGAAGTACGGGACCTTACAATACCCACTAGCCATCGGGACAGCCAATTGAGATTGACGGGCAAAAACTACACCGTTTCGGTCGAGATTTTGATCTCGAAAATCTCGACTATTTCGACCTGGTCAAGACAGGGTCGAGACTTAACTTTTCGAACCTTGATCTTTCCATCATGAAAATAAATTCATTATTCTGCTTAAATTGTAAGAGATATAATAGCCTATTACTATGTAATAGAGACATATAATATCTCTCCATCTTCCCATCTTAGGCTTATACAGTTTTAGTATGTGAGGTTGACTTACATTCTTTGAGTGCTTTGCTTTATCCGCAATCTCTTGTAATATTATTTTGGAACAACTCTTTTCATCATTAATTCATACAATTCACTACCTAATATGGTTAGGCACATTGGAACTCGGATGAAGATGCTGAATTGGAAAAGTAGCTAGGCTTGGAAAGATAGAATCATAATTGCATACAATAAAGGGAATTTGTGAATATAGGAAATAGCGGCAACATGAAGTAAAAGCGAATTAGATGAGTCAGCTGTGCAACAAAAACCAGCTACTGCACACCAGTCTGCAGTTATATAGTGCAAATTGAAGTTTTTTAAATGAGAGGGGGAATGCCAAAAATTACTCTCCATTGAAGTGGTCAGAGATGGCGTACATGGGGAACATCTTTAGGTTTTATGCTGTTACAGTACAGTTTATTCACAGTTTAGATAAAATAGTTTTGAAGGTACGTGATACATACACTTGAAGGCTCACTTTAATAGTTAAGGAACACTTTTGAGGCATAATGCTCACACTTCATGCATGAGGCATATGAGGCACATGCCATAAAATGCTGGGGGCAATATTCTTCACAAAACCAAATACTATCCTCATGAAAATCTTAGCAATAGAAGATAAACTACTAAATTTTTAACTCCTTACTGTTTATTATATAATTATTGTTACGTATTTCTTCTTCCATCTTTGATAATTTTTTAGTACTAACATGTCATATGTTTTAGGTACTTATTTTATTTATTAATAAGCTTGACATCAAGGTTTACTATCCATGCTTAAAAAATCAAAAGCCAATGAAACTCTTATTCCATTCATCTTTGACCTTTACTCCCCATCTCTAACACGCATTGTCTTCCTGATTGTCTCATGCCCTTAAGCCTAATATGAAGAAATAGTTGTGTCCAATACTCTGAATTCTGAACTTTGTAAATGCAGCAAAGCTAATATATTAGCTTATAGTTTTGGACGTGAAGTGAAAGTGCTAAGGGATCTGGAGATTCTTTGAATGAAAGATATAACAACTACATTGAATTCCAAGACAACAACCAACCTCTTTTGCTGCATTTATGATGGAAATAAAGGTCTCCTCTTCAAATTCAATATCATTCGAAATGCGAAGCCGTGCAACACCCTCCAGAATTTCTTCTGACTTTAGGAGACCAGCACCAACTGCAGCCAACCAACAGCAGTGAAGAACATACAACGGATCCCCTGCCTAGCCAGAAAAAAGCAGAAATTCAATTAAGACCACCAAAATAAAAGCTAAACGAAGAAATCACTTTCCTTGGCTGTTTAGTTAGCTCATAGAACGGCATGGAAGTAAGAAAGCAAGTTCAGAAAATTGTAAGAAAGCTACTTTCATGTAATTTGGTTGTGAATAAAGTTCTAAGAAAAATAGTTCGAAATGGAGACTGCCAATCAACTAGCCAAAGGGAAACTGCCAGGCTAAAAGAGTGGGTCCTTGAACCCCATGTTGAGAATAATCCCACATTGGAAAAAGTTGGGACCCTAGATGCCTTCATTTACTGGTAGGGCTCTCCACCTAATAATTTAAGCTTTTGGGTTTGATACTTCAACACCCCAAACACAAACTTTATGTTTTCCTTACCTTTCAGCTCAGGGCATCCCTTTCTACGATTGAGGAGACTGCAGTGGTGCCACAAATTTTGAGATTCAATTCTCTTATTATAGTTGGTTCTGTCTTGCCTTTTTCTGCTTTTGTTACTCATGTTTCTCTTGCATTCCTTGCTCTTCCAGTTTGGAGATTGTGAAAGAGCTCTAAGAATAATTGATACAAAAGTAGGAACATAATTACAATTTTTAGAAAATGGTTGACAACTCTCACATTAAGTAGAGAAATGAAAAGAAGCACCATGTCCACGGTGTTAGAATAGATTATGTTGATATAGAAGACTTATACAGCTCAGGGCTCCTATTAAAACATTTTCTGGAGAAGACTTAAACAGCTTGGGCCTGCGCAATGTTATAGGCCAAAATTGCCGGAAGAAAGAGGAAAATGAACCCAAATTTGTAAACAGGTTCGTAATGCAATGGAGTACACAGTACACTTGCCCTCTTAAGTATTGAAAACGTGATTAACTTCAAATGATGCAACGTATTCAAGTATCAAAATTCTCTTAATGCTCTACTAACTGTTTCTAAAGTTCGACCCACGTCAACTTTTATTTTCAGGAATTTCATTAAAAAGCTAATTAAATTAGTTAAAGTGATTAAGAACAACAAGAACAGGAACCATCAATCCGTCGTTTTAAATTCATGCGAATCTCATCAAATGTCATAATAGTAAAGAATAGAGATCAAACAAGCATAAAGGTAAAACGGAACATATCGAAAATCTTTCTCACCCGACCTCGCCGGTCTTGGAACTCATAAAAAGCTCTGGAATCCATTACTGTACACTTATTCCCAACCCTCCTACGGAACTCTGCAAAATCAATAACGTCGCCTCCGAGCCCTCCTTCGTCGTTAAAAATCCTGGCGGCGAGGCCAATCAAAGGGAGAGAACCGATGACTTTGCTAGCGAAGCTAGCAACTGAGTTCGTATCCTCCATGTAAGCCTTAACAGTCGAAACCCCATTACCACTCGCTACTCTGCTGAACCTGGAAGTGCTTTTAGAGATGTGATGGAAACGTAGCAGAGGGGGAAGTGAGGAGTTGGAAGCGATGCTTGATAGGTGTCGCAGGTTAGAATAGATTTGGGTATGAAGGACAGTAAGGATAGAGGGAGAAGAAGGACTCACTGTCACAACGATCATGACCATGGCTGCGAAAGCCGGAGAGGTTCTGGCACCTCATCCGTTCAGTTTAATTCTAGCCTCTCCTTTTATAAACGTGGCCCGTTGGCTGTTACAGAATAAGGAGGGTGGACTGGGTGACTGCATGCTGCTCCGTGTCCTTTCTATATCGGTTTCGGATCATCTGTATTGGCATGCGTACCGAATGAATTTGAGCTCTTGAATTTCGTCTAAGAAAGACTGAACGCCATAAGAGAAAATCTTTTTCCCTATGTAATGGGGTCTCAATCGGTCAGTTTCAATTTTGCTTTAATCAGCTCATACTAATTTAAGATTTTGCATGTTGTCTGATATATTTAAATAATGGGTCCTCATAGACTAGGTATGAATACGTGTTTTATATAAAATTATTTATACCACCCTTAGACTTTGGTTTAAATACATTTATTATTTTAAAGTTGACAATAATTATACTTAGCATCTCCAAATGCCAAACATGGTTATATAGAGGCCTACTTTATTAGTTTTTTTTATTCTATTAATTACTGTTAAGGTCTAAAATATCCTTATGGGTATTGTAAAAAGACCATAATAATGTAAAACGAAAAACAATGGTGTTTTTTTTTTTTATATAAAAGTTTGGGTGGATACTTTGATTATTTCATCATTTCTTATTTATAGAGGGTTAAAAAAGTCATTTCATGTATTTTATTTGTAAATGTAATAAAGGTAAAATTATCTTTAAATTTTTTTATTTAACACTAATAGAATTTGGGATGCAATTGTAATTGTCGTCAATTTTAGAATAGTAGGTGTATTTAGACAAAAGTCTAATAAAGGTGATATGAGTAATTTTTTCAAAATAAAAAATAAAAAATGTGATGAATAAAAAATTAAAAAAATAGAAATTGCCATGTATATTAAAATCCGTCAATCTCAATCGAGCTACAACCCTACATATAAATGTTACATTACAAATAGGTCTAAGCCTAAGCTTGACATATTCAATAATCCATCAGGCCGGTGTCGGTTTTCATTGATCGGTTCAAGTTGGGTTGTCTAGTCCTTAAATTGACACCCTAATATACCCTATAGTGCTATAGCATTGATTATTATAACACTATTCTTATAAAGTGAAGCAGAAAGGCATCCAAATATCAGGACCGTTGGATATCTCATGATGGTGGGTCCTGGATTTCTGATCAATCAGAATCAACACGTGTCAATTATAGAGTAGCCGCACACTTTCATACGTTGACATAAATTTTAATTTTTTTTTTTTTTGACATAAAACCTTAAAAGAGGTTTCTTCACAACACAACTCATTGCGACACCGGCGAAACAGAGTAAGAGACAGTTCGGAGATCTTGCGCGCACTAGAGAGACGAAGAACTTGCTTCGCTGGTATCTACTGCACACGAAAGGACCACGAAAAGCATTGAATCTCTTCGCTTCATCTTTGAAATAGGATTGACAGGTTGGTTTCGTTTGTGTTTGTATGCTTTCAAAAGGTTATAGCTTCTGATAATGGCTTCGCCTTTACTTCCTCTTTTAATTAGCTCATACGGGCTTAAGAGTATAAACCAGGTTTAGGGATTCTAACATTGGACAACGTGATGAAGGCATATTGGTTATTTACTAATTGTTTTTTTTTTTTTTTTTTTTCATGGTGAGCTTGTGATTTTTGAGCGTAATGACGTCTTGGGGTTCTCGGTTTTTGGTAATGAAGTTACTGACCTTGTTTGCTAGTGTTCATCTTGATTTCTTATCCGTGGGTTCCTAACGAGCTGGGTTTCTGTTGAAACCGGAGGAGCAAGTGTTTGAATTTTGTTTTATTAGAACAATTAGTTCCTTTTGATCGACTATTTGTTATTTAGTAGGCATACATGCCCCCCTACCGAGCAAATTGCTTGCCCGTACTAAATGAAAAGTGGTTGAATTTTGCCTTGAGAAAGTAGTTTTGCCGGACTCGATGGTAATTTCTTGAATTTGGTCTACGAGTATAATATTGCTTAATCCGAGCAACGGTTTTTTTTTTTTTTTTCCTCCAGTGAGAATGCACACTTCTATTGGGATTTGGTATGTGCGAGTAAGAAGCCTTTGCGAATTGCTATGGCTTTAAGTCCTTCAGATTCTTATGTCCTAATCTGGCCTTTTCAATTTTATTGGTTACAGCAGAAACAGTAGCATTCTGCTTGAACTTCTCTCTAACCTCAAACATCCTTCTGAGACAAATATTTGAATCTTTTCTTCTCAAATGGTAACAGACTCAGGCAGACTTGTTGATAGGGAACTGTCTGTTGTTGTGTACCTGGTGCATACTTGCTTTTGCTTGTCTGCTAATTTTACAGTTTTTCCTTTATTTTTATTCTTGTTCCCTCGTCTTGCCTTGAGTTAATCGGAATTAGTTTCAAATTGAAAATGATCTTAAACTTCAAGGTATGCCATCATCATAAATTGAAGTAACATAGCTAAGGGAAAGGAAGAGTAGGGGCAACGGTGCTCTACGATCAGCTAGCTCTTTAGTTGCTTGGTTGCATGGGGCGCATTAGCATGCACAGTTGTTTGATTGCTGCTAGCGCAACGCGTTAGCGCAGTGGTTTTCTTGCTCCATAAGTGCTGACAATCCTTCTACGGACAAGCAACGGGGGTCGTAGATCAGCTAGCGCTCATTTCAATCATATTAGATGTCTTAAATTGAAGATGATAGTGTTTTGATGAGGAGATTTAAGTGAAGTGGACAAACTATTCTAAATAAAAACAATACAAGTAATAATGTTCTAGAATGTTATAAAAATCATCAAGATGCCATAAATCTTAGATATATACAGAAAATTAGGGTGAGCTAAGTAAAGGCAGCTTTACATAAGATGAAAATAGGTCAAGCAGGTCCAGATGGTATCCAAATGAAGGTGTGGAAGAGTGTAGGAATTAGTGGATTATCATGGCTAACTAGGCTATTTAACAAGATTATGAGTACAATGAAAATGCCAAATGAATGGAGAAGAAGCATTATGGTAGCTATTTATAAAAATAAAGGTGATATTCAAAACTGTAATAATTATAGAAGGATTAATGAGTCATACTTTGGGGGGAGAAGTAATTAAAGCCCATTTGAGACAAGAAACTAATATTTTGGATAACCATTTTGGTTTTTTATGCTAGGAAGATCTACCACGGAAGCTCTTTATTTGCTTAGGGGACTAATGGAAAATTTTAGAGCATATAAGAAAGATCTTCATATAGTCTTTATGATATAAAAAAAAGCTTATGATAGAGTTCCTAGAGAGTTATTCTGGCAAGTCTTAGAGAGGAAATATTTCGAGTAAATACATGGACATAGTTAAAGATATGTATAATGATGTAGTGACTACTGTAAGAACTGTGAGGGACAGGTAAATTATATCAAGGACCAGCCCATGTATTTGTTTGCTAATCATGGATGAGTTGATTGGAGAAATTCAAGATCAATCCTTTGGTGTTTGCTTTTGGGATAAATGCATAGTTACATTTATGGCGATCAATCTTAGGATCAAAATGTTTTAAGATAAGTAGAACAAAAATAGAGTATTGTTGCAATATGCGGCCCGCAAGGGCATAGTGGTCTAATCCATCCCATGTAACCTACTTCTATTAGGAGTTGGGCATAGTAGTTTTAGTTATCTTATAATTTCAATTTTGTTTAGATTAGAGATTAGAGTTCGAGTTTCTTTCTTGGATTCTAACTCTCATATTGTTGACTCTTGTTGTGAGTTGGTTTAGTCTTTTTGTAATTCTCTCTTTTATTATAAATACAAGGTTGGCTGGTCCCTAAAGACCATCCAATCATTCAGTCTCATTCTTCGTTGTTAACATGGTATCAGAGCTTCGTTTCAAATTTAAGTTTTATGCGAAGAGAAAACACTTTTTTCCCTTTCACGATTTTCCCCTCTTTGCGATAAGCTTTTTTCTATAGCCCTTTCTCTCCTTTTTTTGTAAACCTCACCACCCGCTCTCGGTTCTCTTCTCCCATAGGGTAGCCCTAATGAGGTGATCTCTTATGGATCTAGTGCTGCCTTCTATGTTCATCTTGCTACAGGTATGATTTATTGAAGATCGATAGTTATTCTCCACCTCTGCAGCTGGTTCTTTCCTCTTTGAAGTTCGAGTTATTCCTTCCTATTAAAGGTCAAATCTTCCCTATTAAGGTTCCAAGTTTGGAAATCATTGGCAGCACCGGAATTGCGATCAGTTTTTTGCAATTGATCTCTGCGATTTTCACATCTTTTCGGGTTTTCTTCAAAAATCATGTGATGTTGACTTTGGGCTTTCTCAAATCAGCATCGATTTCTATTCATCAGTCCCTCTTCATGGCAAGGTTCAACATTTCAAGTCTCGAGGGTGTCTTAATCCTTTGAGAAACCAAGATTTTTAAGATCTCGGTCTAGATCTTGGCGAGACGTTGTAAAAAATCCGCAAAAGCTTAAAAAGTGTCTCGGGACTCAAATGGTCATTTTAAGGTCTGTTACTCCTGGGATTCACTCTTTTAGCATACATAATCACATTAATCAATAAAATTGAAAAATAATCACACATGGTGGTTGTTTGGGTTTACACTCATGTTTGGCAGTGTCGGGCTGAAGTTCATATGTAAAACTAGGGTAATATTGGTTATTCTACCTAAATAAAAATAAAAAAAAAAAAAAATAAAAATAAAATTATAAGAAAAAAAAAAAAAAAAAAAAAAAAATAAAAAAAAAAAAAAAAAAAAAAAAAAAAAAAAAAAAAAAAAAAAAAAAAAAAAAAAAAGAAAAAAAAAATAAAAATGGAAAAAGGGAGAAAAAAAAAAAAATAACCCAACAAAAAAATTTATAATAAATAAAAAAAAAAAAAAAAAAAAAAAAAAAAAAAAAGAAAAGAAAACCAAACCAAAAAAAGAAAAAAAGAAAAAAAAAAAAAAAAAAAAAAAAAAAAAAAAAAAAAAAAAAAAAAAAAAAAAAAAAAAAAATATTAAATTACAAGTATGCCATTCCCTTATATTATTCAACACTCCCCCTCAAGTTGGTGCATATATATCATGCATACCCAACTTGGACAATATAATATGAAACGGTTTCCTAGGTAACCATTTAGTGAGAAAGTTTGCCGGCTGATCCTCCGATCCGACAAGTGAAATTTGAATCGACCACTTCAAATTTTCTTTGATGAAGTGACAATCTACTTCAACATACTTAGTCCTATCATCTTGAACCCGGATCACGAACGATGCTGATGGCTGTTTTATTATCACAAAACAAAGTCATAGAGAACACTTGACTTTCAAATCTTTGAGTAAGCCCTTCAACCACAATAGTTCACATATTCCCAAAGCCATTGCTAGAAATTTTGCTTCAGCATTGGAACGGGCCACCACAATGGAGCAAAACAATGTAAAATACCTTTAATAGTGTTGTCGTGGTATCAAACTTCGAGAACAAGAGACACATATCCATCACTTTACGATCTTCATACAATTAGGGGAAGAATCGAGGTTCGCTATTTGAGTGGCCTCTTTAAAATAGTCCGGCAACAAGAGACACATATGCAGCACTTTACGATCTTCATACGGTTAGGGAAGAATCGAGGTTCGCTATTCGAGTGATCTCTTTAAAGTAGCCCGGCAATAAGAGATAACACGCTTTTAGCATAAATAAAGGGGCACATCTTAATCAATAGAATCCCCCAGATCCGAACCAATAAACAATAATAATCTTCAATTGATGACTTGAGCCGATAAAAAATGACAATAGAGAATCTCCAATCTCCCCCTCACGTGGAATATTCCCACGGGACAAATTAGGGCAAGAGAAGTCAAACTGTGGGATATAGATGTGGTAATAGCAACAAGTAGTATCTCGAAGGATGAACAACACTAGAAATCCCATAAGCTAAGCGGAAGCCGCATAATAAGAATCAAATTTGAAGTCGATCCGACGGTTGGACTAAGAGATATGAATAAGTCCTTGCAACATTAGGACTTTGAAATTTTTTTTTTTTTTTTTTTTTTTTTGTGACAAATGTCAATAGTCAAAATCCAACCAACTGTTGTCAACCAGAATTGGTATTCACGAAAACATCAATGACTTAAGCAAAATATCAAAAGATGATGTCAATCCAATGTTTGGATATGTAAAACTATGGTCAATAGATTAGGATATTATTCAAAAAAAAAAAAAAAAAAAAAAAAAAAAAAAAAAAAAAAAAAAAAAAAAAAAAAAAAAAAAAAAAAAAAAATAAAAAAAAAAAAAAAAAAAAAAAAAAAAAAAAAAAAAAAAAATTTAATACCTAATATGTTTTACTAGTGGAAGATCAAATTCGAGCTAGTAAAATATAAATTTTAAGGCCAGAAGAATGAAATATAATAACACTTAATTAGTTAATTGGCAATGAAAGTAATGGAAAAATAAAAGAAATTAAAAAAGGGGAAGAAAAGAATAGAACTGCTAACCCAAAGCAAAACACCACAACCCCCCCAAACCAAATATAAAAAAAAAAAATATTTTTGAAATAAAACCAACCCCCCACACATATAAAAAAAAACAACAACGATAAACCGCAATAAAACAGAACAAAATTATTAGATCTTGATGGCCAGCAGATTAAAGCAATCAGATCTGATTTCAGATCTAAAGGTGTTGACAGCAACAAGGCAGGAGCAGTTTCAGTAGGGGAAATCAAGACCATACAAATCATAAATTAGTACATTAGGTCCGAGACCAATCGTAGACGGAAAAAAAAATAAAAAAAAAAAAAAACAAAAAATAATGAAAAAAAAAAACCAAAAAAAAAAAAAAATTTCAGAGTAGCAGACAATCAGGAATTATTCTTATAAAAAATCAGATATGCAAAGGGACAATACTAGAATTGCAGAGTAGAAAATACCCTATTCTTCCTTTTTAATCTTTTTTTTTTTTTTTTAAATAATTTTTTTCCCCCCCCTTTCTTTTTTTTTTTTTATTAATTATCACTATTTTTTTTAAAAATAAAAAATTTTTAATTTTTTTTTTTTTTTTTTTCCTTTTTTTTTTTCTTTCTCTTCCTTTCTCTCCCTTTTTTTTCTTTTCGTTCTACAAAGGTGGCAAGAGGTTGGAGACCAATCGAGAACTGGTCAAGTAGACATATCGTGCTTTTGTATCTTCCCTTTCCTCTCTTAATATTCCACAAAGGTGGCAAGAGGCTGGAGCTGATCCGAAATGGAAAGCATCTATGATGGAAGGGATGAAAGCGCTGAATAAGAGTGATACATGGGATCTTGTTGCTTTTCCTCCATGAAAGAGACCTGTTAGTTGCAAATGGGTGTTTGTGGTGAAACAGAAAATCGAGGCTTGTGGCTAAGGGCTTTACCCAGACATATGTGATTGATTACCAGGAGATATTTGCTCTAGTTGCTAAATTAAATACTATTCGAGTTTTATTATCATATGTGCTGTTGATCTAGAGTGGGATCTCCAACAAATTGATCTCAAGAATACATTTCCACACGGGGAACTTGAGAAAGAAGTATATATGGACATTCCTCTAGGTTTTTCTTTTAATACAAATAATGGCAAAGTTTGCAAATTGAAGTGTGCACTCTGTGGGTTGAAGTAGTTTCCTCGAGCTTGGTTTAGTAGGTTTTACGAGGCTATGATTTCAGAAGGGTACAAGCAAAGTAACGTTGACCATACTCTGTTCATTAAGTGATCGGGTGACAAAGTCGCTCTTTTCATAGTGTATGTTGATGATATAGTTGTCACTGGAAATGATAGTAAAGAGATCTCTCGCCTCAAAAAATTCCTTGGTTGTGAGTTTGAAGTAAAGGATCTAGGACAACTAAGGTATTTTCTTAGAATTGGAGTTTCTCGATCCTCAAAGGGCATCTTCCTCTTTCAAAGAAAAAATGTCCTTGATTTTTTACTTGAGATTGGTTTGTGGGGCTGCCATCCTTGTGACACTCCTTTGGAAGCTAATACTCGATTCAAGGATAATGATGGTGAAACAATTGATAATGGTCGTTATCAACGGCTCGTAGAAAAATTAATTTACCTCTCACACACATGGCTAGACATTGTTTTTGCTCTGAGTTTAGTTTACTCATGAACCCTATTCCTCTCATATAGATGTTGTTCTTCGTATTCTTCGTTACTTGAAGTTAGCCCCTGAAAAAAGGATTCTTTTATCTCCTCATGATAAAAGAAGCAGAATGTTGTGGCAAAATCAAGTGCTGAAGCAGAATTTCCTTATATGGCTCAGAATTTTACCAGAAGGCCTTTGTGTTCTTATTCTTCTTCCAATGATTTTTTATTCTGATAACAAAGCTGTAATCAATATTGCTCATAACCTAGTACAACATGACCATACTAAGCATATGGAGATTGATTGTCACTTCATCAAGGAGAAACAATTATTTATGACTAACATTTGGTACTTTTACGAATCTGATCGGGAGCGTAACTCCTTTAATTATAGCTCTTCGTGCAAAGCTATCATAATCGGCTCCAACAAATCCGATGCTTGAATCCAATTATGTAATTACACTCGAGGGTTTTGGGTGGAAAACTTTTTATTTGGGCACCCTGTTTTGGTAAGGAATTTTTATATTTAGTTAAATCCTGGGCATTTAAAAGTTGAAAATCGACTCGCACCCAAAAATTGTTTTTAGGGGGAATGACTTTTTGCTCGGAATTTGAATTTTAGACTTTTTTATGGTTCAAATAGGGAGGTATTTGCTTATTTATGAATAATATCTTAAGTAAATGAAATATAAAATTAAAGAAACATTTACTTAAATGATATTAGTCATAAGTAAGTATTGCCTGATAAATGTTGTTTCTGTCTGGCCTGGGCGACCACAAACCGCCCGGACGCCTAGGCGACGCCTTGACAACTATGGGGCTTAGTGGTCTGATGCATCCCATTGTAACCTACTCCTATTAGGAGTCAATCATGGGTTGGTAGTAGTTTTAGTTCTCTTATGATTCCAGCTTTGTTTAGATTAGAGTTAGAGTTTCCTTCTTGGATTCTAACTCTCCTATTGTTGACTCCCGTTGTGAGTCTGTTTGGTCCTTTTGTAACTCTTTCTTTTATTACAAGTACAAGGTTGGCTGGTCCCTAAAGATCATCCATTCAGTCCTATTCTTCGCTGTTAATAGTATATGACGTGTCATTTTAGTAACAATAGGGTTGGGAGAGGGGTGGTAAAGATTGATGAGGGAGTTACCACAAAGTTATAACTTTAGGCACTTAGGTTCAATCATAAATAAAAACACAGAAATATGGGACAATGTTGTACAAATAATTACAATAGGGTGGATGAGTGCGTTCGGAGTGTTGTGTGACCAACGTATTCCTTTAGAACTTAAAAGGGAAATTTTATAGTTCAAACAACAATGACATATGGGCTCAATGTTTGGCAGTAAAGAAAAACCATTTAAACAAACATAGTGTGGCTGAAATGAGGATGCTGAAGTGGATGAGTGGTAAAACTATAAAAGATAAAATAAAGAATGAACACATTAGAGCAAACCTAAGAGTTGCCTCAGTTCATGATAAGTTGTGAGAAACTCGTTTGAGGTGGCATGGACATGTGCAACGGAGGCCTTCAAATGCTCTAGAACGGAGAACTGATTTAGTCTAAATTGAAGGGGTTAAGAGAGGTAGAGGTAGGCCTAAAATGACCCTAGGAGAAGTGGTGAGGAAAAACATGTGTTACTTAGGACTAGAATGAAGAATGGCCTTGAATGGAGCTGATTGGAGAAAATGGATCCATGTAGCTGACCCCATTTATTTAGGATATAAGGTTGAGTTGTTGTTTTTATATTCAATACCAGCAAAGGTCCAATAGCAGTTGACTGATCAATGTGCCATCTGGTTGAGCGATTGGATTGTATAAACTTCCAAGCAGATGGTCAGTTGTGGATGATTGGTATTTACATAAAATTTAAGCACAGTAGATTAAAACTCCTTATTGCTAAAACCTTGACTGCAAGATCTCTTTATCTATCAAAAGTTTTTACCAACATTTAAGACCCTGGGATGTACTTCATCTATGATTAATTTCTGAGAGGCCATCCATTTAGACCATCGACCACTACGCAAAACCAGTCTGGGCTTTGTTTCATTTTTAAATAATCTATAGCTGTTGGGCCAAGCAAAGTATTCAAGTCGCCTGTAAGAGTGCTAATATTTTATTCCTTTCTTCTTTTTCAGGTATAACGTATAAGAGGTCATGCTCTTTTCCTTCATTCATAGCCTCTAACATCTGTTGAATTTGGTGAAGTAGCAGCTATGGATTTGCTGCAGAGCTATTCACCGAAGAGTGATGATGAGGAAGAACAAAATCTTACATCAAACTCTTCTGCTCCTTCGTCACCAGACTCATCTCCTCCTCGAATTTCTTTACCTTCAAAATCCTCAGCTCCAAATGTTGATGACACAATGCTCGCCCTCACAGTTGCCAACACAAACCGGACCCTCCACAAACCAATTGATCCAACTCAGCATGTTGTGGCTTTCAACCCTACATATGACCAGCTCTGGGCACCGATATATGGCCCTGCTCATCCCTATGCAAAGGATGGTATTGCCCAAGGCATGAGAAATCACAAGTTAGGATTTGTGGAGAATACATCGATAGAACCCTTCATATTTGATGAACAGTATAATACATTCCACAAGTATGGATATGCTGCTGACCCTTCGGCATCGATGGGGAACAATTATGTCGGTGATTTGGAAGCTTTGCAGAAAAACAATGGTGTTTCTGTTTATAATATTCCAGAGCATGAGCAGAAGAAGAGAAAGCTTGAGAAAAAGAAAGAATTGGAGAATGAGGAGCTTGATAATTCAAGTGGTGATATTGATGTGTCTCAGAGAGATAATCCTGCATCAGAAGAGTGGTTACAGAAAAACCGGAAGAGCCCATGGGCTGGGAAGAAGGAAGGATTGCAGACTGAATTGACGGAAGAGCAGAAGAAGTATGCAGAGGAGCACGCACAGAAGAAGGCTGAGAAGGAAAGAGGTGGAGGAGGTGATAAGACTGAACATATGACAGATAAGAGTACTTTCCATGGGAAGGAGGAACAGGACTACCAGGGTAGGTCATGGATTGCTCCCCCAAAAGATGCCAAGGCAACAAATGATCATTGCTACATTCCAAAGCGGTGGGTCCACACATGGAGTGGGCACACAAAAGGTGTATCAGCCATTCGGTTCTTTCCGAAGCATGGACATTTGCTACTCTCAGCAGGAATGGACAACAAAGTCAAGATTTGGGATGTTTTCAACTCAGGAAAGTGCATGCGGACATACATGGGCCATTCAAAGGCTGTTCGTGACATCTCCTTTTCAAATGATGGGACAAAATTTTTGAGTGCCGGTTACGATAAAAATATCAAGTACTGGGATACAGAGACTGGGAAGGTAATTTCAACATTTTCTACTGGGAAGATCCCCTATGTTGTGAAGCTCAACCCAGATGATGACAAGCAGAACATTCTACTGGCGGGAATGAGTGATAAGAAGATTGTTCAGTGGGATATGAACACTGGACAGATCACCCAAGAGTATGATCAACATTTGGGTGCAGTAAATACCATTACATTTGTGGACAATAACAGGAGGTTTGTCACATCAAGTGATGATAAATCCCTCCGTGTGTGGGAATTTGGAATTCCTGTCGTAATAAAGTACATCAGTGAGCCTCACATGCACTCAATGCCATCAATTTCCCTTCACCCAAATTCAAATTGGCTTGCGGCTCAGAGTTTGGACAATCAGATTCTTATTTACAGCACAAGGGAGAGGTTTCAGCTAAACAAGAAAAAGAGGTTTGCAGGGCACATAGCGGCTGGTTACGCTTGTCAGGTAAATTTCTCGCCAGATGGACGGTTTGTCATGTCCGGGGATGGTGAGGGAAAATGCTGGTTTTGGGACTGGAAAAGTTGCAAAGTCTTCAGAACCCTGAAGTGTCACGAGGGTGTATGCATTGGCTGTGAGTGGCATCCATTGGAACAGAGCAAAGTGGCAACCTGCGGCTGGGATGGCATGATTAAGTATTGGTAATATTCCTATTCTTTAGATGCAAGCCAAAACCTTCTACTCTGTGTGTGTGTGTGTGTTTGTTTAGTGGTTCTTTAATGTTACCCGCACTGATGTGTTTAGTGGTTCTTTAATGATACTCCAACTGATTCTCAATCAGCCGGAGAGCCGGTGTTAGGTATTATTGGATTCTATTGACTTTTTAGATGAAACAAGAATGCTTTAACTAGCAAATTCCAAGTTTTGCAATCCATTTGTGCTGGTCGGTCATATGTTGTGCAAACTAATTTAGTTTCCTTAGTTATGAATGCTGGCATTTTATTCACACAAAAAAAATGCTGGCATTCAGAAACCCAAATCTAAACTTTTTCCAAGCCACTTGGAATCAATTATTCAATTATTTATCCTCCCCCCCCCCCCCCCCCAAAAAAAAAAAAAAATAAATAAATAAAATAATCATATGAATTCCTTACTGCAATTATGAATAAAAATTCTGGTGGAAGGTTTTTATGTCAGCTTCCTATGTGACTACCTTTCCTTCTCTGGTCTCATGACCTGCAATTGGGAAACACTGGGGAGTTAAAAATTTCATTGTGAATATTATAAGTATTTTGACATAATTGGCTGAAACTAGTTTCATGTGGGAAAATGAGAATAGTTTTGTTTTATACCATCCTTTGCTGTTTATCTAGTCATCTGATGGTAGGATGATTTATACATATATAAATCTCTTAAGGATCGCCTACATATATATTTTTTTTTTTGCTAATGACTGATATCCAGACCTTTGGCCTGACTAGTCCTGCGGGCCCATACTGATCCCACAACCGCAAAAATCCGATCATTCCAGGATTGAATGAGAAACAATCTACTTGCAATCATAGCAGGAAAGAAGGATCGCGTACATGATTGACTGCTTGATGCTGAGACAGGTGTCTCTTGAAGATGAATATTGCTTGAATGTTACTAACATGAAGTTGTTTTGGTACATTGTAATCATTAATCATGATGCATGTATATCTTCTCATGTTCATTGATTATAGATTTTGTCATTGACCACTAAGTTTACTTCGATAAGTAGTGAATAGGCTTTGGTTTCTTTTTTAATTGGCTACTAATGGTATAACCTCCACAACAGCCTTTTCAGCTATCACTTTTAATTTCATGCTGATTTTTGTGCCAAATTTAATTGGCCGGGCTGTGCTTTGTAAACTTCAGCTGACTATACCATTGATGGTTGTTTCACTTGTCATAGATTCATGGCGACCACTGATTGTGCCTCACTCCTGAGGATTATCATCAGCCTTTTTAGCAATCACTTTTTCAGCTCGTGCTGGTTTTTGTTTAATTTAAACTCAGTTGGCTATACCAATGATGGTTCTTTCACTTGTCATAGATGCATGACGACCACTGATTGTGCTTTACTCTTGAGGATTATCATCCTGATCAAATGTCAGAATCAAATTGTTACACCTTTTCTTAAATATCTCCTAGTCAGACTCTGGATAAACTATTTCTACTTATCCATTTATTTATTTTTGGATAGTGTTATTTCTGATGCTATTTCTATTTAGTGTTTCATGTTTGAGTCTTGTCCATTATCAAGAAACTTCTTTGCTAGATTCATTAGGGTAGTGTCTTGATGGCCAATCGCTGATTTTCTCCTCTTACTTGCAGGGATTAGCCAATTTCCAGTGATGCACTATGACCGGTACCAGTCAATTAACTCATCCTGCACATTTTAGGAGGATAGAGAGGGACAAGAAATATTCATGAAGGAATACGCTCTTCCGGCCTAAACTATTGTAATATCTCTGTGAGTTTTGTTTCTCTATCAGTTACTGCTAGAATCATTATAGATATTTCAAGTAACTTGATGAATATGTATCACATCTTAACCAATTTTCTGGCCTTCTGAAATTAGATAATCTTCAAATACTGGTCTCTCTCTCTCTCACATTTTGCTGAGTCTTGCCGAACCAACCACTAGATAAAATAGAGAAGAGAAGCCCATGAATGTTGTGTTTTGCCAATTGAATCACTGATCAATGATTTTCTTGAACTTGATTCTTTCATGTGGCACAATCTGTTTGGATTGAAGCTTGAGAAATATAAGGATGACATGGCATTCCAATGCATCAAATTCGGTATTGAATAAGTCTCCCAGTGGGACGTATAGCTTCAGCCTTCCAAGTGTTTTTTTTTTTTTTTTTTTTTTTAACTTCAAAGCTATTGTCCATCTTAAATTCTGAACTTCTGTTGAGTTTCCAAATGCACAAGGTGGCCTCAGCTAGGGTGGTTCAGTCAACAATTCTCTGCTACCATTCCTTAACTAGAGCTTCACCCACTTTCATTTTCTTCCTTGACCTCAATATTTCATAAGATAGTTTGAAATTCTTACTTTAACTCAAGAACTCTTTGCAATTGCTGCTGGTGAACGCTTGTTCTTCTCCTACCGAATCTGATGAAGACTACCCTTCTTGGGTTGCAGCCCAGCTGCAACACTCACCTCAACCCTCACTCAATCTCTTCTTCTTTCCTATTCGATATATTTCTGCAACTAATTCATTGCTGCTGAACTCACTTCCTCTTTTTAAGACATGAACACCAACGTATAAGAAGAGATGAAAATCGACTGCTTTTTTATTCCCCAACTAACTTATAGCTTTAATTAATAAATTGATTACCTAGGGAAACTACTGATATGCCCTCGTATTGAACTAATTAATCACACTAACATTAAAGTAACTTGGAACCCTTAAATATCAATTACTAACTATCACCTCAATTCCTTGATAATCCTCACAAAGGCCCTAGACCTTCATTTTTATTTACAAAAACCCCCACCTGCCCATACAAGTGGTACCAGACTTAACCAACAAATGACAGGTCATTGTTGAGCTGTCTATGTTGAGCTGTCTATAAACTAGCAACCAGATATTTGAGGTGGCATCAAGGGGCCAAAACAGCCCCAAAACCCTTCCTTTTTTTTTTTCACACCACTCACTCTCCTTCATCCATTAGGGTCCACTTGGCCCATTAACAATGATTAATAAATTTCAAATGAAAAACTCTCATATAAATTAATATGATAATATTACAAATAATATAATATTATACTGCACATACTTACCCCTTCTCTCCTCTTGTAGGTCCACACATTTACCCAACAACATGAATAAGTTATTTCATGAATATAATCAACTAAAATAATACATAAAGTATATTAAAGGTATAATACATGTGTATGTAGTATATACACATCCATTCTAATACCCTTACTTAATCCATTCATAAAATAACAAAGAGTCTACATAACGTTATAAAACATTGTACCGTTATCAAAGCCACAGTCTTATCTAAGATTGATAAATTACCAAAATACCATTCACATGATCCTATATCCTAACTAATACCCAAGAATTAGGGTATCACATGAAACGTGCATGCCTAGTGGGAATAGTTTTGGGATTGCATTTTCTTTTTCTTTCCTCTTCTTTGCCTTCTAAGGTTTGATTGTGCACAAAACCTTTTGCCTATCTTGTTCTTTATAGATTTTTTATATTCATGAGTAATGTAAAACATGTGGATTGTATAATTTTTGGATGGGTAAATATAATGAACCTCTATGGCTGCATTTCGTAAGGAGCTTCATTCATCCTTTTTGCGGTAATTATCGGGAAGCTCTTGCAATCTAACTTGAATTGCAAATGACATTTTTGTTGTGGGATTCGACATATCATTGTGCACTTGGATTCTATGGTTATTGGTCAACATTGAACAACTACCGTATGAAGTCTCAGCTGATATATTCGATATCAAGGAAGTTAGTGCAGTTTTGATTTTTTTTTTCCCCTTTGTATGTAGGTTTTGATTGGTTGCAAGGGGAATTGGAGGAAAAAGAAATGAAAATTTTAAATTTTAAATACTTTAAAAGTTTATGTAATTTATACAATCATGTTGTATTATAATTATAATTTTTTTTTTAAATTTAAAATTTTCACTTTCTTTCTCTTCAATACCTTTTACAATCAAACTAACTGGAGGTAGGAACATAAGAATAACAATATAATTACACATAAAATAATCAAGTGGGTTCTTCGATAGATTCGAATTATGTCATTTTTGAAAGAGTTACAAACCCTGGTATGTTCATTTTCTTCCAGTGTGAATAAAATTTGCCCTCATATTTTTTACATCTTTTTGGGTCTGAAAAAGAGAATATATGTCAAATAATTTTATTGAGATGTAAATATCTTATAGAATCTTAAAGTTTTACCCACTAAAAAAAAATTACTGCATAGGATTTTAAGGGATGTTTTTTCAAAAAAAAAATAAATAAAATTGGTGACGCAAGCAAAATTGGAATCGTTGGTGCCCTGCAACTATTAGGTCACCCTACAAAAGTAGGCTGTACACGTGGGAGTTCATTTTGGCCACAATCTTTATTGGGATGATAGAAGACAAATTGAGACTGTCCCCAGAATTGAAGTTTCATAAAGCAATGGACATTGGGGTGGGTGAGACAGATTCAAATCATCTCCTCCAGGTGCCCACAAAAGATTCGGTTGCGTTCAGGTTTGATATATGGGTGGCAGTTGAATTCGAGTCAATTAGTTAACATTGGTGTATAAGGTGAAAGCACTTTGCGTTTCACCTTATCAAATAGCTGATTGATTCAGATTCAATTGACATTCACGTATTGGGCATTGACTGTAAGTAATCGAGTCTCTTGCTGACACCTTGGCAGGAGACGATTTGAATCCGAGTGTGAGAAGGTCCTCACTTTGAATCTTTCACACCAGATTTTCAATCTCTCTCACCATATCAATCACGATGTAAAAATAATTTTATCCACAGGGTTCACATGGTCAAGAAGGAGTGACAATGCAAAACTCACATGATTAGGATGTAAGTGGATATTGGAAAGCATCTTTACATGGTGATGTAAGAAAAATAGGAATTGAAATGAATTGAATGGAGTTTATAAAGATGTAAATGGATAGTTGAAAATTCAGATTCGATTTGAATTCGAATTCGGATAGTAAGGATTGGATTTGGATATCAATTAAACATATAGGATTATATCCGTTCTGTGTAGTCTAGCGTTAAGATGCATATAACTTTAGGTTTTAAAGTGTTAAAACACATAGAGCCTTAATGTTAATTAGTCATCTAAGGTTTGATCTTTTATTTTCTTAGAATAGACTATATATTTGTTTTAAATTAGGATTTTTCATATCTATGTGACCCCATCTCCACTCAGAGATGGGCCCCAAAAGAATGGGGGGAGTAGCAGAATTCTACGAATATGGATGTAGCTTGATGGGAAATTGAACGCTCGATGCAGAGCAATGCTAATTCTCACAAAGTGATGACAACCATTGTTCTAAACAACGCCCCACTTATCTATATGATACCAATTCTCACTTAAAAAAAAAAAAACTTAATAAAGATAGTCAATTATTAATATTCTCTTCCTAAAGTATAGGACAAAGGTGCTTCTTTTTCATCCAAAGTTTAGGGATCACTTCTTTTGTTTTTTAAAAGAAGACAAGGATTCGCTGTTGCATAGTTTCCACACCAGCACAAAAGCTAATGGGAATTCACCTTTCATTAAAGTGATGACTGGGTTTATTTGGATCTAAATCGTCTCCTGTTAAGGGTTGATAGGAGACCCAGTTGCGATCAATTGATGCCCGACAAGTGGGCATCGATTAAATCCGAACTGTGCAATCAAAATCTAAGGTGAGAGATGAAGAGAGGGTTTGGATTCTAACTGGATGGCTTCGATTTCGTCTGACACCTACGTATCCGACATCGACTGGTCCAGTCGAGTCTCCCGTCGACCCCCTTTCCAAGAGCCGATTTTAATAGAGTTCACTCGGCGCAGTGGTGGTCCACCTCGAGAGGATCCGAACTCGTAGTGTTCCAAGAAATTGTCCAAAAGAAGAGTAAAACAATAAGAAATTAACGGCTTTTTGTCTTGTCACATCCACTACACAGCACCACAATGACATAATCACAATCTACACGCGACAGCGTCACCTCCATCACTCACTTGTCTCTTCGAATTCCTTCTCTCGTCAGTTTCCACCTTCGTACGAAAGCAGTAATCTCCCAGGCGCCTGAAACCTTTCTTTATTCTCACTTCAATCTCTATATAAGTACAACCAGATTTTCTTATAAATTTTTGTTTTCATTTCTTTCGGTTTCGTTGTCTCTGCAGCGTGAGAGCGAGAAAGAAACTATGGGAGCTTCTGCAAAGGAAGAAGAAATCTCGCTCTCGAAGCAGTTAAGCTCTGTTTCTGTGTCTTTACATGATCGACGAAAATCTAAGCTTGTTCATGACAACGTTCATAAATACATCTTTATCGAACCGGTAAGAGTCTCGCTTCCAATTTACTGTTTCTTCTTTCAGGACTTATTCTCTATGATTTCAAGTTTTTTTTTTCTCAACACCTGCGGTAGTTTGCTCAGGTCACAAGTTCCCCTGGATTTGGAGAGGAATGAACCGTTTCATTTGAGTCTTGATGCATTTGCAGTTGATTTCAGAATGTTAAAATCGAATTTCTTTTCTTAGTCGAGAAAGAATGCCAAATATTTTTCGCGGAAGTAACGGTCTTATTGGAAAATGGAGAAAAGTAAAAAAGTAGGGATTAAGAAAGCAAGAAATACTGGTTTCCGAGTTTTAAGGATTCAGAATCTAGCAATCCACTGCGGCACTACAGGCTCTTTTTTTTTCAACTAAATTTTTTTAAGTATTTTTCAATTTTTTGTTTGAAAATTAGAGAAATCTGTCTGATTTCTACTTACGGCCTCACTTAATTGAATGTACAGTGAAATTTTCTGACTTTTTATCTCTTAGTAATAATATTTTAGCAGATTCTTGCTTTATCCTGTTTTTGGTTTTTATCCTTTGACGTTTCGCCTCCTGGTCCATTGAGGCGCACTTGCGTTTTAGGTAATACTATCTTCTTCATGTGTCGCTGTTAATTGACTTTATGATGTTGATTCCGTCCGCGATATTGGTCAATGAACATACAATTTTGACGCATGAATAAAGTCAATTATTTTTTGATGCGTCAAAAATAGTATGTGATATGGACTGTATCTGAACAGAGGGCCGTGGTGCCGTTTCTAAGTCACCTGCATGAATACATTCTATTCTTGGATTGGCAGAGTCGAACCATTGGATTTGATAACTATTTTCTCAATTATTGCAGCTCTTCTTGGACTTTATAGACACTCAGCAATTCCAGAGGCAAGTGTGTTCTTTAAATGTTTCCTTGCGTATCTGTATTTCCTATCTGTTCTCTACACTCCTCTCCTCCCCTAGTTTCCTTTATTTAACGTCACATTAGTTATTCCATTTTGCAGGCTTCGTGATCTAAAGCAACTTGGTGAGTTTAATTACCTTCTTTTTCAGACCCGTTATGAGTATTCTTGTTAACTTGTTTGAATTTATTCCTGTTTCTTTTCCATGATGTTGACAACAGCCATCATAATGGTATTGAACACTATATTACTATTTTTATGAAAAAACTATTATTATATTCAATATATATGATAATATTATTTTGTAAATGAATGGTCATTTTCCTGTTATATCTTGGTCATTGAAAATTCTTATCAATGCTTTGGTGATTGATATTAATTTTATTTCCCAATCAAATATATTGCAAAATTATTCCCAGAGGAATAACGGACAAAATATTATGGGAGTCTTTGTTATGATAAATAAAATGAAGGCTCGGAGCTCTTGTCCTCATTGTCACATCCCAGACCTTGCTCTTCATTCTATCATTAATGTGGGAGTTCAATATCTGACACTGCATTTGGTCACTTGCTGACATGCTAAGTGGTGCTGTCTCAATATGCTTAATGATTTTTTACTGAACCATGATTAATAGCGACTAATGAAATATGTGGTACGGAAGTACCAAATGTAATCAGTGAGATGGTTCATTATGTTGGATTCACATCCTCTCCTCCCAGTGATTCGGGAGGAGGGAGACGCCCCCGTTGGATGGCCGACACCTGGCACTTGGGTGAATCCGAGCCGACAGGCCGACACCCCCTGTCGGCTCAGCTTGTCGGCTCGGTGTCAGCTCGGATGGAGGGCTTGGATTCACCCGAGCCCCAAGTGTTGGCCATCCATCTAGGCTGCCACCCCTCCTCCCGAATCTCTGGGAGGAGAGGATTTGAATCCCATTCTCTCGGAGGAGAGGATTTGAATCCCATTATGTTGTATGAGGGAGGGGCATGTGGTGAAGTACCACAATTCTACATGCAAGGGGAGGGAAGGGTTCAGTTCTTTCTTCCCATTGCTGTTGGAGAGAGAGGGGGTGGGGGGTTGGGGGGTGGGGGGGGGGGGGGGGGGGGTGGGGGGGGGGAAGTAAAATTTATGGTACCCTAGGATTTAATACCACCAATTATTTTTTCTGTTCCTGTAAATTGGGTTGATGAATTGTGTTTGGGGCCCATCATAAGCTGCAAATGCTGCTAAAAAATTCACATGCTAAAATTTACATTTTACATTTCCTTTTTCGGCTATATGTAAAAGAGAAACTTTGATATAGAACTCACTGCAATCTGAGCCTTGTACTCCATGCATTGTTCTTTCGTCTACTCCTTTCATGGACATATTTCTTTCTTATTTCAGGTTTAGTTGGTTTAAACTGGTTGTTTAGATGAAATTTTACACATCTTGCAGGTATAGCATACATGATTTATCCAGGGGCTGTACATTCTCGTTTTGAACATTCACTAGGGGTATACCACCTTGCTGGTGAAGCAGTACAGAAACTTGAATTTCACCATGTGTGTAACTGATTTTATCTGATCACTAAATCATTTCAGAAGCTATACAGTGTTACTGATA
Organism: Protea cynaroides; assembly: GCA_028583415.1. NCBI lineage: Eukaryota > Viridiplantae > Streptophyta > Magnoliopsida > Proteales > Proteaceae > Protea > Protea cynaroides. The sequence goes on from CM053268.1 coordinate 52,574,715, forward strand.
TTCTCTGGATACTTGTGCTGTTTTTCTAGGGCTCTGAGCTTGATATCGATCGTTTTGATAGGCAGACTGTAAAACTTGCTGGTAGGTTATGAACTATGCTTGAAAGACAGAACTGGGTGTTTTTTTGGACCATCTGAACCTTTTTGTTCTTTTTGGTAATTTCTTTTCTAGGATTGCTGCATGATATAGGGCATGGGCCTTTCAGCCACTTGTTTGAGCGTGGGTTTCTTCCTCGGGTTTGTAAGGGCATGGAATGGTAATTCTTTCTCCTTTAGTTGAAAGCCTTATTTCTTCACTCCTGACGAATTAGGATTATGTTGAAGTTTATATAGTTAAGCAACAGGAATTCGATGTGCCCTCTCAGATTTTGGTTATTTTCTTTATTTTTAACCCTGGTTACCATGATTTTGGCCATTGTTATTATCTTTGTGAGTGAATGTGGAGTATTAATACTGAGCCATTTCTTTTATTGTATTAGTTGTAATTTAGGTTCACGTAAGTATCAATTGATGGTGGGAAACAGGAGATTTTCTTTTATTTACTGGATAATTAGAGGCAACTACTTTCTTTTGTGCATCTATCCTAAAAAAAAAAAAAAAAAAAAAGGTACTCATGCGCATTCCATACAAGCAGTAGTAGCTATTGGGGCATGAATGACAAGGTGCTCTGAAGATGGGGTTCCCAGACCAGTTTGTTGTTCACCACCTTAAAGTAGTGACTAATAGGTAACCGTCAGATGGCATATGGCAGTATAGACAAGGGTAAACTAAGTATAGCCCAATATTCAAATTGAAGCTTCTGAGTCTTCTTTCTGGTTAAAATTTTTGTTGCATGGTTTGGGACTGGACTTGGACATGAAGGAAGGTTTGTGCTCCCACATCTCAACTTAAATCACCTGATCATCCAATGCCTCTGATTTAAGAATGCTTAAGATGAAAATTCCTCTTTTTCCTTCCCCATGGAAGTCTCATTTATTCCTTGGGGATATACCGTTGCAATGATGGACCATGAAACCTTCTTGTCCCATGCACTTACAGAACATTTGTAATCTTTCCTTGAAATCATTTATGTTCCCAGAAAAAATTGCATACTGGATGTTTCACAATGGAACTCCTTTAGTGGTAAAACCCTTTGTTAGGGGCCTTGGGGCGTGTTGGCTGGCTAGGATCTGCCTGGGTCCTCAGAAACCATGTCCATATGTCAATTGATATGAAGATTCCTAGAGTTTACGGTAGAAAAATCCTAATTTTCATCAGCTAAAGTGTAGGACTAGAGGACAGCTGAGCTATTGTGCCTTACCACAATTCTTTGATGGGCCTTGATGTCATGGTTAATTCAGTTCAAGTTGTAATAATGACTGATTTAGTTGGAGCGGAACTTCCTGAAGAGCTGTCATGTGAATGGCTCTATTATTTTATCTTTTCCATTTCTTTTATTGATTACTTTTGGGAAGAGATTTATAATAATTTCACGGCTCTTTGCTGTCAGCTGTTTTTTTGGACGTTTATGGTTATTAAACCATAAGCTGAGATTTGATGCTACTCTTGACAAACTGTGGAAATAATGTTTTTTTTTTTAAAAAAAAAGACAACTCTGATGTAGTAGCTAGCTAGTGTGGAGCGATTCATTACAATGATAATATTTCTTCTGGTTTGTGTTCGTTCGGCAAGTTCATTGAAAAGATCCTATTTTGTGTATCATCTCTACACTTTATTCTCAAGACCTCTCCAGGTCCAGCACAGGGGTGGTGTATAAGCATATTAGAACCACAAAACCTACTCTCTATTTGTCAGTCAAACAGAATGTCTGCTAGCTCTGCCGAAGAATTTATTCATTCTTTCTCTTGAGTTTTATTAGGTGAAACATGTTGGGCATTGTAACTCAATCGTATAAATCATTATGTCAATTATCAGAAACATTTTGATATGATGGACATGTCGTTTTTCTGTAGTGAAAATATTCCCGACTTTGGTTATGTCTTCAGTCATCTTGGTTACAGGGAGGTGATTTTTTTACATTTTTGTTCAAAATCTTTTTCAGGTCTCATGAGCACATGTCAATTGATATGATTGATTACCTCATTGACCAAAATTGTATTGAAACAGATCCAGATATAATTAAAAAGGCAAAGGTGAGCTGATATTACAAGGTGACAATTTTGCTGCATTTTATTTTACCTTCTAAAAGTGTGAATGACAGTCCTTCAGCACAGCTGTTTTCTCATTCTTTGTTTTTCTTCTATTTTTCCCTTATTTTCATGAAAGAATCTGCTATCAGAATGTTTGTGTAATGTTTACCTACTAACTTGGTTCCTAGAGTAGGTGGCATGGCGAAGCACCTTGCTGTTCTTCAAATTAAGGATTCAAGTTGCATACACCCTAGACATGGCAATGATAATACCTAAAGACATGACTTAGAATGTAGCATGCTTTATTGTCTCTTGTAATTTTGTTTGAGTTTTATTCTATTTCTTCCTGGGCTGGTACACTTAGGTATGTAGTTTGGACAAAGGATTTGAAGATTAAGATTGGATATGAAATTGTTCCAATGCAATACAGATCAGGATCAGTATCAGCTGAACCACTATACGAAAACTACTGTTGCCAGTGGATGGGTGGATACATTGTATTATAGATCGGATAGGTCCCATCAGGATCTGCTGATTTCCAACCCATGGGTGGGACTTAGACCCTAGAAAATGAGTGTAATAGTGCTGAATATTATGTTCAATAAACTAAGCTCTTGAATGGCACAATTTGTGCTGAATTCCATGGTGAAAAAGTTGTTTTTTTGCTGTTCATTCGACCAAATAATCAAGATGATAAAAATGATGCAATATTCACTTTATTAATTGTTAAACCCTTGCTGGTAAGCAAAGAGTCTTCACAAGTGGTTACTTCCACTACATGGAGGTTGATTTAGTGATCCTGACCCTTGGATGTAAAGGTTGTCATTTAGATAGGCTACATGTCAAATTTAGTAGTCAACTCAACTGTATGGCTGTTGTGAGATAGGTATAAGTGTTCTACCAAAAAAAAAAAAAAAAAAAAAAAATATAGGTATAAGTGTAATATTGTACTTGTACCTTTACTCTTATTATAAATAAAGTTGGACTATCATATTGACAGTCATTCCATTCTTTTCAAATCAACATGGTATCAGAGCCATTATCCCTCTTGGGATCCACACCCTAACCGCGACGAACTCTCTCTCTCTCCCCTCCTCCTTCCTTCACCCCTCGCTAACTTCTGCCACCTCGTCCCTTCTCGGCTCACACACCGGTTGCTCTGGAGTCTGGAGGTGATTTCTTAACCACTGAGAACCCAGACACTAGTGGAAGCTGTTATGGACATGATTGTTCACATAGTTTGAGACTCGACCAAGCTGCCATGCGGCAGATATAGTGTCAATAATATATGCTATTTTGACTCTGGCAGTGGAAAAACTTTGTTCCTGTTAAATTTAATTTTGGAAATTTGTAGACAGTAAAAAAAAAAAAGAAAAAAAGAATCATTTCTTTCGATAAAAAATTCATTGAAAAACACCTCTGTTATCTATATGTCAGATTTTCTTTGGGATCATAGCAAAGTGGACAGGCAATAGTATTAGTATTCTTCATTTTTATTGGGGCGTTCCTTATTTTGGACATCGTGTATGCTAATAATATAACAATGCCGGCAATTGTTAGTTTTCATACCTAGGGATGTAAACTATCTAGGCTGATGTGCTAAAGCAGGTCCTCAGGCACATTCTCTTGCATTTATTCTCTAAGAGATCAGTAGATAGTTTATTGCTTACATTGTTAAGAGTGTAAATTCAGTGACCAATCAGAAAGGAGAGAGAAAACTGGAAGAAAGGAAGAACTACATAATTGGGTATAGTGTAATAACTACATAATTGGGTATAGTGTAATAACTACATAATTGGGTATAGTGTAGTGAATCCTTAATTTTTCCCTTTATGAGTCTTACTATTACTACTGTTGTTATTATCGCCTTATCATCATCATTACTTATTATTACTGTCGTTGACTTTGTCTAATCTAACTTATGAGAGTTTGGCAAACTTTAATTTTTTTGGGTGAATAAATGAATATATTAACAGAACCCAAAACGAAACAAGACTGGCAGCCCGAAAGGGCAAAACCAGGCCCAAAAAAGGATTACAACTGAAGGGAAGGGGAACAACTAAGTCTAATCATCAGTCATGCTTCTTCATAAAAAGAAAAAATGTTAGTTTTTGGTTGAAAAGGAAAGTTATTTTAACCTCTTGAATAAACTAATTTCATTTTTTTTTTTCCGACAGGAAATGATTCTTGCTAGCTCTGAAAATTCTGTGCCAAAAGTAAGTCATTTTGATACTGATTTTGGTAGTGCAATTGTATCGATATCTTATTTCTCCGTGTTTTTTTTTTTTTTTAAATGCCTGTGAGTTCAATTTTTTTTTGTCCTCTTTTCGTAGGCATATGCCTCATTGCCATCCTTTATCTGTTTCTCTCTTTTCAAATTTAGAGTATGAAGGAGAAGAAATTCTTGTATGATATTGTTGCAAATGGTCGAAATGGAATAGATGTTGACAAGTAAGCATCTTCTAGTGACAGGATTTTTTTTTATTAAAAATGGCTTTGGTCCCCCACCAGTTTTTTTTTATTTTTATTTATTTTTTTATTTTTTATTTTTTTTAATGTTTATATTTTGATTTGTATATAGGACTGTAATGTTATAAAGAGGTTACCAATTTTGTAGGTTTGATTATATTGTCCGTGATTGTCGAGCTTGTGATATGGGCTGCAATTTCCAGTTTGAGAGGTTTGTTTCCTTTTGGGATGGCTTAGTCATGTTAGTGAATACTGATCATCAAGTTTAAACTTTCTAATCTGAAATCTTCTAATGTACAAAGACAGGTTGTTAGAGACTTTTCCTTGTACAATAAGCATGCGTAAAGAATGTTACTGTGTAATTCTTGAATGGAAGGGTAAAGATGGTGTGATTTTTGTAGTGTAGTTGTTGCAGGTTTTTCGAATACTGTACAGTTGCAATAAAAATCAGATTGTCTTATATGTGTGTAGTGGTTTAGATGTGTATCCCTTTCCAAGCTGCATGTGTTAAAACCTAAAAATGCTGAAATGTTTATATTTTAAATTGACAGAACTACTTTTTGACTGTTCTTTTGCAGGCTAATGGAAACAATGCGTGTTATTGAGAACGAAATATGCTATCCTGCAAAGGATTGTTAGTATTTCCTTTTCTTTTGAAATTTCAGCAATGCTTGATTCTTTGTTGTTTTTCTTCTGCTTATGTCTGAATGATTTTGTCAGATCGCTCTGTCCACAAGCTGTTTACAACTCGTGCTGATCTTTATAACACTGTTTATACACATCGAGTAGTGAAGGTATATGCAGCTATGCCAATGCTAAAATTCTGCAATGAATTTGTGTCCAAAATTTCTGAAATTGGCATGAAGTCAAAACTCCGGTTCTGATTGTTGTTTTCTATATTTAAAACCTAATATTCGTATTCCATCTAAAATGTTAAAAGTTTCCTTCCTAGGCAATAGAACTTATGTGTGTGGATGCTTTGGTAGAAGCGGACAGTTATCTAGAAATTTCTTCTAAGATAAATCAACCTGCTGATTTCTGGAAGGTTTGATAATTGTTTTGAGTTGTTACTATTCGTACTGTTAATTTTGCTATGGTACTGCACTAATTTTCTATCATTCTGGGTATTGCAGTTAGATGATACCATAATAAAAAGAATTGAAATAGACACCAGCAATGAGCTGAGGGATTCAAGGAATTTGATCCAGCGTATACGAAGACGGGATTTATACCAAGTATTGAAGTTCTCTGATTCTTCACCTCTGTTTTGCTGTTATTCTCCAAAGGGAAATTTAGCAATGGAGTATAAGTAATTTTTTTGACAGTTTTTTTTTTTTTTATATATATTTTTATTTCCTAACGTTTCATGTGCTGTTATGGCAGTATTGTAATCAGTTTGTTGTTCCGAATGAAAAACTAGAGCACTTCAAAGATGTCACCGCCCAAGATATTATTTGTTCCCAGGTTATTTAAAATATGTTCTTTACTTGTGAAGTGCAAAACATTTCCTGTTGAGGTTCTGAGTAATTGCATTAAATGCAGAAAAGTAGTGAAGCCACTCTAAGAGAAGAGGATATCATTGTTAGTAATATCAAGATTGATTTGACCCGTGGAAGGCACAATCCTCTTGAGAGGTAGTTGAGAAAGAATGAAATCCTCGGTTGCTTCTCTTTTTTCAAATATCAGTCAAAACAATTGCTATGTTAATTTTTAACTGCTTTCATTTTCTTTTGTGCATGTGTTACCTCCTCCAGTATCAAGTTTTTCCAGGTTTGTTGCCGAAATCCTCTCCCCCCCCTCCCCCAGTTCCCTGGTTTAGACACCTAGGGGTTCTTTTTACCTGGACTAGGATGAGTCCGATTTCTTCTACTCTTCAGAAATATTAGCTTATTTTCTTATTGTATTCTTCAATTACATGACACTCATTATTTCTGATGGCACTGGCTTTGAGTCTCTGCAAACAATGACTTCCATAAGCTTTTATTGGAGAGATATCATGATCCTAGCACCCTTTAGAACTGGACCAAGAAAAGGAAACATAAAAATAACTTTATATGAAAGGGGAAAAAGGATTAATGGTCATACTGCTTTTATCACTGCTACTCTACACTCTACGGTGGTAGCTCATTTCTGCAGGCTGTGATTTTAATGAACAAATTTAAACCTGAAAAGTGATTAGATTGACCTTAATAAGGAATAGAGGCTAATAAAAATATCATAATATTATTGGATAGGTACTTAAAGATGACGTGCAAAGGCCTTTGGAACAAGATCTGCGATCTTGCTGGAACAAGATAGTGTGATCCGTCAATTGTGGTATATATATATATTAGTGGTTGTAAGAGCACTGACCATCCCTGACATGCATCACATGCTAAATTTCCCCATGCTTTGGGTGCGATATTTTTTATTTTCAGCTTTTTACCATTAATTAAGCTTACGAGCCTTTGTCACTGGTCCCATCATTTCTCCTAAACTAAGGGCTTAGTCCCTCAACCTAACAGTTTTGAAGTCAAAACATATCCCACTTTTTGTGTCATGAGCTCCCTGGCTTAGCATGCAGTTTAGGTTAACTAACAGAAAAATATAGTATAATTACTAATTGCTTTTGGGTTTGCAGCCCTGCATAGGTAGTTCAAGCATATATTCCTATTCAAGGTTTTGACCATTTTCACGGACCCATGTTTCATACCAGATGTGATTCAATTATCTATGAACCATGGCAATGACCAAGTTGTGTTTGGTCATGATGAATCACTAGTCTAGAAAGGGGTGGTGCTCATTCTTATCTGGTTGTGCATGGCAGTTGGGTATGGATGAATAATAGTGGGTTGCTTGAACGGGGACTATTCTCCTAATGACGGCAAAGCAAAGTTGAATAGGAAAGCCATTGGTCATCTGCCCCTTCCGAGATATAGGTACGCTGAGCTTTCGATGTTGATCCCTTAGGATGGAGAGTCATAGAATAGGTGTTCTAGGACGAGGGGTAGGGAGGGTGTGGAATTAAATTAGGGAGTTTCCCTGGCCTTCCACTTGAAGAAAGTTCTAAGGATACCCCCCCCAAAAAAAAAAAAGAAAAAAGAAAAAAAAGAAGAAGCAGTATCGCATTTTACTTTTGCTGCTTCCTTGGAATTTGCTTGTGAAACAGCTTTTCGTTACTCCATTCCCTAGATGGGTTTGCTATAGGGAGATCAAAAGGTTTCTGTGGAGCCAATTCCTGTCCCAGAAGGCCCATTTATTGAAAAATACTGTTTGTTTTCATTATACAAAGGTTCCCAGCCTCAAGAACTGTAGATTTTTTGCAGTGATTGATGCTGAATGCAATCCCTTTTAAGAGGCTGTTGTTATGCTACCAGTACGAAAAATTCTTTGTTATTGTGTTATCAGATGGGATGGGATTTCTGTTAAGACAAGTAAATAAATGCAATTCACCAAAAAATCTGCTACGAAAAGGGATGAGACTCCACATTCGTTGGTTTGTAGCATGCTAACTTACAAGGATTTGGCACCATCAGGCAAGTTGCCCAGTTTTCTGTGAAGAAACAGAACTGTTTGTTTCTTAAAGCACGGTCATCTATCCTATGCAACTCTAGGCATGTGTGGTGCTTTATTTAGGACATATGTAGTACTACAGTCAATGGTGCACTATGTTTGTATGTAGGCAAGATCTTCCTTTATTATTATTATTATTATTATTATTATTATTATTAATTTTTTTTTTTTTTGTTAAAGATTATTAGAGATATGCTTGATGTTATTGTGATGAGGTTGCTAATTTATTATTTGAGTCCAGTGGCAATTATGTTTCTCTTGTGTTCGGCTCACTATTTGTCTCAATTTTGCATGAAGGTGATCTTAGTTCTGGTTCTTTTGAGTTTGATTCAGTATGGGTGTCGAATTTGGATCTTGGTGATCTTAGTGAATAGTGACTTTAGCTCGTATTACTATGTCTAGTAGACATGTGCCTGAAATTTCTCTGCTGTTTCTGAGAAGCTTTTCTTGAAAATAAAATGTAAATTTAGCATTATCTTCATAATCATTAGAACTTTACTGTACTGACTGTCCTTGGAACTGCACAAGTGAGCCACCCCTTTTTTTTGTTATGAGGTGGTTGGTTGACTGGAGGTATAAATTTGCACATTCATTAAACCAGAAAGGGTCAACAGAATCTTCCGAATTTGAAGCATTTGTGTTTGGGGGTGCTGGAACTACTTGTCAGGGACCAGATTGACGGGCTTGTCTCTGTTATATTGCTCAAATTTCTCATGCGGTAGTTTCCTGAATATTTACACTCAGAAAATAAAAGCTCTAATGAGAGTGAAATAATCATTTGAACAAATTTTGGCTGCCATTATGCAGGGAAAACATTGACAGTTAATTGTGTCTGCCTTGTTGAATTATTTTTACAGGAAGAACTATTTATAGTTTAGATATCATTTATTTTAGATCAAGTTAACAGTTTCTATATGACAGGACTATGACAGTAATGAGAAATTTAGTATAGAGGAGGATTGCGTCAGTCACCTGCTTCCTGCATCTAATCAAGATATGATCGTGAGGGTGTATGCAAAAAAGCACGACCTGGTTTGTGGATAATAGTATTGGCGATCAACCATTCAACCATGAGTTTCTATTTTATTTATTGATTTCTTAATGCCATTTGTATGTGGAAATATGTTAACAGGTCATGTCAGTTGCTGAAGCCTTTGAAAATTATCAATGTCGGATTTTTGGAAGCACCAGACAAGTACATGCGACACCAGAGAAGAAACGGAGAGGATGAAAGTTGCCATCTCCTTGCTTTTCTAACCTTTCCTTTTCAGTTGCAATTTACATAAATTCACGTTGCTTGGAGTTTGTCATTGAAATTAGTATATTGGTGATGAACCCTACTAAGTTTGACCATTGTTGTCTATAAGTCCTTATAGTCCAGGGGTAATCATCCTCCACCCTGTATTAAAACTTAGATTACCATTCTACTGCATTTATAGTCCTCTCTCTTGTGAAGGCAGGAAAAAGCCTTTGTAAAATCTATCCATGTTGTTTCCTTTGTTATGAGAATTGTTTTCCACTTGTAAATAGCAACTCAATGCTCTTATAATCATTGGTTGGTCTGATTGCAATTCTACAACTATTGACTTGAACCCCCAATTACAATACTAATCTTACAGTATAAGAATTGCACACATAGTTCTGTTTATTTAATTGAATCCTCTACATTAGTTCCATTTTGAACCAAGACCCTAGAATCTGTGGCTATTGCTTCCTCAACCTTGAGCATTTTTATAGCTTTTCTTGGATTTAATTCTGCGAGTTTCTGTAATTCAGTCTATGTGAATGGGTATGTATGCTATTTCAATCTGTCAGTTTATCGGAATAAGACTTGATATCAAATGATTTGTTGCCAGTGATCTTTGTTGTTATGACCTTCAATTTCTTTTTCCATGGAGAATACAGCATTGGTTTAAGGACCCCTCTAATGCTTATTTCCTGGGAAACGTCAGGCTGGAGAATGCAGCCTAAATCAGACTTAACAGCTCAAGCTATGTGGCTGTTATGGTTCTCTTCTCACTAGGTACCTCCATTTTAGTAACTAAACCTTTTTAAAATAGTTTTCTTAACCCCCCCCTCAAAAAAAAAAAAAAAAAAAAAACAATATATATATATATATATATATGAAGGTGAGATATGGATATATATGGATCCTGTGTATAGTTTAGAAGGTGAGAATGGAATAATGGATCCTGTGAGTTGGTTACAATCACCTCAAGTCCTTTAGGGCTGACCTAGGTGGCATGTCATGTTGTTGTTTGGGATTTTAAAAAGTCCTTTTTTGGTTTTTGTTTTTTTATAACAAGTCCATTGAACAGATTGTGTTTGCGTATTTGGATCGAAGTGGACGTGATGAGACTTGAACCTAACATAACTCAACCCCATGGCCAATAATAATTTATAGCAAATTCAACTTTTAGATTGGATTTATAAGGTGAATTATTATTTTTATGTTAATAGCTTCCTATCAACAGAACATGAAATGAATGGTTTTTAATAGAGCTTACTTTATAACGCTGTAGCGGTGGAAAGCTGGTGTGTGACATTCTTTTAGATGGTGTCAACTTTTTCATTCGGGCTCCATATATATTGGGTGGATGTAAAATTTCTATACTTTCATGGAAAGTAATACACTTTCGTTTTCTTGTTTTAATGTTTGGAAAAAGAAATACATGTTCTTGGTGTGTATTTTTTTTTCACATCCTTCTGTCACTCTCCTTTGAAATCTCGATTTTTCCTTTCTCTTCCAAGTGATCGGTCCCTGATCTTGTGGCATATAAGATTTCAATATGCCCTGTAGGTTCTAGATCATCCTCCCTTTATATTCAGGTGTTTTTCATCAAAACAGATGTTTATTAAAACAAAGTTCTCAATAGGTTTCAGGTTCGCACCATGTGGCATAGGCTGGATCCAACCACCTCAGCCATTTTTTTTTTCCTTCTTTCAAACTAAAAACTAGGAAAGGAAAGGTCCCATCTTGCAAATTATTTCTAAAAGTATAAATGAATAAATAAATAAATAAATAAATCATACGTAAAAACCATAGCATTTGGCCACTTAAATTTATTGAATATGTTTGTTAATAATTTTATAGGTGAGAGTTTTTCTCCATCCTGGGTGGAGAGAAATTAATCATTAGAATTCATTTTTACCTCCCCTATAAAACCAATTTTGATGGTGCTTCTCCCACTATTTGTAAAATCCAAACCCCACATATAGATTCTCATTTTTATTTATTTATTTATTTTTTATTTTACTTATTATTATTATTATTAATAAGAAAATAGAAGAAGATAAGTTTAACATGATGATGGAAAAAAAAAAAGATTCAAGATAGGTGTTTCAAATCATTGAAGTTATGATCTCATAGAAAAAAAAAATCATTGAAGATTGGATTGAATTTCAAAATGTTGAAGTTTATGGTCATGAATAATCTGATCATGACATCATGTTAATAACACTATCTGTAATGTAGGTGTTTCAAATCATTGAAGTTTTGATCTCATAGAAAAAATAAATCATAGAAGTTTTGATTGAATTTCAAAACGTTGAAGTTTATGGTCATGAATAATCTGATCATGACATCATGTTAATAACACACTCTGTAATGTGGTCAACCTCTTTTTGAAGTAAAGTTCTCTTTGCTTCATTCAAGCTGCGTTTTTTAATCAGTTTAAGTCTCCAAAGTTATTCATAATCATAGCCTCATAGGTTCCAACGCCAAAAAGTCTTGTAGTCCCACAGACCAACGTATCATTGATGTTTCCTCATTTTTGAACTTCTTTATTTTATGATTATGATTTATGAATCAAGATATAAAATTCAAAAACTAGATGAAACGAGACCAAAAAAAGAAACAATGCCGTAACTATCATTGATACAAATTATTGCGAGTTATGAAAAGATTTGTGGTAGTTTGAACTTGGGTGGGACCCGGGATTTTGGATATATTTTATTTTGTATGATTAAATATCCCCTGTTTTGGTTAAATACACTTAATATCTTCTTATTTAATCACAATGGAGAAAATCCTAAAACTAACCTTGCTGGTTGTACTTGTACACTTCTATTTATGTTTATGTTTGGATATAAGAAAAGAAAATACATTTTTTTTTAAATGAAAGAGAAAAATAAATACATAAATTCATCATTGTATCATAATAAAAGAATATTTATCCAAATAGTAGAATAAGAGCTATGCCAGACAAGCAATCCCATGCCCAAAAAAGAGGAAAAGGGAAGGTAAAACTGGGTCAATATTGTTGGCTGGTAGGGCTATTGTTGTTGCTGAGCTTGTGGGATGACACCAAAATGACCCAACCAGATCTCCAATGAGAATCCCACTTGTTGGTTAGGTGGGATAAAATCAAACCACATTAATTCTGCCCAATATTGTGGGTAACTTTTCATTTTCTTTAAGGACGTATTTAACCAATGGTTTTATTTATTTTTTAAATAAGTAGATATTTATTGATCCAAAGAGGAGAGAGCACGACAATATAAAATCTCAAAGAGACCCAACTAAAACGGCAAAACCAAACAACACACTAGGCTTAGACTACAACATAACTAAAACCTAACAAGAATGGAAGACAAATCAAAACAAGTGGACCAGAAGCAAACAAATAGCTGAACTAATAAGATCAAGACCAACAAGGCAGCCCGAAAAGCTTACCAAACACCTAAGAAACCGAACAAAGCTCATACTTCATCGAGGCATCCAGGAAGCCTTTGGCGGCGGTTGCTTTTTCTCAAAGAGAGGAGGATAAAGTTGCAATCATCATCCTCCCAATAAGAGGATTTCCCAAGGAAGACCATAATTGAATCTTCAGTATCTGAAGATTTCTCAATTGATTGAGTCGTATGGCTATTCCACTTATCCATCCAATGGGTTGCTCATTTAAAAATTCAAAATTTTAAATTCCATGTAATAATGTTTAGAACAATTCAATCTTTAGAAAAACTTTCTGATCAATAGCTTATTTTATCTTAGCCGGCATTCATAGACAATATCTATTTTTGGTTTGCTTGAAGTAATGCCACTCTCAGCCTAGATGAGCCCCTGACCGAATTGCACCTACACCTGTTTGACTCTGTCTTTATTGAAAATGACAATCTTTTCTATTCAATATGGGAGGAGGATTGTTAGCAGGGTATATTAGAATCTTATATGTTAACATATATATGTTAACGGTCTAAAATAGAAGTACAGGAAAGACGGACAGCAGAACACTTGGTGGAGAGAGAAAGAAAGACTAGTTTTCAAGAAAGAGAGAGAAATAAATATAGAGATAGGCTTCTTGTCTACAATTGGAGATGATTTTCATAATAAATTATGGGTGTTTTATGTTTGTTATAAAATAACATATCTATGTTATCTCATCTGCTCTTACTTACGTAATTCATTAGTAATCTTGAAGAGCCATTTTTTAATGTTTTAAGAGAAAATTAACGTCTCTGCTCTCCCTCTTCCCTCCTGTTCTGTCTTCTGTCCGTATCCTTTTGGTTTTTTCATCAAAAGGACTTAATTCATGGCATATCTCATGACGTTATTGGTTTTTAGGGATTGGTTGGGATAGCAGAGATTAAGGGTTCATTCATTGTCCATGGAAAAGTCACTCAAGAGAGGATGGAGACTTGGTGAGAATTGGGTTGGGGAATTTCAATTCCCTCAGGTTTGGAAAAAAGATTATCTCCTATTGTTTAGTCTGACAATTCCATCATTCGTTAGGATGCATCGGCATGCGTATTGACGGTGCGCGATTGAAATATCTTTCTTAATCAATTGTTTCTGGTTATAACTTCAAATCCCTCTGGTTTGGAAAAAAAGGTTTTCTCATGTTGCCATCAGTCGTCCATCGGGCGTTTTGGGATGTATTGACATGCGTGTCGTCGATATCCCATACATCCCAGCTCATCTGATGTATGTGACTAGACGACAGGAGAAGATCTAGGTCCCTTTGGTTTTGCTCTTGAAGCTCCTCTCCCAATCTAATGAAATACCATCTCCCTATATCTCATCAATCATTATATGCTTCTATTATGCCAAGAATACAAATCATGTAATACCATTCTTTCAAAATAAAGTTATGGGAGAAGGATCGTTTCCTGACGTTGTTTAATTATTTCACTGTTCATGTGAGAAGGCGCGAAAGGATACTGTCGGACAGCAATCCCTATGTTTATATTATTCTTTTAAAAAAAAAATGGTTATTCCTACCTTCTTTTTTTTTTGTGCTAGTTGCGAGCCAAATATTCATTTAGTGGGTGCAAATATTTAATCCTCTTATGGGGATTTATCAAAGTCTATAGAAAATGTTCTATTAAAAGGATAAAGAGGAAGATACAAACACATATGCTTAAGGATCCTAGTTGGGCAGGCATAAATTTGATATGGCGTTTTCTTTAGATTGATTCTTTTCAAATTGGCACCAAGTCTGACTAATTCCTCTTTCCATGTAAGTACCTTCTTCAAATTCAAATCGTCTCCTCCCAGGGGTTCGGGAGGAGACTCGGCTCTCATAGTTGATGCTCGACATGTAGGCGTTGGTTGGATCTGAACCCTCCATCCGAACTGAAGCATAAGCCGACACCCCCGTCGACTCACTTTACCGGCTCGGATGGAGGGCTCACATCCATCCGATGCCCACGTGTCAGACATCGGCTAGTGGAAGCCGAGTCTCTTCCCAAACCGTTGGGAGGAGACGATTTGGACCTCACCTTCCCCATTCCATTACTGTGCACTCTTACATTGTTTTGATTATTCAAAATTTAATTTTGCCACCTGGCAAATTTTTTATGTCTATAATTTGATATGTGAGTGAGTAGAAGATTGAAATCTGTTTGTCCACAAAATTTGAATTCTCGCTGATATAACGTCAAAGCAGTCCTGGTTAGAAAGTTTGTACAATATGTCCGTAAGTATAAATGGATGGGCTTTATTACCGTATATGTGTATCTATGTCCATATGTGTAAATGTAGTGAGTTATGTACATGGTGCGAAATATTAAGTACAGATTTTTCTTGTGGACACCATATGCAAAACATTCCTTTTATTTACAAAGTTTCCATCCTATCCCCCTATCTACAAGTTACCTATAATTCCCACTACTTTAGGTGCCCCCAATTCCCGCACCCCTTTTGGAATCGATGTCAGCTTCTTGACGCTAGTCCAGTTATAACCCGGTTACAACCCAATTACAACCATACATTTTCATCGGAGTTGTGTGCAGTTATATCTAAAATCTTAATCTTCTTAAATACCACAACTATCCTTTCATTGGATGCATGGTCAGGATGCTGTTACAACCTAACATACCCGTAATTAACTTATTCATCTACTCTCAAGATAATAAAAAAAAAGGAAAAATATTCTTGTTCGAAGGTATGTACTTGTGCCCAAATACAAGATGGATGAAATGATCACCCCACCCTCCTAACTTGATGCATGTACATGTGCTCCCATTGGTACCATGCTAGTGCAAGAGCTACCTGGTCGGTCAAGAAATCCTTTGCAAAAAAATTGATCGATCAAGGAGTACAAAACACAATTTTCCTAAATCCAAAGATTGGAATTTGGCCAAACCATTGTACACGCTATCGACAGAGCCCTCCTAGAAAGGGAGTCAGCAATGTTATTTTGTTCCCAAAAAATAAAATTGAAAATACAACTTTCAAAATAAGGTTGGAGATGAACAATATCTTCGAGGATCTCATTGAACTGAAATATTGTAGACACAGGTTTCCCTAGGAGATAATCCACCATTTATTGATTATCAGATTCCAAAATCAATCACTCCACCCCTTCATTGATCGTTACCAATAACGTAGTCATTCCTAGCTAGCCACAGATACCAACATATAAACGATCACAGAGTCATGCACTCGGTTTCGTGTTTTACCCACATTCAAGAAGGATGTCCATCAATTGATCCACTCATGAAGTAGTGGCACAATCAACACTGAAACCTTCTACTTCAAACTATTACCAAACCAAACTAATCGAGCAAATGGGCAATTTAAGAGAATGTGAGAAACTGACTCCTCTACTATGTCACAAGCAACACACAAACCATCCACCAAAATGCTTCCTCATCTAAAATTTATCATCGTAGCCAAACCAAAATTACAAACGCGCGATAGAAATGACCGAAATTTTGGTAAGGTTGGACAGCTCCAGATCATTTTCCAAACAGATGTTTGAACAAATGTGGAAGAAGTGAATGGTCTCATAGAAAGAATTTCGATATCCAAATTCGATAATAAATGATATGTTATCTTGACCGAAAACATTCCATTTATCGCGGCACCCCAGGTGATAGTATCTCCATGAGCAAACAAAGGCAAACGAATTTTCAAGATTTTCAGAACTTTTGATGAACAGAAATCGTCTCCCGCCTAGGTTTGGGCGGGAGACTGGGCGGCCTGGATGGATGGCCGCCACCTGGCACTCGGAGGGATCCGAGCCCTCCATCTGAGCCGATCGCCCAGTCGACAAGCTGAGCTGACTGGGGGGTCGGCTCGGATCCCTCCGAGTGTCAGGTGACGGCCATCCATCCGGGCTGCCCAGTCTCCCGTCCAAACCCAGACGAGAGACGATGTGGATCCACTTTTGATGGAGAAAATAAGGCAGATAGAGCATCCATTTTCCAAATCCTAAACCATGTTAGCCAAACAAGTGGATGATGAAATGAATTGCACTCAAAAACCCGATAAATTTAGAATTCAATTATCAATCCAAATATTAATTTGATTCATAATTCTAATCTGCCATAGCAAAACCTTTCTTGAGGCTATTCTATCCTTCAATTTGATTGATTACCAATATTGGTTGTTTAAAAATCTCCATTATGAAATTAGTATTTAATTAATAAAAAAAAAAAAAACAAAACAAATCACCTGCGTTAGCCATGGATGCTTATCTTTCATTTCTTACAGGAAGCCATGGTAAAGTTATCTCCTTAATTCACCTAAACACATGTCAGTCAAAGAACGTACTAGGAAAGTTCTAAGTAGCAACAGGTGATCCGGGTTCAACCAATCCTGTAAACTCAGAAATCAAATCGGAGCTGAAGTTATACTCATACTCGGAAAGGGTGACAGAGAGATCTATGTATGTTTCCATTTCCAATATCACTGAAGGGGGAAGAGAGTTTCTACCAAAAAAAAAAAGAAAAAAAGGAAAAATGAAGGGGGAAGTGAGCTTTAAAGGAGATTGGTTGTAGAAAAAGTCCATTGACCGTGGAACCAATCAATGATCTATCGATTCACAGTAGTAGAAAGAAAGTAGAAAGGTCAAAAGAAGAACTCTATCTCCTGCAAGGGAGTTTTATTTTGATTTTGATTTTGATTTTGATTTTTTTAAAAGAAAAAAGGTGCATGGGTAAGTAGCACACTAGCACACGTTGTGGTGTTCAGGCACATGGCTGACATAGAGTGAGAGAGCGAGAGAGAGAGAGAGAGAGAGAGAGAGGGAAATCGTTGACGAGAGGAGAAGAAGTAGAAGCGGCACTGGCAGCAAAACTCATGAGACTCGCCCTAGCCTTTGCTGTTGCAGAGATTTATAGAGGGATATAATAATTAAAAATACTAAAACAAGGGTGTTTTTCCTTTTCATTTCAGTGATTTGATTTTAGTTGTTATTGTTTGAGAGCGAGGCCAGTGAGCAAGCTTGAACCAGGCAAATATGAAGGAGAACAGTGAAATGTTTGTTAGGGCAGATCAGATAGATCTGAAGAGTTTGGATGATCAGCTGGAGAGGCATCTGAGTCGAGCATGGACCATGGAGAAGAAGAGGGAGGAGACTAAGGAGAATACCACTAGACAAGAGTGGGAGATCGATCCCTGTAAGCTTATTATAAAGAGCGTTATTGCTCGAGGCTCCTTTGGCACCGTTCACAGAGGGGTTTACGATGGCCAAGACATCGCAGGTGAGAGACAGAAACTCCCCCACCCCCCCCCAAAAAAAAAAAAAATAAATAAATTCCCCATGCAAAATTTGCCCTCTGTTCTGAGTCCCTTTAGAAAGCAAAGAGAAAATTTTCCGCTGTTGTTTCCTTTCTGGTGGAGATTTGAACTTTAAATCATCTCCCTAAGGTTACCTATTTGTTCTTTATTTTTTTTCCCGTCCTTTGTTGTTCTTCATTCTGGACTACTTATTGGGTTTTCTTTTCTTCGTCTGTTCTTCTTCTCATATTGTTTTTGGGCACCCAATTCAGTTGGAATTATTTGAAGATTCTGTTGTTATACCTGGATAATTGTTTCTGCATTTTTTATTTTTATTGCACGTAATTATGTTTGTTTGGGGGGTCTGCGTCGGTGGGTACTACTGTTTTGCATTTTAATGTTTTCTCCGGTAAAGAAAGCTAGAACTTTCGTTGTAGAAAGTCTGTAGATGAGTTTAGTTTTGATTTGGTATATGGGGTGGGTCTTTTGAGAAATCATCGGTATTGTTTCAATGGCAATGTTTGAGACGTTGTTTCAGGCTTGTCTCTTAATTATTATTCCCAGTTTCCTGAATTGTTCTGTCTTCACCTTCTTGCTTTCCTTCTACCCCCCTCACCCTTTTTTTTTTTTTTTTTTTCTTTTTTTTCCAATTCTGTAAAATTTCAAAGGATATTTTGCTCCTTCAAGCAAATGGTCCCCCCGGGCATCCCTATCCAGGTTGATTCTCAGGGAGTGGTTGGTGTATGGTACTTGTGAAGTTTATCTGACTTAATCTGTAATTCACGGGATTCAGATGGGTTGGTAGATGTAGGACATAATTTCTAGATATGTTAATGTATTGATTTTCTTTTTCTGAACTTTCATGTGATCCCAGTTATTGTTATTTCTCATAATACTTCATGCTTGCTTGGTGGCTATGGTGTGGATAAAAAACTAATGTTAAACACCAGGAAGGGAATATAGTTGATCAGTTTTGAAATTACTTGGACTAATAAGATTTTTCTTCTATCGGTCGCCAGTTACAGTTGTAATTACATTTACTTTTATTTCCCTGTTTCCTTGTATTTGGTTTTGCTTTAGTGTGAGAAAAGAAAACTTTTATGATACCAAATTTTGAGCTTCTTATTTATTCATTTTGGATTTGGTTTTATTGTCATGGTTATCTTATATGATTTCAAAATGTTATATTCTGAATAT
Source organism: Protea cynaroides (assembly GCA_028583415.1). NCBI lineage: Eukaryota > Viridiplantae > Streptophyta > Magnoliopsida > Proteales > Proteaceae > Protea > Protea cynaroides. The sequence goes on from CM053268.1 coordinate 52,594,007, forward strand.
TTTCACTAACGGTCGTTTTTTTTCTTCTTCTTTCAGTTAAAATGCTTGACTGGGGGGAAGAAGGTCAGAGATCTGATGCTGAACTTGCTTCAGTGAGACAAGCCTTTTCCCAAGAAGTTGCTGTCTGGCATAAGCTTGATCATCCTAATGTAACGAAGGTAGCATTTGGTTTTCTGCCATGTCTATCCCACCCCCCCCAAAAAAAAAAAAAAAATTCTTTCTTTTTGTGACTTCTTCCCCCCATTCCCATTGAATATTTCCTTCTATGGATGCCTTTCTCTGGCTTCTCAATGGATGTAAGTAACAAGATTGCTGTGAATGCATGTTCTTGATTGATACTCATTATTCAATTTTTGTGTTTACTGATAAATAAAGATTTCATTAGTTAGAGGATTACAATTGAAACGCTCACTCCTTTGAAGAGGAGGGATAAAGGCTATCACTTCAATTAACCAAGTATTGGTCTTGCGTTGTTCATATTATATTTTATGCACTGTAGATATGTTTCTTTCTTGGATAGTTATCCATGTAACAATAGAATGTGATGTTTTTGAAAATCACAAGATAAATCTGGGCCACTGATTTTTACAGTTTTTTAATTTAAACCTTTAAGAGTTGGGGGATTGCTTAGTAATGCTTAGATTACTAGTACACGTGCATGGACATACACTGGATGTATGCCAATACAAAGGAGGTATTTAATTGAATAAGAGCCTCAAATTTGACATGTGACTAATCTATACCATGTTTTCTCTATCCAACGGTTGGAATGTACACATCGTCCGTCCATGTGGCAGAATAGATGCCTTGTGACGATAATAATTTGCCTTCTTTAAAATACAAAATTCAATTTCTTATGCCGCCCTGTGTGTGACAGATGGTGGGTAAGTTGGGGGAAAAAGGAACTAAGTTCTAGGACACTTGTTCAGATTAATAGGATTTTATTTAATATTTTTTTAACAAACAAAGGGGGTAACTATGATTTGTAACAGTGTGGTAGTAAAACCAAGAACATTTCTGTCTTTAATGAGACAAAGATTTTGGGTCTGGACGGTCAGGGAAGAAGAAGCATAGGAGTAGCATTTTGATAAAAGGTTGGGTGAGGTAGTGAAGCAAAGTCAGAGAAGTTATATAGAATTGTTGAAGAGCAGAAAATATTTGACTGGAAAAAGGTAGATCAAGTAGGCAACAGCAGACTAATTAAAGGCGAGGAGGGAAGAATAGAATTTTAAGGGTTAACTGCATCTGGCTTTCTCCATCAATTTACTTTTTTGTTTTTCTCAATTATAGCACTCTCAATTATAGTAATAGTTAAACATGAATTGGGTTAAGGAGGAAGGGGAAGGGGAAAGAGGGAGAGGGGGGGGGTCTGGTGGCATTGTGCAGTCCATTCCACGTAAATGTGGGACTTACATGACAGATCGTCTTCTCCTATTATGAAAATAATATATAGAAACTGCTAGACAAATTTGGACTCTAGCTATGGCCTGGACACTCAAAATTAATTATGACTCCTAATCAATTTAACCTATTCAGACCTGATCCTTATCCAGACTCAAAAAGCGAAACTTCCCAAATTTCCGAGTTGCCATCCTGGGACTAGAATATGCAGATACCACATTCTTATTTTGGACTTATTTTCATGACATTGAACTGCCATCTTGAAAATTTTGAATTGCTTGCTTACACGACATGATATGTATTTTTATTTTGAGGTTTTAAACTACTATAATTAGAAGCACTAATGAACTTTGGAATATATTCCTCTATGTTGGTCTTATGAGGTCAGATTTCTACAGTATGATATCTTCCTGCTTTTGAGCTCTCGTTTACTTATTGGTTTGTAGTTTCTTCACTGAAATATCCAAAACTAGTTTGTAGATTTTGGCAGTCTTTTTCCAACTTAAGAAGGTCTGTAAAAGCATCCTAAAGGGTTCATTGCCAGGGAATATTCATAATAATACTTTTCTGAATTATTTATTTTATGTCGAAAGTTGCTTTATCTGGTCTCCGTGGACCTTATGACAATCTCTTACAGATGTTGCTTACATTCTCATTCAAACTATTTGCAGTTTATAGGGGCTACAATGGGCACATCAGAGCTGAACATACAAACAGAAAATGGTTTTATTGGCATGCCAAGTAGTGTTTGCTGTGTTGTTGTTGAATATCTGCCTGGTGGTACTTTGAAATCATTTCTCATAAAGAACCGGCGGAGGAAGCTAGCTTTCAAAGTTGTTATTCAACTAGCATTGGATCTTGCACGAGGGTTATACTCTTCTACCAACTCTCTCTCTCGCTCTCTCTTGCTTTGTCTCTCTTTTTTTCCCTTAATTGTTATTTGAAGTAGTTGGTTTCATTCTTTTTTCATGAATATGTTATGCCGTTCAGTATCAAGCTTTATTCCATGATTTTGAACTCTTTGGGAACCAACCACTTGAAAAACGAATCTCTCATTTTGTAGGTTGAGTTATCTTCACTCCATGAAGATTGTTCATAGAGATGTGAAGACAGAAAACATGCTTTTGGATAAGACACGCACTCTAAAAATAGCTGACTTTGGGGTTGCTCGGGTTGAGGCTCAAAACCCTAATGACATGACGGGTGAGACTGGGACCCTTGGTTACATGGCTCCTGAGGTACAGTGAATCAATATTGCTTTCATTAGGATTTATTTTATTGATGTTCTTATTGCTATGTTTCGTTTTGGAAGAATTTTTTTCTCGAGTGGTTGGTAGATGACTATTTTTCGATCATGTGGTAAGACCATAAAACCACCTGATCAACCCAGTAACACCTGACTAATAGTGACACTTTGGATTTGCGACATGTTTAGTGCCACAAAGCAATACTATTGAAAAGCAACTAACACCAACTTTAAAATCTCTACTTTAATTGAAAGGATACATCTGGTGTTACCCAGGGTGGAGCCGTGGAGGGGACTGAAAGAAGCAATCTTTTGCTTTCTTTTTTTTTTTTTTGGTAGAAATCTTTTGCTTTATCAACCCTACAAATGGGATATTGAGCTACCTCTCTCTTATGTAAAAAACATGAGCCTTCTTCACCACTGCTTTAGTTCTGTCTAAGAAAGCAAACCATCCCCTAACTTGGACTCTCTCTCTCTCTCTCTCTCTCTCTCTCTCTCTCTCTCTCTCACACACACACACACACACACACACACACACACACACACACACAGAGCTAAAGAAGAAAAAGACGAGTATTAATGACGGAATATTGACAAGACGGCAAGGATATGGGTTAAGAATTGTTAATAAAAAAAGAGTTATGTGCTTTAACCTAACCAGTGATTTTTGGTTTGTGGATTCATTCAGGTCCTTAATGGCAACCCGTATAACAGGAAATGTGATGTGTACAGTTTTGGAATCTGCTTGTGGGAAATATATTGTTGTGACATGCCTTATCCAGACCTGAGCTTTTCAGAAGTGTCATCAGCTGTTGTTCGCCAGGTACATTGTTTGTTTTTCCAGAAACCATTTATGTTAGTCACCAATTAAGCTGTGCACAAGATATAAAAAACTTAATTTGATCTGTTCTCGGAACTGCAGAACTTGAGGCCAGATATACCACGTTGTTGCCCTAACTCCCTGGCGAATGTAATGAAGCGCTGTTGGGATGCAAACCCTGACAAAAGGCCTGAGATGGACGAGGTGGTGTCTCTGTTGGAGGCAATTGACACATCAAAGGGTGGGGGGATGATACCCCCTGATCAGCCACAGGGATGTCTCTGCTTCCGTAAATATCGAGGACCTTAGGAAGTTCATTCGTTGGAGTGAAGAAGACAAGAAGTGATTAAAATTAGGAGCTCTGCAACTTCTTGTTCTCATTTTGGGAACAAGGATGTAAAAGCTTTTCTTTTGTTCACTTTTTTTTTTTTTTTCCTGGTAGGGTAAGCCAATGGTGGGAAGGAGGGAATGCATTTAGGTTAGTATACTGGGGGGGGAGGGGGATGGTAAATGAAGAGAGAAAATATCAGTGTCTATAAAAGAGAGCAGTGCCCTTCCTTTTTCTTTTTTTTTTAACATTAATTATAAGTATAAAACTTAATTTGCCACGTAGCAAAAATGCCATCTTCATTGCGTCTTCATCATTCAAAATTGGATGGTTTTTGTTGGTGGACTGTGCATGGTTATGGATATCAGCACTTTGTCTAGTAAGTTGCAGTTTTGGAATTGTACTCTTCCAGATGAGATTTGTTCTATCGAATGGTTGAAAATATGACCGGACAAATGCATGATCATACATAAAACCTTTTGCCAAAAAAAAAAAAGTTATTTTTAAAAAAAGGGAAAATTATACTTTGTGAAAATGAAAGAATCAAGATCATATAACAAGGTTGGATTGAATTTCTTGAATGGACTCCAATCTGAGTTCATAACTACCATCTAGATTGATCACATTTCAAGTTTCATATCAAATTCAATCTAATACCTTTCAATGTATTTCTATACTCTGTATTTTCAGCCATCCATTGATGTTGCTGTTTAAGATTAATGGACCTAGGGTTTAGAGATGTCCATCTTCGAGGCTCAGCATGTCTCCACTGTCTTTTGATTCACTTGTCAGTTCCATATTCTTCCACACCTTAAACAAAATTTGAAATGCTTCTGAAACCCACTTAAATGCTTACCAACCCAGATCAGAAGAGATTCCAAAGATGACTAAATTTGCCATTGTAACCATCAGCAGCTTCATACACTGTCTTTCAGTGGCCCAATTACTGGATCACAAACTGCTGATGATGATCACAGTTCTGGTAGAAGTAACTGACTTTCTCCCAGCTAAATCAGTAAAGTCATACACAATCGCAGTGGTGACAATCAGTGTATAGATGATCCTGAGAAAGAATGGTATTCACAATATATACAAAAGGCTATACATTTCTGAGCAGATTAATGGCTGATTCAGTCCATATTGTCAGTCATGAACCAAAATAACCCTCGGTGTTCTCTATTGGAGCATCTCCTGAAGATACAGGTGATGATTCCTTGCTAAGATCCTCCACTTCAGCATTTTCAAACTCTTCAACAAGCAATTCTCCAATCCTCCCGAGGGAGGATACATACCGGAATTGCCATAGGAAAGGTTTCTATTCAAACCACGGTTGTCAAGGTGTCAAGGCGCTCGATTTTCAAGGCGTCAAAAGGGTGCCTGGATGCCTAGGTGGTACTTAGGCAATGCCTTCACAACTATGATTCAAATTACCAAATCATGATTTAGAATACTACAGACCTAAAGAACTGAAGTACTAAACAAAAAATAATAGATCAAGACAGAAAACTCACTGAAAATGTACTTAAAATTCCACATCTAATAAATTTCATAGTTCTTTAGTCAAATCTGTTTAACCCTGTATTATTCAAAACTATTTTGGGTACACAGATGATTTAAAAGAATGTCAAATAAAATAAGCAATAATATAAATGAAATGTTTGCTGCAAGTTTTACACATGCCAGGAAACAATCAAAAGCCTAGACATATAGTCATATAAGAAATTCTGATTGAACTTGTGAAAATGTTTAAGAGCTGGCTATTTAAGTCATATGAGGCCTTAGCTGATCAATATTTTTATAAAAATATTACAGAAAATTACTTCTGCAATGCTCTCAAACTCAACAGAAGGATGAATTCAGGAGTCTGGTTTTCTAGAATAAAGTTTCTTTTTTTTTTTTTTTTTTTTTTTTTTTTTTGCGGTGGTGGTGTGTTAAAGTTGACTAGAACTCTCTACTAATTTCTGTATGAGATAAGACACGGAAATGAGGGGGAAAAGGACAGGGAATGGGAAGTAATGCAACCTTTACCTTCTATAAACTTCCAATCCTTATAAGTAGCTCTGGAAAACAAGACTCCTGGACATACACTAGCAGGGGTGTCAACAGGTTAGTTTTGGTTTGGGTTAAATTAATATCGGGTTTTATAGGACTTGATTGAAACATGTCCATTATCAGGTTGGGTGGACTGCACTGTGCATATTAACTAACAAGCCGGTCTGGTTTTGAGTTGTTATCGGGAGTAGGTTATCAGTGCGGTTTGGGCTGAAAGCCTGGTTGGAAATCGGTTGGAAACCTATTAAGGCTGTCTAAAAGGCTGAAGTAGTGAAGCTAAAGTTTAATATTTGGTCTAAATAGGTTTGATCCAGGCCATTATTAGGTTCAGACTCATCGGTCAGTGTAAGGACAATGTGAGACGATCCTCCACGGGATAAATAAAAATATCCGTATCAATGAAGATCAATGTTCTGTTGGAGTCGCCACCTAGATTAAGGTCTAGGACCTCTAAAAATGTAGCATCACCCTAAGGTAAGAATTCTATTGATACATGACCCAATGTATCAGTTCTTTGGTTTGCGAGAGATCAGGTAAGTATTCAAGGTACGGTTATGGGAAGGTGTTAGGCACCCAAATCATTCGATCGAGATCGACTTCCTAAACTTTTCTTAAACTCTAATTCTGATTGTGCTTGGTCAACTGGATGACTAGGGTTCAATGGGGGATGTCCTAAACCAAATTGCTACGTTATTCTAACCTAGAGTTCAGCCAAACATGTTCTAAAATAAATAAACAAACAAATGAGTACAATACTATACAGTGAATCGGACCAAATGATGGTTCGGTCTTGGACTGAATCTGAGACATGTAAGACATCTCAAACTGCCTACGTATCCCAATCTTAGAAATCAAGTCCAAAACGTAGATCGAAATGGATTTTGTGATTAAAGATTTATAGAAATAGTTTATGCATGTGCTTCAATTAGATTCTTTGTTCAAGTTGAAGTTTATGCTGGATAGATGATTAATGGGTGGCTTTATACCGTATTTGGGACTCCCAAATTGCCTACATATTCTAGGGTTTGCCTTAGAAATCAGGTACAACGTAGTTCGAAATTATTATGATGGTCGGATTTGAGGATATATCAACACAAACTCCTTCCAATTATAGGTTTGTCGGGTTGCCTTTCTCTACAATTTTATCTCTTAGGTTTATCGGTTTGACTATCTCTACAATTTCATCATTTAGGTTTATCGGGTTGCCTATCCCTACAATTTCATCACTTAGGTTTATCGGGTTACTTATCCCTACAATTTCAATTTGTTAAGGATTTCTAGGGTGTCCTATCCCTTTTGTTCAACTCTTCAAGTTTCCTAGGGCATCCTCTCTCCCTATATGGTTTGTACTTAAGATTTATACAATTGTATCTCCAAATATAGCAGTATGCATTAGATAAACATTCAAATATGGCAATATGTCCAATATAGCATGTGAGTAATCCAATACAACATTTGAGAGCATTCCAAATATAGCAGTAAGCATCTGAGCAATCCAAATAGTAACCAAATATAACAGTAAGCAGATGAGCATCCAATTATAGCGGCAAGCATGTGAGAATATTAATCAAGCATCGATCATCAATAATGTGACCAAGATCATATTTGATCGATGGTTCAGATTCACTTAAAACATTCATGAAATTAATTCAACCGTTCAAATTCAACTCACTCAAAAGGTAATCCAATGGTTCGAATCACTCAAAGACACATATGATCAAGATCCAATGGTTCATATTACTCCAAATGATAATTTATCCATTCAAATTCCTCTAAATCATTCATAATCAAAATCCAACGGTTCATATTGCTCCAAATGATAGTCTATCCATTCAGATCACTCAAAATGTCCATCTAACAGCTTAGATTCAAAATCAACATCTAATGGTCCATATTTAAACATCCAAAAATCCAAGATCATTATCCATATTTTATTTCTCTAAAATTTATGATCAATGGCCATATTTCAATCACCTTAAAATACATCCCATGGTCATCATATGATCAAAACCATTTATCATTTAACGGCTCACAATTCATGTCATTACATGATCAAATTAAAATTCAATCGTCCAGCAACGGCATTTCTTCACACAAAAATCCAAGATCATTAGTCATATTTTATTTCTCCAAAATTCATGATCAATGGCTATATAAAAGATTCACATTAAAACGTTATGATCAGTGGACGTATTTTAATCACCACAAAATTTCATATCAATGGTCCATTTAATTCACATAGAAATTCCAAGCATCCGATGAGACCAATAAAATTCCAGCTGTAGTCGGATCAATCTGATAAAAAATTTCAAACATCTGACAGGATCAATTTCATGATAATTCCAAACATCAGATGGGGTCAATTTAATAAAAATTAAAATCATGATCATATTCGAAACAATTTCATCACATTCAATTCAAAGCATATTGGATCAATCACATGATAGAATTTTATCTCATTAAAACTCATGCACTGACTCTTCATTAGATCAAGGGTGTGAGATGGCTACAGGGGGTTTGAAGAAGGTGATGGACAGTGACTGGGTAGTGACCAATTCGATGGTTGGTGACTGGGTAATGTTTATGTGAGGTTTGCAATAGAAACAGGTGAAGAAGTGGGATCAGTTGTGATAGGGAGTAAGGTGGAGGTGCAATGGTGCTTGGTTTGATTGCTGGAGGTTTGATGGCCAAGATCGATGGCGAGTTGAAGTTGCAGGATAAGGTGATTATCGAGATGACCAGGTGGAGGGTATTAGGACATGTGTAGTACGTGGACAGATGAGGGTATCCAGTGGGTTGGGTTTGTAATAGGTGCAGATCGGTGTTGGTGTCCAGGTGAGTGACTGGTTGCAGGTTTTGTAGAGGTGCATGGGAGGACAGCAAGATGTTACGGTTGCATGGTTCATGGGATTCGGGTTTGAGGTGGTTGTGTAACAGGTGTATTAGGAGGTGGCGATGTGCATGGCTGTGAGATGGAGAAAGAGGGTTGTAATGGGCCATGGAAATAATAGATCTAGTGAATGGAGGAAATCGGGTAGAGTGTTATGATGTGTTTGGTGCGCTGCAAGGAGGAAGGACAGGTGTGAAGGGGATTGTGTTCGGTTGGGAAATCAATGGAGTTGTATGGGATTAAGGTAGTGCGGAGGTTTGATAGGGTATTGCACAGGTTGGTTGAGATCAATGGTGATCTAGGTTGCAGTGGGTTTTAAATGGTGAAGAGCAAGTTTTTAGAATAAATAAAATAAATGATGGTGAGACTTACCCTCTTCACTCCTGCTCTCTCGTTCTCCTTCTTCTTCTGTCTCTTTGCTCCTTTCTTCTCTAACTCTCTCGGCCGTTTTGTCCCTTCTCTTCTTCTTCTATTTTTTTTCTCTTCTTCCCTTCCTCTCTCTCAATCTCTCCTTATTAATTTTTTTTTTCGGGCTACCGTTTTTTCTCCCTCTTTCCAACTTCTCTCAATCTGTCTTCGTCTTCTCTTCGCCTCTCCTTTTTTCTTTTAACTTCTTTCCTTCCTCTCTCCATCTGTCCATCTCTCCCACTTTCCTTTTCTTTTCTTCTTTCCATCTTCTCTCTCAATCTATTCGTCTCTCCCACTTTCCTTTTCTTTCCATCTTCTCTCTCAATCTCCCACTTTCCTTTTCTTTTCTTCTTTCCAACTTTGTCAAAACCGAATCTAGCTGGTTCCTATATCTCTCACTCTCTTTCCTTAAAACCGAGCTAGTTGGCTTCCTTCCCTTCTAGACCTCACGGCCATCATACACACTCATCCCATGTAACCAGTAATACTCATAATAAATACTATAATATATAGTTACATATAAGGTAATATTTAAGACATAATATCTAATATAGTACAAAAGAAGTATAATATATATCACAATATATAATGTACACATGCACAGATACACAAATTGAACTGGCTTAGTCTGGACTGGTCTGAGTTGGGTCAGACTGAGTTGGATTAAGTTGGGTTGAGTTAGGTTGGACCAAAATTGGTTTTTCTCTCTCTATCATTTCATAGACTATTTCCGCCGTCATTCCGCATTGAATTTTATGACAAACTCCACCCCAAATTTTCTACGTTCACTTTGTAGAACACTAAAAATAAGAAATACTAGAGCTTGAATCACCTCATTTGAAAGTAAAATGGTCAACTTATGAATTTTTGAAGTTTAAACAGGTCCATTTACGATAATTTGACTAACGACTCTACATGGGATGCCTCGGAGACCTCTGCCTAAAATCCTTCATGTTCACTTTGTAGAGCACTAAAAATGAAACATATCGAAACTAAAATCAACAGACTTGGATGTGGGGTGATCAAAATGTGAATTTTCAAAGATTAAATGGCCAATTCGGCATGTAATTTTGCATGAGACCCTTTGGAGATCTCTGTCACAAATTTTTCACGTCCACTTTGGAGAACACCAAAAATGAGAAATAATGGCCCTTGAATCATCTGAATCGGACGTAAGACGGCCAAGATATGATGATTGAGGTTAAGGGTGTCAACGGGCCGGTCTCGGTCCGGGCTGAATCGATGTCGGGTTTTATAAGCCCAGCCCAAAACATGTCCATTAAGAGTTCGGGCTGGGGTGGGCTGCGCTGGACACAATAACTAACGGGCTGGTCCGATGTCGGTTTGTTATCGGACTGGGTTTATTGAAGCGATTTTGGGTTGGTTCGGTCCGGATCGGACTTATCGGGCTATCGGGCCCTTTTTATATGTAAACTGTATAGCCTATTTTATTATTTCTATCTCTAAAATTAGCATTATTCCTTCCATATGTATGTAATTTAATAAACTATAACAATTAACATAATCTTTTCAACTATAGATTCACATAATCTTCTAGATCATGAAGTGAACTCTAATAGTGTAACACAATTTATTAAAATTTAAAACCATTAAAATTAAGAAATTGGGCCCGAACGGACCTTACCGGTGTTCGGGTTGGGTTTTATCGGTTTGGGCTAATTCGGGTTTCTTAACGGACCGGTCCGATTTGGTTTCGGTTTGGACTGAAACGGTGTCGGGCTTTACAAGCTCAGACCAAAACCTGTCCATTAAGGCTCGGTCCGGGCTGGGTTCGGGTTATATCGGGCTGGCTCGGTCCGTGCTACCGGGCCGGGCCTAGTTTTGACACCCTTAATTGAGGTTTTGACGATAATCCATGCACGTAACTTGCGATAATTTATACAAAAGCCCTTGGAATATTTATGACAATTTTGGAAATCTCCATTGTACGTATCATCTGACTAAAATGGTCATATCTTCTCCGTCTAATATCGAAATTGAATAATTCTGATCTCCTTTCAAAGGTAATTCCATGACCTATGCATCCATGCATATTGCAGCCCATGACTTGTTGTGGGGCCTGTCAAAAATCTCATCAAATTAACAGCCAAAATCCAAACTTTCATTCACCTTTCTTCCTTCGTCATCTACACACTAGTAGGACTTTGTTAAGCTAGGATGACAAAAATGAGGTGCTTACTGTCACACCCCAATTCTGGCTGAATCAGAAGTGTGAGTGAACAGTCACTGAACCAACGGTTCACACCAAGATCTCAATAAGATCGTGTCCACTCATACAACCATTGCACATAACCATAATCAGAATATAATAAAATACTGCGAAAGTCTTAAATTAAATGAACTGAGTACTTCTATTGATAAATAAATTATCCAGTTATTCAAAATACCAAAACATAAATAATTATCCTTACATCCCAATTATAAATCAGACTGAAAATAAATAAAGAAACAAAACCAACATCCTAGAGGTACATGCAGAAAGGGCACTCGCATGAAGCATCATGCTCGTCCTCTCCTGTTTGCACTTCTAAAGCAGCAACATCCCCATACGTCGGAGCATCCATGTAGTCATCCACAGTATAACCTGCATCAACATCTAAAAATATGTATATATACAAGGGTGAGCTCACAACTTAGCTCAGTAAGACAATCAGACAATGCAACAAACATATGCATGAATAACATTCACATCATGGTCTGATATTAAGTTTGCAATGTGCTATAGAAAGGATTGGCGGCCATCGCACCTCTATACACGAGTGTGTGAAGCCGCCCAATGGATCAAACACTACTGTCGTCCCACATGCACTCACCATAGAATAGAGATAGAGCTAAAGCGTCCGGATCAAACACCGTCAACACTTCCCTTGATACCCTACCCATACCAACACGTAAACCCCTATTGGCGAGGGCTTGCAAACTGGGCTCGCAACTAACCAATCCTATATGTCATCTCAGTATGCCCTATCTCAGCACAGCTCCCTACGACATAGAGATAGAGCTAGAGTCTAGTGGCCAGGCCGGAGACCACAGTGCCACTTCTTCCCCCTGATACCCTACCCGCACCAAGCATGCTAAGATTAAAACGATACGAAAAGGTGCTAGTGTGAGAAATGATCCAGACCCCCGGCCTTTCCCATTCCATACACCAACGAAAACAATCACATGCCTAACAGTCACATCCTAGCATAGCGAGTATGCATGAACAATAATAATAACTGAAAGTAAAGGATGACATGCGAGTATGCACAAACATCAGTCCACATAATCATAGTTATTAACAACGTTTTACTGTTATTAAATTATTAGGGTTTAAGTCTGGTTCCCTTACTTGACGCTTGTTTGATAGCTTGCTCCGCGTTACAGAATCCAAACTTTCTATCACAAGGTCCTACACGATGTTAGGGTTGAGTTAGAATAATTTTTCTTAGGGTTTACGTTGGTCGAAAAACCAACAAGGTCAAAACACTTCTCACAGAGCAAATCGGTCGCAGGTACCGACCGTGGCACTGTGGGGAAAGGTGTGACCGGTATGGTCGACCGCTCCCCACAGACCAGCCTCTGGGAGATACCGGTCACAGGTACCGGTCGCACCCTATGCGACCGGTATGGTCGATCGGTATGTCTCCGGAAGACCATACACCAGATTCTCGCCTTCCGTCGATCACCCCCTATTGATTCTAGGATTTATCCTATACATTCTAGGTCTGAGCAATGAGTTAGAGTTGTTTCCAACTCCATTCAAGTCCTAGTTTCGATAATTTTCAACCTAGAACTTGAATCTAGGGTTTACCAACTGGAATAGGGTTTGACAACAAAATATGGTTTAGATCAATACCTCGCTTTGCATGGTATTGATCCAATCATGACTAACCATTCTAGAACGCTTAACATAGAGGAAGGTTTAAGCACTTACCGTTGGTTCGCGGTAGAGAGTTCTTCGTCCAACGGCAATGGCGACTCTTCCCTCTCCTTCCTAGCTTCTTCTCCTTCTTCAATCTCTTTCTCCTCTCTAGGGTTTGTGAGGATCAATGAAAGGGATTTTATGAGGTTTATAAGTCCTTATATAGGCTAGGGTTGAGTTTAGGAAACCTCCTAACATTAGGAAAGTCCTTCGATTTGGAATTTGGAAAGTGAGACCCGTAGAGATCCATTTTCGGATCTAAGTGGTCTACTGCGCAGGCTATACCGGTCGACCGGTACCATAGACCGGTATGAAAATATTACTCTTAATTCCGGTCCGTTTTCATATCTGGTTGTCATCCTCTCGTCCCGTCTGGTCCGGTGATGATTGGAAGGTTTAGATCGGATTCATGGAGTGTGGGTTTTACACTTACAGTCAGTTTTTTCGGGCTAGTCCGGACCGGACCGGGACCAATAGGATATGCCATACCTCAATCCGAAACATGTCCAATAATATTTCGGTCCGAGTCAATTGCAGGTTATTTTACATGTATATTACTCTGTTTCTCTTTATATTTACATGTATATAATGTCCAATAACAGTTCAGAACCGATAGGATATCCCTTGTTTCTCTTTATATTTACATGTATATTGCTCCGTAAGCATGGCTTTTAAAAATCAGCATTCAAGAGTTTGGTTTTTTGGACAAGCACCAATTTTTGCCATGTGGCAAAGTCGTATGGGGTTAAAATTTTTGTGGATAAGTAAACCCAAAGGTCCTCTGGTCACATGTCAAGTTTCAGTCCAAATAAAGTTTGCCAAGTGGTAATACAAAGCATTGAAAAGTTACCTTGTATGATACAACTTCCTAAACATATTGTAGAAATATGTATTAAAAAAATAATAATCAGCTCTTGATCTACCTGTTCGGAACACTGACCTCTATAGATATCTAGCAGAATAAAGCAAGAAAGTGCTACGTAAAATAAAATTTTCCATTAATGCAAACTACAACAATGGCATAAAATTTACAGATGTTCCTTAAGCTACTTGTATAGACAGGTAGACTGGAAGGTCCTTTGCTCACATATGAAATTTCAGCTCAAATGGAGTTTTCTAAGTAGTAAAATAAAAACTATAAAAATCCAAAGCCTAGAGCATACAATAACAGCTAGAGTACTAGTAGGAATGCATAGACATACATGGGGATGCATGCCAATACACCTGAGTATTTGATTGAATTAGATTCTGAAATTTAAATTATAGACCATATCCTTTCTATCCTAGAAGAGCCACATCATCAGTCCATGTGGCACAATGATAGAGGGCTACACAATGATGAAATTTGACGTACCCTCTCCCTTTGAGAAAAAGCAATCACCGTTGAAGGCCTCCAGGTCACCTCGAAGACGTGTGAGCTTTGTTCGGTTTCATTGGCACTGCATCTCTTTTAATGTAATGGGGTCACATTCTTTGGTGATTTGGTAGGCTTTTTGGGCCACCCTTATTGGGTGTGGTTTTGCTAATTCAGCTATTTGTTAGCCTCTGGTCCACTTGTTATGTTTTGGCTCCCTTTTTTTATGGTCTTGCGTATTTGTATTTTCTCTCCTAAGTTTAATAAAATATCTACTTGCCAAAAAAAAAAAAAAGATGTTGTTTGGGAGAGTTCGATCAAAGCATACAACCTGCAACTTGCCTGTGAGGTTTTAGAGCACTAAGTCGGACATGGATCAGTTTTAGCTAATTCGATTTGGGCAGCCATTAGGTGAAATCTACTAATAAGGGGAAAGGGAAGACTCAAACACTAGACCAAGCCTCTGGCCTACAGTGAGTAGCGAGCACAATGTGGTTCTAAATTGGGTATACAATATCAACCATGTCCAAAATTGATCCAATTGGTGTATTGATCCAATTAGAAATCGACACATATCATATCCTCATTAAAATAGAATTAAAACAGGTTAAATCAGGGATCGACTAGTCCAAAACAAATACAAATAAGCTAATCTGACCAGTTCGATAATGATATGTTGAACCATGGGCACTGTTGTCGTTGGATTTCGTCTGATGCTTTAGGTGATGCCTTTTATAATAGGAGATCAACAACACACAGTGAGGTGGTCGGGTTTTAACCTTGTGGCCACTCCGATGCCTAAGTCAGTATAAAATCAGAACAAGCAAATGGAATTTGACCAAATGAGACCCGAATTCCTTGTAAAGAAGGGACTGAGATGTTTGGTAGTGAAGAAAGATCACCTTCCAAGTATAGAGTTCTAGAGTGAAAGTAAAATGGCAAAGTGGATTTTTATTGGGCATCCTTTTTTTCTCCTTTCTTCCTTCTATTTATAGCCAGAGAGAGAAGACCCAGCATGGCCTTTTTTCTAGCTTTTTGAGCTTTGGGTGGTAGGTAATGCCTACTTGTGCAATCATGCGGGCGGGTAGTCAGTCTATGATACTGTGGGAGGGGGCACCGCTCTAATTGTGTTACTTCAGAGTCCCATTAGAGTCCCCGTCATCATGCCTGATTAATGTGATTGACCTAATTGTAGGCCATCGAGCCTAGTTGAAGTGTCACTCTGGCTTGAGTTGGGTAAAAATTCAACATAAACAGGTACCTCAAACTTCTAAGGTCGACTTACCCTAGTTTGGAAAGGGCATCGGCCTCAGTATTCTCTTCCTGAGGTATAGAAGATATCTCAAACTTTTCAAAGGTGTGATGAGTTGGTTTACCTTAGTGAGGTATTTGGATAGATGCACCTGCCGAGCCTCGTACACTCTAGAGATCTATCGAGCTACAAGCTGTTAGTCGTCGAACACGACCAAGCGCTTTACCATCAATCTTCGAGCCAGCTTTAACCCAGCTATCAAGGCCTCATATTCAGTAGTGTTGTTGGTGGTAGAAAATCCAAATCAGACAAAAGTGAGGACCTTGATTCCCTCTAGGTTGACTAGAACGAGCCCTGCCCCTGTATCATCTTTATTAGATGATCCGTCAACAAATAGGGTCTAGGGAGGTCAACAAATAGGGTTTAGGGAGGTTCCTCCAATGCAATCACTATCTTGAGCCGATATACTTCAATAGCTCGATCAAGGTTGTAGCCCTCTTCTTTGCCACCAAGGAGAGTGCTCTCTAACAAGAAGTCTGTCAGAGCTTGATCCTTAATGGTGTTTCTTAGTTGAAACTTCAAATCGAACTCCCCGAGCTCTGTAGCCTAGTTGACCATTCGACCTGAGATGTCAGCTCGGGAAAGGAATTTTCCTTTAAGGGTCTATTGGTGAGAATAGTAATAGAATATGACTGGAAATAGGGTCGGAGCTTCCTAGTCGCGGTGACCAAAGACAATGCAAGCTTCTCAACAAGTTGACATTGGGTCTCAGCATCCAGGTTGATTTTGTTGATGTAGTATATAGGATGTTACACCTTTTCTGTAAGCATAATGTTGACAACCTCAGGAGAAACAACCAGATATAACAAGAGATCATTGCCTATTTTAGGCTTGATGAGTAGGGGCGGGATGGATAGATATTCCTTCAAGTTGCAGAAAGCTTTTTCACACTCGGGTGTCCAATGGAAAGCCTTGGACCCTTTGAAGGTCTTAAAGAAAAGAAAACACCGTCGGTTGACCTTAACATGAATCGTCCCAGGGCCGCAATCCAACCTGTCAATTCTTCCACTTGCTTGGGATTTGTAGGGGAAGACATACATCTGATAGTCTCAATTTTGGCAGCGTTGGCTTCTTCTATCCCTCTTTGGAAGACCATAAAATCTAAGAACTTGCTGGAGTGAACCCCAAAGGCACACTTCATGAGTTTAAGTCGCATATGATTCTTCCTGATGACCTTAAAGACTTCAACGAAGTCGTCCCAATGAGTCCGAAACTTAGCACTCTTGACCAGAAAATCGTCTACATGTACTTCCATATTTCTTCTGATATGTTTTTCAAAGAATTTGTTGACTAGTCTCTGGTAAGTCGCCCTAGTGTTTTTCAGACCAAAAGGCATAACTGTGTAACAGTATAGGCCTCGACTTGTGAAAAGCGCTATGTTTTTCTTGTCTTGCTTTGCCATTTTTATTTGATTGTAGCCAGAGTAGGCGTTTAAAAAGGATAAAAGCTCATACCCAGCAGTGTTATCTATTAATTGATCTATTCGAGGTAGGAGGTAGCTATCTTTTGGGGGTACTTTATTAAGATCGGTGAAATCAATACATATGCACCAACGGTCACCCGTTTTCAACATCATTACAACATCGGCTAGCCACTCAGGGTAGTTGACCTCCCTAATAAAACCTACTTTGAGTAATTTGTCAGGGCAACTAACCTCCCTAATAAAACATGCTTTGATTAATTTGTTGACTTCTTAGTCGATGATTGTCACACCCCAATTCTGATCCAACCAGAATGGTGTGAGTGAACCGTCATTGAACCAACGGTTCACACCAGGATCTCGAATAGGCCGTGTCCACCCATACAAACCAATTACACATAACCACAATCAGAATATAAACATACAGCGGAAGACTTTGAATAGAATGAACTGAGTATCTTTTGATAATTTAAATAAATATCCCATTATTCAAATTCAAACATAAAATAATAATCTTTTACATCACTTAATATCAAACAAAAATAACTGAAACGACTAAATAAATCCATCACAGGTACACGCAGAAAGGGCACTCGCATGAAGCGTCATGCTCGTCCTGTCCTGCCTGTACGTCTAACGTCGCAGCACCACCATACGCCGGAGCGTTTACGTAATCATCCACAGTATAACCTGCATCCAGATCTAAAACAATGTATATACAAAGGGTGAGCACACAACACACCAAGAAGGCAATCGACAGTTTCACAAGATTATGCATGAGTAACAATCATTTTATCTTTGTGGTCCGGTTTTAAGTTTGCAATGTGCTATAGAAAGGTTTGGTGGCCCCCGCACCTCTATACACGAGTGTGTGGCGTCGCACGAGTAATCACACTACCACCAACCCGCATGCACCCATCATGGAATAGAGATAGAGCTAAGGTATACCCGCACCTCCCCGATACTCTACCCATACCAGTACCTAAGCCCCTACCGGCCGGGGCTTGCAAACCGGGCTCGCAACTAACCAATCCTATATGTCAACAATGTATGCTCTATCCCGAAGCCCGACCGGTCTACGGCATAGAGATAGAGCTAGAGCGTGCAGCCGGGTCGGAGACCTCCTAGACCCTCACCTCCCCCCGATACCCTATCCGCAACTAACCCACTAGGATAGAAACAATACGCTTGGTAGACCCTATCCCAACACGACACCCTACGGCATAGAGATAGAGCTAAAGCATCGTGGACAAGGCAGCGTCGACTTCCGGAATCCTCAAGACCACCCAACGATGGTCGGGACAACATCAATATCGGAGACCAACGTACCACGATCTTCCCCGATACCCCATCCGTACCAAGCATGTTAAGATAGAATACTACAAAAGGTGCCGGTGAAGAGCGATCCCGTGCCCATGCCCCACTCCACACACCAACGAAAACAATCACATGCCTAACAATCACATCCTATGAATGCATGAACAATAATAATAACCGAAAGTAAAGGATGGCATGTGAATATGCACAAACATCACATCATAGATATTCAATGATTAACAACGATTTACTGTCCATTAATTATTAGGTTTAGGTCAGATTCCCTTACCTGACGCTCGTTCAATAACTTGCTCCACGTCGCAAGATCCAAACGATAAGTCACAGCGTCCTACATAATATTAGGGTTTCATTAGAATATATTATTTAGGGTTTCATGTTGGTCGGAAACCAACATGGATCACAAACGCCCTCACGTAGCTGACCGGTGGCATGTACCGGTCGCAGCTCTGTAGGAAAGACTTGGCGACCGGTATGGTCAGCCGGTCCCCACGTATAACCTCCCGAGAGGTAGCGGTCGCAACATACCGGTCGCACCATATGCAACCGGTATAGTCGACCGGTATGTCTCCGGAAGACCATACATGGGTTCTTCGACTGCCGTCGATCATCCTCCATGGATTTTCAGGGTTTCTCCTATCCATGCTAAGTCTAGGCTTTGAGTTAGAACTGTTCCCAACTCATTCAAGTCTCGTTTCGATGAATATCATCTCGAAACTCGAATCTAGGGTTTGACGGCAACTTAGGGTTTATTGGCCAATTTAGGGTTTTAGATCAATACCTACTTTGCATGGTATTGATCCACCCACACAACTATCACAGGGTAAGAAGATGGATTCAAACACTTACCGTTGACAGGTGTAGCGAGAGCTTCGTCAAACGGTAATGGCGGCACCTCCTTCTTCTTCCTAGCTCCTTCTCCTCTCCAAGCTCTTTCTCTTTTCTAGGGTTTGTGAGAGACAATGAAAAGGATTTGAGGGGTTTAAGGGTGTATTTATAGGCTAGAAATAGGGTTTAGTAACCCTACTAGGATTAGGAAACTTCTAGGATTCGAAATCATAATTGGTCGACTTCGGGTCCGATTTCGTACTGTTTGTTATCCGCTTGCCCCGTCCGGCCTCGGTGATGATCGGAAGACTGTCACGACACAAAACCAAGGTTTAGACCGGGTTTTCGTAGTGCGGGTCTTACAACTCCACCACCCTTAAAAGAAATTTCGTCCCGAAATTTACATGTAGGTACTACAACTCCCCCACCCTTAAAAGAAATTTCGGCCTCGAAATTTGAACGTACCTTGATCGTCAAAAAGGTTAGGGTACTCCTTCCTCATTGCGCTCTCTTCTTCCCAAGTAATTTCCTCCACATTTTGGCTTCTCCAATGCACCTTTACATAGTGGATATCCTTGGTTCGAAGTTGCTGAACTTTTCGGCTTGAGAGCATTACGTGCACCACTTCGAAAGTTAAGTCTTCGTCAAGTCCGGAGGATCAGCGCTCAAGATATGCGATGGATCTCCGACATACTTCTTCGATAATGATACATGGAACACATTATGAACGCTAGACATAGATGGTGGTAGAGCCAATTGATATGCTACATTACCACGTCGATTCAATATCTCATATGGTCCCACATACCTGGGGCATAGCTTCCCTTCTTACCAAACCGTTTCAGACCTCGCACCGGTGACACCTTCAAGAACACTTTGTCACCCACTGAGGATGGAAAGTCATCTTGAACTTCAACTTTGTTCCCATAGCTTTACGTAATCCTTCCCGAATTTCGATGTAAAACGGGGATCTCCGTCGGATACTATACTTTCGGAACGCCATGAAGTCCGACTATATTATCAACATATAACTTGGCCGTTTCTCCATGGTATACCGAGGTCCGACCGCAATAAATCGAGCTGTCTTGGTGAGCCGATCTACTATAACCCAAACTGCATCCACCGACCTTGGTGTCAAAGGTAGGCCAATGACGAAATCCATAGTGATACAATCCCACTTCCATGCGGGTTCCGGTAATGGTCGTAGTAAACCCGCGGGTCTTTGTCTCTCCGCTTTAACTTGTTGACAATTCGGACATTGAAACACGAAACGAGCTATATCGCCTTTCATACCTCTCCACCAATAGAGTCTTCTTAGATCATGGTACATCTTGGTACTTCCTCGGATGTACCGAATATGGAGTGTAATGAGCTTCAGTCATAACTCGGCCTCCGATATCGCAGTCTTCGCTCTCGGGTATGCATAACCGTCCACGATACTTGAGTACTTTGTCCGATTCCAAGGTAAAGTCGGGGTTACACGTACCCTTCTCTAAGTCTTCCCGCACTGTCCTAAGATATGGATCCTGTAGGATTGCTACCTTGACTTCATCAATTAGGCTCGGCGAGATCTTCAATGCGGCGAACATCATAGTGAACTTATGAATCAAGCCTTGCTCAACTGGATCTTCCCAGAGTTTCGATAATATGGTCTTCATCAATTTCCATCGAACTCGAGGCTGCAGCACACAATGCGGCATTTGTACTCGGTCCTACCTCGGGTTTCGATGCCCACTTTCGCGTAAGGCGTCGGCCGCCACATTTGCTTTACCCGGGTGGTACCGGATGTCGCAATCATAATCTTTTAACAATTCCAGCCACCTTCTCCGCCTCATATTCGGATCCTTCCGAGTGAAGAGGTAGGTTAAGCTCTTGTGATCCGACTTGATCCCGAAACTTTTCACCGTACAAATAGTGTCTCCAAGTCTTGATTGCATGAATAACCGCTGCTAGCTCCAAGTCATGCGTAGGATAGTTTTTCTCATGCTCTTTTAACCTGTCTTGATGCGTGGCGATTACCGTTCTCCTTGCATCGAACACACCCAATACCCAACCCCGAAGCATCCGTATATAGAGTAAACGGTACGCTTGGTTCGGGAATGGTTATGATAGGTGCGGAGACAAGTCTTGACTTCAAGGTCCGGGAAGCACTTCTCACACTCATCCGTCCATATAAATTTCTCTCCCTTCTTGGTCAATCCGGTGAGTGGAACCGCGATCCTGGAGTAATCTTCCACGAATCTTCTATAATAACCAGCCAACCCAAGGAAACTACGAATCTCTGCAACAGATTTTGGTGCTTCCCATCCTACGATAGCAGCTATCTTGCTTGGATCAACCTTGATACCGTCTCCAGATACAACATGGCCCAAGAAAGCTACTTCCTTCAGCCAAAACTCGCACTTCTTGAATTTTGCATAAAGCCTTACATCCCCGGCCGTTGTAGGGCTGCTCTCAAATGCGCTGTATGAGTCTCCATGTCCTTAGAGTAAATCAATATGTCGTCGATGAATACGATGACCGAAGTGTCCAACATGTCATGGAACACTCGGTTCATCAGTTCCATAAACGACGCCTTGGAGCATTGGTCACCCGAAAGACATAACCGAAACTCATAATGCCCATACCTTGTCCCGAGCGGTCTTGAATATCTCCGGCCTTGATCTTCAATTGGTGATACCCCGATCGGAGATCGATCTTCGAGAAAACCTTTGCACCCTGCAGCTGATCGAACAGATCATCGATCCTAGGCAAAGGATACCGATTCTTGATCGTCAACTTGTTCAGCTCACGATAGTCAATACATAGCCGTACACTACCATCTTTCTTTTTGACGAACAACACAGGTGCTCCACAAGGTGAAATACTAGGTCGTATGAAGCCCTTATCCAGCAATTCTTGTAATTGGGTCTTCATCTCCTTTAACTCGGTTGGGGCCATCCCGTATGGCGCTTTAGACACCGGAGCCGAACCCGGTATAAGGTCTATCACAAATTCTGTAGCCCCTGTCCGGTGGTAAGCCCTGGAAGATCCTCCGGAAATACATCCGGAAACTCCCGAACCACCTCTATATCCTCCATCTTTAGTGACTCTGCTTGTGAGGTCGACTACGGATCTGAGATAACCCACTCCCCCTTTCTCCAAGCATCTCTTAGTCTTTAGGGCGGAGAGGATCAACTTTCGCTTCCTAGATAGTTTAATTCCAGTGAAACTGTATTCCTTTCCCTCTCTCGTCGAGAAGCATAAGCTTCCTTTCTCCGCATAAAAGGACGGTCGAATGATGGCCTAGCCAATCCATTCCTAAAATGACATCAAAATCTGCCATCTCAAGTATTACTAGGCTTGCTTCTAGGTCTCGGCCCTCGATACTTACAGGACATGGTCCATAATACTTGGTCAAAGCCACTTCGACTCCTAGTGGAGAGCGAACTATCAAGCTTGGGTTCAATTGCTTGATTGGTAACTCCATTCGCTTCCCAAACGAAACAGAAACAAAGGAGTGCGTGGCCCCGAGTCAAATAATACTCGGCGGGTAAACCGGCTACATTTACAATTCCTGGAATATATTTCCCCTTAGTTCTATATGCTCATGCAACCGAAAGAGTAAACCAAATAGTAAGGGATAAAGTCGTACCGATTTACCACATCGGGTGATGCGGTTGCCTCTTCGATGGTGACCGCATAAACTCCGGCTTCTTGGGGGAGCTTGCTTCCTAGGTAGTGTGCAGTTCCTTGCAACATGTCCCGATTCTTGACGCTTATAACACTTAATATTCGGGTTGGGTCCGGCTAATTGTGGCACAGGTGGTGCCGGGTTGTTTCTCGCAGTCTTTGTGCGGTCGCCCCCTGTATGGGCGGAATGGTCTAGTATTCTTGCCACTCGAGTTCTCTCCAGCAGTCTCTTCACTCCCCTTGTTTTGAGCGAAGAAGGCTGTCCCTCCGACCGGACTCTATCACCCTCGCAACCTTGCACCGCCTCGTTGTAGGTTTTCTTATCCGGACCCAAAAGATGCTCCCTGATACTTCCACGTAGTCCCATGGTGAACCTACGTATCTTTGTCTCCTCTTCCCGCATACCGACCGGTGCGAAGAAGAATAGCTCCTCGTACCTCTGTTGATAAGCATCTACGGTCGGCCGACCTGCTGTAGGCTGAGAAACTCTCTCTCCATTGAATCCCTGAAGCTCTTTGGGAAGTATTTGTCGAAGAAAGCCGCTTTAAACACCTCCCAGTCAACTAGTGCATACTGGTTCTCCAAATATGCCCGCGTGGAATTCCACCAAGCATTCGCGTCCTCCCTCAAAGCATGTGAGTGGCAAATAGAACCTTCTCCTCCTCGATTACGTCATCAACCGGAAGTTCTTTTCCATTTCCGAAACCCACCGTGCTGGCCACAATGGTTTCCCTGTCCTGCCGGTGAATGATGACGGTTTCAACTTCAAGAACCTCGTCCACCGACCTGCTAAGATCGTGCCGGCCACGGTATCCGCTCCGTACCATGGTGGTGGATACGGATACGCCCTGGATACGCAGAAGGCGACGGAAACGATGCGGTGGTGGTGCATTCCGTGCTTGGGCCCTTGGCCTTGGGCTACTCGCACCCGTTGTGAAGACATTTTCTCTCGGACCCGGACATATTACCGGCGGGAAAGAACCTGCTGACCCGAGCATCGCTAGTACCTCACTCGAAACTCCTTCCGGTTGAGCTTGCATCCGATAGACCAAGTTTGTAACTATGGTCTCGGAATCCTTGTGAGGTGGTCCTGCACTCGCCGGTACTTCCGGGACCTGTTCCTCATCCTCTTCGGGCTGGTTTCTCTAACCCGGTCTTGCTCGACTTGCTCTTCCTCCGGGCGCTTTACGGCATGATGATGCTTTCTACCCCTTCGACCGTTTCCACCCGCCATCTCGGACTATTTATTTGGATCGCGAGAAGAAGACATAACACGTGAGAATCATCGGTAATAGTAGTGTTAGTCTTGAATAATGCAGGCGAATAGTCGAGGTAACATTTCAATTTGCATAATTTTGTAAATTTTATATTTTTCTGACTCTTTTGGGGCGTACCGGTCGCAGTATACCGGTCGCTCACCTGTAGAAATATCTTTGCGGCCGATATAGTCGACCGGTCAAAATTAAAATTCCGGCCGAGACATACCGGTCGCATGTCTATGAGATACCGGGTCGCCACTCAGTAGACGGTGTTGCGACCGGTATAGTCGACCGGTCGAGAAAAATTTTCTGGCCGAGACATAGCGGTCGCACACTGGGTTGATACCGGTCGACCCGGTATAGGCATAACCGTCGACCGGTATGCCCAAAATGACTTTAAAATCGCGAAAAAGTGAGATTTTTCTCACTTTTCCTTTCTCTTTCTCTCCGGTGGCGATTCTTCTCTCGGGTTCCGAGTTGCTACAGTTTGACCGGTGCTATTTGAAGCCGATTCCTTCCATTCAAGACCTAGCATATCGTCTCCAGGTAGGTCTCTACCCTCTCTCTCATACTTTTAGGAGATTTTCATATCGTCTTTATGTAGAAATTTAGGTTTTTCTTTGTTCGAGATGTTTTAACCGTAGGAATTCTTTTCCTTCGGCTTAGAAAGGGTTTAGGGACCCCCCAAGAGCAAAAGCCCTCAACTAATTTGGGGTTCCACCGAACGATTTTCATAAAAATCGAATTTTTCATCTTTTGACCTAGGTTTTCATGAAATTTCGAAATTTTTCTAATTTTTCTTAATTCTTGAAATTTCTTGAAATTGTTTGTTATACTTGCTTGTGATTGGCTTATGGAAGAGTGTGGGGGTTACGTAAGTCCTCCTCCCCATGTTTTTGGGTGAGTTCGAGGCTTTTTCCCAATTTATAGCCGTTATGCTGCCGAAATTCCAAAAATTTCTAACTTTTATCTTGTTTTCTTTTGTTTTGCAGATTCTAAATGGCTCCTAGACGCAACCTCGGGAAGCGATCACATGGTTCTAGTTTTCGGGTTCCCTCTCCACCTATCCCTCGGCTAGATGAGCTCCCGGTTTCGCTCTTTGGAAGCTCGGGCTCGGTTTCCCCGGTTTGATGACAAGGGTATTATATCCGGCGACGGGTCAATGTGGGACGATTGCACCGGTTCAATGTAGAGACGGCTTTTGGTGCTCTAGGTTGGCTGCCGGTTATCTCCTACCACGAGACTACACGCCCTAATCCGGTCAAGCATTTTTATGCCAATCCGGAGCTCGAAGGGGATGTCGAGGACCCGAACCGGTGTAGGGATCTATGCATCACCGATTACGTCCGGGTGTACACATCTCCTTCAACACCCACCGGTTGGCTGATCGCTTGGGGTTCCCAATGATGGGGATTTGGTATCACTGCGCCCCCAAAGGCGAAAGGTTATTTGATCGAAGATTTGCGCCGGGAGATAGCGCAACAAATACTCAACCCCGGGGCTCCTATGAAGGCGGCTAGCTTGAGACCTATACCTCGGGTCTGACCGCATCATCCGACGACGATATAGTGCCACGAGCGGTCACTACAATGAGTTGTCTCAGCTCACCCGGTCACGTCACTTATTGCGTGCCGCACCGGAGAGCGGATCTCACTTCCATACCTCATCATCCGGACTATGCATCGGCGGCTGTGACCGTCGGGCCAGCAACCTTCCCTATGGCCGTCTCGTCACTTTCCTTCTTCGCCCGTCTGGGCGTGAGTTTCGAAGGAGAGACAACCGTCGAGGACTCCATGACCCGACATAGACCGGGATGCGATAAGCGGGATGCGAATGGTTGATCTGCCCGTTAGTGATGACGAGTTGGAGGCTCGCCCTCGTCCACTTGGGAGAGTAGCGGCGGCGGCCGCAGCGGCCGCGGCCAATGCGGCCTATGCGGCAGATGGGGATGATGATGATGACGATGTAGTTGGGGAAGCACCGGTGACTGCCCCCACCTCCACACTACCACCACCATCCGTTCCCACGGTGGACCATCTCGACCCCTCCGGACCCGGTGTTGAGTATGTTTCCTGAGATCGGGGACACCCGGAGGGTCATCCTCGGAATCTCGGCGAGCGATGGGTCGGGGAGTTGGGGCGCCCGGCTCGTGGTCTACTGAGTGACTCGGGACCAGGTGCATTGGCTTAGGGTCGCATACGAGCGGGACTATGACATAGCGGACCCCATTCCTCCCAGGCCTCCTACCCCATGATTTTCCATTTACTTTTCTTTTGACTGTTTATATAACAGGGTAACTTTCCGGTTTGTGGACTGTACCCTGTAACACTATTACATTTGATACTATTTTTTCCCATTTAATGAAGTTCCATGGTTCACCTATCTAGTGTATGTGCACAGATTAAGTTTCACATTTAGAATAGTACATTATTCTCTTTCTTAGTCCGTCTCAGGTATCAAACAATGCTTAGAGTGTGTTTGTATTAAGATTTTTAAACTTTCCTAACTCAGTTCATCGACCCCATTATGTGTAGCATGGTTTGTTGGAACGAGCCCGATGGCTCGATACCAAGTTGTCACACCCCAGTCGATCCAACGGAATGGTGTGAGTGAACCGTCATTGAACCAACGGTTCACACCAGGGATCTCGAATAGGCCGTGTCCACCCATACAAACCAATTACACATAACCACAATCAGAATATAAACATACAGCGGAAGACTTTGAATAGAATGAACTGAGTATCTATTGATAATTTAAATAAATATCCCATTATTCAAATTTAAACATAAAATAATAATCTTTTACATCACTTAATATCAAACAAAAATAACTGAAACGACTAAATAAATCCATCACAGGTACACCTAGAAAGGGCACTCGCATGAAGCGTCATGCTTGTCTGTCCCTGCCAATGCGTCCTAACGTCGCGGCACCACCATACGCCGGAGCGTTTACGTAATCATCCACAGTATAACCTGCATCCGGATCTAAAACAATGTATATACAAAGGGTGAGCACACAACACAGCCTCGATAAGGCAATCGACGCAGTTTCACAAGATTATGCATGAGTAACAATCATTTTATCTTTGTGGTCCGGTTTTAAGTTTGCAATGTGCTATAGAAAGGTTTGGTGGCCCCCGCACTCTATACACGAGTGTGTGGCGTCGCACGTAATCACACTACCACCAACCCGCATGCACCCATCATGGAATAGAGATAGAGCTAAGGTATACCCGCACCTCCCCGATACTCTACCCATACCGTTACCTAAGCCCCTACGGCCGGGGCTTGCAAACCCGGGCTCGCAACTAACCAATCCTATATGTCAACAATGTATGCTCTATCCCAAGACAGCCGTCTACGGCATAGAGATAGAGCTAGGCGTGCGGGCCGGGTTCGGAGACCTCCTAGACCTCACCTCCCCCGATACCCTATCCGCAACTAACCCACTAGGATAGAAACAATACGCAGGTAGACCCTATCCCAACACGACACCCTACGGCATAGAGATAGAGCTAAAGCATCGTGGACAAGGCAGCGTCGACTCGGAATCCTCGAGTACCACCCAACGATGGTCGGGACAACATCAATATCGGAGACCAACGTACCACGATCTTCCCCGATACCCTATCCGTACCAAGCATGTTAAGATAGAATACTACAAAAGGTGCGGTGTGAAGAGCGATCCCGGCCCATGCCCCACTCCACACACCAACGAAAAACAATCACATGCCTAACAATCACATCCTATGAATGCATGAACAATAATAATAACCGAAAGTAAAGGATGGCATGTGAATATGCACAAACATCACATCATAGATATTCAATGATTAACAACGATTTCTTGTCCATTAATTATTAGGTTTAGGTCAGATTCCCTTACCTGACGCTCGTTCAATAACTTGCTCCACGTCGCAAGATCCAAACGATAAGTCACAGCGTCCTACATAATATTAGGGTTTCATTAGAATATATTATTTAGGGTTTCATGTTGGTCGAAAACCAACATGGATCACAAACTGCCCTCAGCGAGCCGACCGGTGGCATGTACGGTCGCAGCTCTGAGGGAAAGACCGGCGACCGGTATGGTCAGCCGGTCCCCCACAGATAACCTCCCGAGAGGTAGCGGTCGCAACATACCGGTCGCACCATATGCAACCGGTATAGTCGACCGGTATGTCTCCGGAAGACCATACATGGGTTCTTCGACTGCCGTCGATCATCCTCCATGGATTTTCAGGGTTTCTCCTATCCATGCTAAGTATAGGCTTTGAGTTAGAACTGTTCCCAACTCATTCAAGTCTCGTTTCGATGAATATCATCTCGAAACTCGAATCTAGGGTTTGACGGCAACTTAGGGTTTATTGGCCAATTTAGGGTTTTAGATCAATACCTACTTTGCATGGTATTGATCCACCCACACAACTATCACAGGGTAAGAAGATGGATTCAAACACTTACCGTTGACAGGTGTAGCGAGAGCTTCGTCAAACGGTAATGGCGGCACCTCCTTCTTCTTCCTAGCTCCTTCTCCTCTCCAAGCTCTTTCTCTTCTCTAGGATTTGTGAGAGACAATGGAAAGGATTTGAGGGGTTTAAGGGTGTATTTATAGGCTAGAAATAGGGTTTAGTAACCCTACTAGGATTAGGAAACTTCTAGGATTCGAAATCAGGAAAGTGGGACCCGCAGAGACTAATTTCCAAATTCCCGCACATAGCTGTGCAGGCCATACCGGTCGACCGGTACCATCATCCGGTACCATCGACCGGTATACCTAAAATCAGGTATAATTGGTCGACTTCGGTCCGATTTCGCACTGCTTGTTATCCGCTTGCCCCGTCTGGCTCGGTGATGATCGGAAGACCTGTCACGACACAAAACCAAGGTTTAGACCGGGTTTTCAGAGTGCGGGTCTTACAATGATAGCTTGTCTTTCTGGGGCAAAAGTCCTCTTCTTCTAACGAACTGGTCGGTGGTGAGGATTGACCGTGAGATGATGCTCTATAGTTCTTCGGGGAATTCCTGTCATATCTGTCGCTGTCCAGGCAAAGCCATCTGCATTGGTTCAAAGGAAAGCTATTAGTTGCTCCTTTTGCTCTGTGGGAAGGGTCGACCAAATCTGGGAAGTCCTTTCAAGGTCAGCTTTAGAGATCGGCACCTGAACAAGGTCCTCTACTGGGATGCCCCTTTGTTGAGTGAAGTCATTTCTGAGATCTTTTAGCTAGATCATCTGAACGGGAGCCACCATCCTGTTTAAAGCCAGATCAACTTGATAACAATTTTGGGACACAGATGATCGGCCTTGCAGAACCTGACCCCTGTAGTAGTTGGGAATTTCATGACTAGGTAATATGTCGATTAGCAAGCCTTTAGATGATTAGGCCCCGAACGGCCCAGGATAGCATTGTGGCTGGATCAAGTATTCAATACCATATAGCACAGAGTCACACATGTCTTTTCCGGGTAGATTCCTAGCCGAGTCTCCAAGCGAATTGCTCCCTTTACAAAAACTGAGTCCCCATTAAAGCAGATCAGGGAATACATGATGGGACGAAACTGTTCATCAACATAACCCATCCGTTTGAAGGTGTCGAAGTATAGAATGTCGACCGAGCTTCCTGTATCAACAAGGATCTAATGAACTACAAATCTATCCCTTATCGCCATTGAAATTACTAGGGCGTCTTCATGCGGGGTCACAACGTCAATAAGATCGCAGTCTCCGAAGCTGATGAAACCTTTACTACGCAGCTTTTTGAAGGATAACTCACGTGTTTCCTCTTCTCTCTCCTTGACCAAGGCTCTCTGATTCCCTCTGCTGACTCTTCTAGAGGCACCCTTGCAATAATGAGCAACACCTCCCTCCACATGTGCTCAGGCCATACCATGATAGTAAGGCACTCGCCGCTGTCATGCTCAGGTACTGGTCATCCTCCAGGCTTAAGTCTTCCTTAGGCCTGGCTCTTTCCAACGACTCCCATGGCAGGTTTGGACTGCTTGGAAGCTTTTTTGGCGATTCAATGCCGGGGAGCTTAGTGCCCTCCCACAGTGTAATATTGACAAGTCCCATATAATCTCGATCAGAGGATCGACCTCCTCGGGGTGCTTTGTGTCACACCCACTTCTGAACCAACCAGAATGGTGTGATGAACCATTTATGAACCAACAGTTTAACCAGGATCTCGTTTAGGTTGTGTTTATTTGATTAAACTAGATACAACCACAACCATAATCAGAGTAAATAAACAATAGCGAAAGTCTTTAATATAAATGAACTAAGTATCTAACAGTGATAACATAATTAATTATCCAATTATCTCCAAATGACTAAAGACATAAAATAAAATAAAATAAATAAATCAATTACATATTTCGATAAACCAATAGCTAAATCTAATCCAAAACACATGAGTTGCATTCGCACGATGAATCATGCAACTCCACCATAGCTTTCACATCCATAGCAACAATATGCCTGTACATTGGTGCATTCATATAATATTCCACAGTAGAACCTGCATCATCAACTAAAATATTCGACGTCGAAAGGGTGAGCATACATCATGGCTCAGTGAGCAAACAAAACAATGCAACAAATATATGCATGCATTCAATTCATATCTTTGGTCTGATTTATAAGTTTGTAATGTGTAATAGAAAGGATTGGTGGCCGTCTCACCTCTATACACGAGTGTGTGAAGACGTCCAATGGATCAAACACCATTGCCGTCCCACATGCGCCCATCATGGAATAGAGATAGAGCTAAAGTACCCGGATCAAACACCGCATAACACTTCCCCTGATGTCCTACCCATACCAACACGTAAGCCCCTATTGGCGAAGGCTTGCAAACTGGGCTCGTAACTAACCAATCTTAATGTCAAACACTGTATCCAAGGCCTCACCCCAGCATCCCTCAATACATTCATAGAGACAGAGCTAAGCCCCCCCGGCAGAGTCAGAGACTACACGGTCCGAGACCACCTCCCCTGATGCCCTACGACATAATAGTTCTGCTAAGATAATGACAATATGACGTGTAAGACTTGAGTAGAGATAGAGCTAGAGTCTGGTGACTAGGATGAACCACAGTGTCACGTCTTCCTCCTAATGCTCCACCCGCATCAAGCACACTAACCACACACATACATTCATATGCCTATTCCTAACATCATCATCGTCATCATATTATAAATAACAGAATTAAATATGCATGAGCAGTAATAGAAGGAATATTGGATGACATGTGAAATAAACATTACAAGCATACAAGCATAGAATCATTCATGGCATTGGACTCAATAAGTAAAACAATTTATTATTAGCCAATTAATTTAGGTCTTGTTCCTTTACCTTTGGTCGATGCTTGTTCTTCGTTCAAGCTTTGTAAATCATTTTTGGACCACTTGAAAACCTAACAAATTTATAGATATTAAATTAAAATTTATTTTCATTTGTCACACCCCAAATTCTGATCCATCCAGAACGGTGTGAGTGAACCGTCATTGAACCAACGGTTCACACCAGGATCTCGAATAGGCCATGTCCACCCATACAAACCAATTACACATAACCACAATCAGAATATAAACATACAAATGGAAGACTTTAAATAGAATGAACCGAGTATCTATTGATAATTTAAATAAATATCCCATTATTCAAATTCAAAGATAAAATAATAATCTTTTACATCTCTTAATAACAAACAATAATAACTGAAATAAATAAATAAAACAAATCACAG
The DNA here is from genome assembly GCA_028583415.1 of Protea cynaroides. Taxonomy (NCBI): domain Eukaryota; kingdom Viridiplantae; phylum Streptophyta; class Magnoliopsida; order Proteales; family Proteaceae; genus Protea; species Protea cynaroides. The sequence goes on from CM053268.1 coordinate 52,626,013, forward strand.
GTACACGCATAAAGGGCACTCGCATGAAGCGTCATGCTCGTCCTCTCCTGCCTGTAGGTCCAAAGCAGCTACACCACCGTACGCCGGAGCGTTCACATAGTCGTCCACGTATATCCCCGCATCAACATCTAAAAACAATGTATATACAAAGGGTGAGCACACAACACACCTCAAGAAGGCAATCGACGCTTCACAAGATTATGCATGAATAACAATCATTTTATGCGTGGTCCGGTTTAAGTTTGCAATGTGCTATAGAAAGGTTTGGTGGCCCCCGCACCTCTATACACGAGTGTGTAGCGTCGCACAAGAATCACACTACCACCAACCCACATGCACCCATCATGGAATAGAGATAGAGCTAAGGTATACCCGCACCTCCCCCGATACTCTACCCATACCAGCACCTAAGCCCCCATCGGCCGGGGCTCGCAAACCGGGCTCGCAACTAACTAATCCTAGATATCAACAATGTATGCTCTATCCCAAAGACAAATGCCTACGGCATAGAGATAGAGCTAGAGCGGCGGGCCGGGCCCGAGACCACCAAAACCTCACCTCCCCGATACCCTATCCGCAACTAACCCACTAGGATAGAAACAATATGCGGGTAGACCCTATCCCAACACAACTCCCTACGGCATAGAGATAGAGCTAAAGCATCGTGGACAAGGCAAATCGACTCGGAATCCTCAGTACCACCCAACGATGGTCGGGACAACATCAATATCGGAGACCAACGTACCACGATCTTCCCCCGATACCCCACCCGTACCAAGCATGTTAAGATAGAATACTACAAAAGATGCCAGCGTGAAGAGCGATCCCGGGCCCATGCCCCACTCCACACACCAACAAAAACAATCACATGCCTAACAATCACATCCTATGAATGCATGAACAATAATAATAACCGAAAGTAAAGGATGACATGTGAATATGCACAAACATCACATCACGAATATTCAATGATTAACAACGATTTCTCGTCCATTAATTATTAGGTTTAGGTCGATTCCCTTACCCGACGCTGTTCAATAACTTGCTCTACGTCGCAAGATCCAAACGACAAGTCACAACGCCCTACATAATATTAGGGTTTCATTAGAATATATTATTTAGGGTTTCATGTTGGTCGGAAACCAACAGAGATCACAAAATACCCTCACGTAGCCGACCGGTGGCATGTACCCGGCCGCAGCCTGCGTGGGAAAGATCGGGCGACCTGTATGGTCAGCCGGTCCCCCACAAGCAACCTCCCGAGAGGTAGCGGTCGCAACATACCGGTCGCACCGGTGGCAACCGGTATAGTCGACCGGTATGTCTCCGAAGACCATACATGGGTTCTTCGACCGCCGCGATCATCCTCCATGGATTTTCGGGGTTTCTCCCTATCCATTCTAAGTCTAGGCTTTGAGTTAGAGTTATCCCCAACTCATTCAAGTCTCGCTTCGATGAATATCATCTCGAAACTCGAATCTAGGGTTTGACGGCAACTTAGGGTTTATTGGCCAATTTAGGGTTTTAGATCAATACCTACTTTGCATGGTATTGATCCACCTACACAACTATCATAGGGTAAGAAGATGGATCCAAACACTTACCGTTGACAGGTGTAGCGAGAGCTTCGTCAAACGGTAATGGCGGCACCTCCTTCTTCTTCCTAGCTCCTTCTCCTTTTCAAGCTCTTTCTCTTCTCTAGGGTTTGTGAGACAATGGAAGGGATTTGAGGGGTTTAAGGGTGTATTTATAGGCTAGAAATAGGATTTAGTAACCCTACTAGGATTAGAAAACTTCTAGGATTCAAAATCAGGAAAGTGGGACCCGCAGAGATAAATTTCCAAATTCCCGCACATAGCTGTGCAGGCCATACCGGTTGACCGGTACCATCATCCGGTACCATCGACCGGTATACCTAAAACCAGGTATCATTGGTCGACTTTGGTCCGATTTCGTACTGCTTGTTATCTGCTTGCCCCGTCTGGCTCGGTGATGATCGGAAGACCTGTCACGACACAAAACCAAGGTTTAGACCGGGTTTTTAGAGTGCGGGTCTTACATCATTAATCCAGACTTCCAGAAGCTGAGTGGTCGCAGGTGCGACTGCACCTGTGGTCTCAGTTTCTGCGATCACAGGGTGTGTGGCCGTAAGGTGTGGTCGCATATCATGCGACCATACATGCGACCACACCCTCCCTGAATTTTTCTCGAGGGCGTGTGGTCGGTTATGTAGGTCTCGTGTGGTCGGATATCCGGCCACCACACATGCGACCACACCCTCCCTGGAACTTCCTGAGGGTGTGTGGTTGATTATGTATGTCTCGTGTGGTCGCATATCATGCGACCACACATGTGATGGTCGACTTTTCACTCTCAACTCGATTCCTTCATATTTTGATTCCTTGGCTTATCATCATGATCCTTCCTATGATTGTTCTATGACTTAAAATTCATATTTACACAATCCATCATTCTAATAGATTTCTTCCATGGATCTCTTAGAATTTGTCCGTGGTTTGATGATTGAGGTCTCACTTTAAATCACTATCTCTTCCATGATCTATTCTAGGTATTCAACAGATGTGGGGGGATGGTTTCATACCTTATACTTGTTAAAGATTCAGAGTTCTCTTTGAATTTCCTTCTCCTAGTCTTCCTCTTCAAATCTCCTTCTCTTCCTCCTCTTCTTTTTCTCTCTCTTTCAGTTTGAGTTCTAAAAGGATGAAAGAGGCTAAGGGACGTCCTATATATAGAGAAAAACCCTCTATATAGAGTCCTACTTAGATTAGAAAAGAACCCCCTTCGGATTAGGAAGGTTTCCTAATCAAGGAGTCTGTCTGAGTTCATGTGGTCGCAGAACCCGTCGATCACATAGTCAAAAACTGTGACCACATATCCCAGACTTCTGTGGTCACTTTAATCTGAGGTGTGGTCGACCACACCTGTTTAGGTATGCGACCACATGCTTTTAATTAGCTAATTTTGGATTTAATTTCATACCTAGCCTTGTGGTTTCTTCACACACTTGGTCCGCTTGGCCCAACCATGATAGGGAGACCTGATACAAGGTGGTAAGATCGGTTAGTACGATACGGGTCTTACAACTCCCCCCTCTTATTATAAATTTCATCCTCGAAATTTGTACATACCTTTCGAGTCGAAAAGGTGAGGATATTGCTTTCGCATAGCATTCTCTTCTTCCCATGTGATCTCTTCTACATCTTGGCTCCTCCAAGTAACTTTAACATAATAAATATCACGGTTGTGTAGACGTTGAACCTTTCGACTGATAATTTCAATTGGTGCTACTTTGAATGTCAAATCATCAGTTAGATCTGGTGGATCCGCTGTTATCACATGTGTTGGATCTCTGACGTACTTCTTCAGTAATGAGATATGAAATACATCACGCACACTTGACATAGATGGGGGTAGTGCTAACTGATATGCCATTTTCCCACGTTTAGCTAGAATTTCATATGGCCCGATATATCTCGGACCTAGCTTCCCTTTCTGTCCGAATCGTTTTAAGCCTCGCATAAGTGATATTTTTAGGAATACCTTATCACCTACGACGAATTAAAGGTCTCGATGTTGATTATCTACATACTATTTCTGACGGTTCTGATCTATTCTAACTCTTTCCCTGTTAATGTTGACTACCCGACAAGTCTTTTCAACAAACTCTGGTCCAACAATACTCCGTTCTCCAACTTCATTCCAAAACAAAGGAGTTCGACACTTCCTACCATACAGTGGTTCATAGGGTGACATTTGTATAGTAGCCTGATAGCTGTTGTTATAGGCGAACTCGATCAACGGTAGTTTCTCATCCCATGATCCTTTGAAATCAATAACACAGACTCGAAGCATGTCTTCTAAAATCTGAATAGTATGCTCCGATTGTCCGTCTGTCTGAGGATGGAATGCAGTATTGAACTTCAAAGTTATACCCATAGCCTTCTATAATCCTTCCCAAAACTTTGAGGTAAAACGTGGGTCTCTGTCGGACACAATGCTTTCAGGTACACCATGCAATCTGACAATATTATCCACATATAGCTTGGCCAACCTCTCTAGGGTATACTGAGGTCGTATAGCTATGAAACGAGCTGTCTTAGTCAAACGATCAATAATCACCCAGACCGCATCAACTACTCTGAGAGTCAATGGTAACCCGGTGACAAAGTCCATAGTGATGTATCCCATTTTCATGCTGGTTCTGGAAGTGGCTGCAACAATCCTGTAGGTCTTTGCCTTTCAACCTTTATCCTCTGACAATTTAGGCATTGAAACATAAATTTAGCTACATCCGCCTTCATTCCTCTCCACCAATATAGCTTCTTCAGATCATAATACATCTTCGTACTTTCAGGATGTATCGAATAAGCGGTGGTGTGAGCTTCCTTCATTAGTCTGTGTCTAATATCCAAGTCTTCATTTTCAGGAACACATACTCTTCCTTTGTATTTTAGTACCTTTTCAACGTCCAATGTGAACTTAGGAGTAGTCCTACCTTTTTCGATGTCTTCTTGCACCGTTTTTAGATAAGGGTCTAATTTAATAGCAACTTTTACTTCGTCTATTAGATCAGGTACAATCTTCAAAGTGGCAAACATATTTAAAAATCGATGAATAAACCCTTGGTTGGTTGATCCATCTGGTGTATGAACTGCTCATTACCATAATTGAATACTTCTCCTGTAACACACATTGTCGCAGTCGTGTTAACTTCTCCCTGGGATTTTATCATTGCTTTTCTGCTTAGCGCATCAGCAACTACATTAGCCTTTCCTGGATGATACTGAATGTCACAATCATAATCCTTCAATAATTCCAGCCTTCTTCTTTGTCTCATGTTCAACTCCTTTTGATTGAAAAGATAAGTAAGACTCTTATAATCTTATTTAATCTGAAATTTCTCACCATACAAATAATGTCTCCATATCTTAACAGCATGTACTACTGCTGCTAATTACAAGTCATGAGTGGGATAGTTATTTTCATGCGTCTTTAGTTGTCTTGAGGCATATGCAACTACTTGTTCTCCTTACATAAGTACACATCCTAAACCCAACCCAGACGCATCAGTGTACAAAGTAAATGGTTGTCTTGGGATCGAAATAGTTAAGATGGGAGCTGATATCAATCTAGCCTTCAATGTTTGAAAATCCTCCTCGCATTTGTCGGTCCAAACAAACTTTTCTCCTTTTTTAGTCAAACTGGTGAGAGGTACGACAATTTTAGAGTAATCTTTCATGAATCGTCGATAATAACCAGCTAAACCTAGGAAACTTCTGATTTCTGCAACATTCTTAGGTGCTTCTCATTTCACAATGGCTTCAATCTTACTAGGATCCACTTTATTTCCTTCGGCGGATACAACATGGCCTAAGAAAGTGACTTCATTTAGCCAAAACTCACACTTCGTAAATTTGGAGTAAAGCTTCTCTTTTCTTAGTCGCTGCAGAGCGGCTCTTAGATTTGTGTCATGAGTTTCTTTGTCTTTGGAGTAGACTAATATATCGTCAATAAACACAATGACTGACGTATCCAACATATCATGGAATACCCGATTCATGAGTTCCATAAAAGTTGCAGGTGCGTTGGCTTGCACTTGCTGTATTTGCTGCAACTGTTGTGCTAGATTCATCACTGCAGTAGCCAAATCTGTAGGTGGGTCTGGCAAGTTTTTAGGGTTAGCTTGGTTGTTGACTCCTGGCGGTACCACATTTTGATTCTCCTGTTCCTCAGGATTTTCATGGCCATTTTCCTCTACAGGTGGTGGTGGTGAAATTGGGTTATGTCCTCTCCTGATTATTCTTCGTCCAGCCATTTCCTGTTTCCGACGGTGGTAGTGTCTGAAAGTCAAAGAACATATGAGGCAATCATAATATACATCATTCTATGAGGACAATGGATTTTCATGATCCTTCATGAAATCAAAATAGGCTCTCGCCTTGGTTACTTTTATCCATCCATGCCAATAGACGAGGAAAATATGGAGTCGCCACCTAGATAAGGTCTATGACCTATAAATAGTCTCTCACTTGGAAAGATATTATGACTCATGCTCAATGGATTGACTTCTAGTCTTACCATAGAAGGATAAGTATCAAGTTACGAGTTGGGAAGGTGTTAGGCACCCAACTCGCCCGGTCAATGGACCGGTTTCCTTTTGTCCTATCATTTTCTACATTCTTGAAACTTATGTATGTTCAGGTCGTTCAATCTCACCTAACTGGGCAAGCGGGGAACCCTAGACTAAGTTTCTAAGTTTTACTAATTTAGGGTGCCACCATACAAGTTTGAAAAATAAAATACAAGTCAATAGACAATAAATGAATCGATGAACATATGAATGGATAAAAGAATGAAATAATCATGAATAATCAAATAATGAATTAAAAGAATGAACAAGATAGAAAATACAAAAGATGGATGACCGAACTCGATATCAAGTTACCTACGTATCCCTGTGCAGAAAGAATCAGGCCAAACGTAATTCATGTGGGGGTGTGGTTGTGTGTGAGGTGCTCCCTTGACAAAGGAAGCACGTATGACCGTGCACGAAGGGTGAACCACTCAGAGTTCTATCCACTTCTCGCTGCCTACGTATCTCCTTAGAGAATCAAGTCAAACGTAGTTTTTAACAGTTAACGGGCTATTGGACCCCGAATGGCATCACTCAAGAGGTGCTCGGACATTAGCTCCCCGCACTCGGCAAGGGTGAGCTAACATATTGAAAATGACTGGTCCACAGACCAACTCCCAAACATGGGAGACGAAATGCCCTCAGGCCACAAATGAATTTGAACAATGACTAGGCTGGAGATCAGATATGATCCCAACCGACGCTTGAATCATGAAACACGAACATTTTTTTGTATTTTTCTTTTTCTTTCTTTTCTTTTTTGTATTTTTCTTTTCCCAGCAAAAATGAACTCATTGGAGTCACCCTAGAATTTCATAACGTTGGGGAAGGGGACTCATACATCTGGATCAAGCACGAAAAGCATTTTAAGCATGTGAGCATGTGATTCAAGATATCCATCAAGCAGAATAACAATCAAACAAGTCTTATGGACAGCAGTATGGCAAGCAAAAGCATATTACCCTAAGCATGAATCCAAGTATATATCAAGTAATCCAACCCAAACATGGAATGAGCTAAGCAGTGGAATGGTTCCATCTTTAGACAAATGCATGACCTAGTAGGAGCATTAAACCAAACCAGACCCATCCAACTTATACCGAATAAGGTTTGACATTAAGAATGAACCAATGCAATCCAAGCACATTTAACCCTCAAGACAGCTCCACGAAATCAGATTCAATATAAGAGAACCTAATCTAAGCCCAACCAGATCTGCCAATGAGAAATAGACCAATCTGAAACCAGATTTGACATCAAGGGAGATAAACTCTATCCTGACTAGATTTGACATTAGGGGACCATAGCAAAAGCAAACCAGTTTTAAACCCTTAAAGATAGGTCAATTCAGCCCAAATAGATTTGACATTAAAGAGATTAATTCAAACCAACCAAACCCAAAACGAACCAAACCAAAAGCCATGTCCTTGTAAAAAAAAATATTGAAATCTCACCCTTTCAACCGAACACTTTTCTATGACAAATATTAACCTTGTTAGAAAACATTAAACAACCATGACATTTGTCTCCCCTTCAAACCATAAAAATGAAACCAAAGCCATGCACTCGTCTCAACATCAGACACCTATCCTCTTGGACAAAACCTTCAAAATAGCAATTGTAAATAATGTCCCACTCAAACGCTTTAACCCCCTGCAAAAGATCCAAGTCCCAAACTAGATCAGATTTGACAGTATAAACCAATTTCAATCCAAGAGATTTAATCATGAAAGCACACAGAGATCTGAACACAATTCACACATAGGAACCCAACCAGCTAACCCACACAATAAACCAAAACCATGGCATATAAAATAGGCTAGGATTAAGCATCAGAACCAAACCAGTTTTTAACCACAAACTGGACCAACTCATATCCACATGGATTATGTTAACAACAAGACACAAAATTTACAACCAACATATCAGTTGGTCACAGTAAAAAATGACATTAAGAGTGCCAATAAGATACCAGGTTACAACCAGCCTATACCAGGTTACAATCGACATTAAATGGATCATGCACTCAAGGTAAAAAATGATTATAGCAGAACAAACAATAAAAGTAGATCAAATTATGTTATAAGAAATAGAATGGAACATGCCAACAATAGAATGGGAAACTTAAGGAGAGAATCATACAGAGACAGAATATAAACTACATCCACACATCAAATATAATCGGGTAAAATTGAACTTGAACCAGAGTAAGCTAAAAATTAGGTTTCAAGGGAATGCACACCTGGTTTGGCTATTATGTTGAACACCTGGAGCTCACTGGCTACTTTCAATACCATGGGTAAGATAGAAGAACTCACCATTTGCTTAGTGATTTCTTCAAAATCTCCTCTATAAACAGCATCGCCTAATTGCGACTCCAAAGTGCAAACAGTCCGCTCCTGCTCCCGATTTTTTTCTCTTGATGTTTTTGCACAACAGCCGCATCCCTCTGTTCTCTCATTCTTCTTCTTTGATTTTCTCTCACCCAAACCCCATCCGAATGATACCTCTCCTTGCATCTTTCAATCTTCTCCTTCTTCTTCTAAATTTTCTGCAATTTTATGTCTTCCACTTTTCTTTCTTAATTCCTTCCCTCTTAGCCATAATCCATTCTCCCTTAACCCCTAGTCGACAACCTTCCATTCTCAATCTCTCACTGCTGCTCTCTATTTCTCCCCCTTTGCGGTTCAAGCTCCTTTAGCAACCGCAACTCTCTAATCCCCCTTTTTCATGCCTGCAACCTCTCACTCCCTAATTCTTCTTTCTTTTAACTCTTCTGCAACTTCTCCTCTCTGCAATCTATCTTTTCTTCTCACTCGGCCACGACTTTCCATTGCTGACCCTAATTTCTCTCACTCACTCAATCTTTCCTTCTTTTTTCTTCGATTTCACTGAACTGCAACCCCTATTCTTTCCTCCTTGCTTCTATAATCTCTCGCTGCTACCTTAGCTGTCTCTTAATCTTTCTTTTTCTCCCCCATCACAGCTCTCTCACCGTCCATCTAAAGCCCTCCTCTAGTTTCTCTCATTCTCCTCACTCAGCTCTCGACCGCCTCTCCTAAACCCCTTCTGTTAGTCTTTCTCCTTCCCTTTTGTTCAAATCCCCACCTCTTATCTAGGGCATTCGGTGAGTTGTACACCCACCAAAAAAATTAACTTTCCCCAAATTACCCCCTCAAATTCTCTCCTTCCTCCATCTCACTGACCCAAGCCCAACCATAACCTATAGCCCATTAAACTAAACCTATTGACCTTAGTTCTAAACCCAATTCAGAATCACATCCTAAAACCCAAGGCTAAGAACCCAAGCCCATTTTGAAAAACAAAAACAATCATAAACCTAAGCCCACTAAACTAAAACCTATTGACACTTAATCTAAATCCTGGCCTATTGTCCTGTATCCTAAACACAAGCCTAACCCTAAGCCCAAACTAAATCAACAATTTTTTTTTCCTTTTTTTGCATTTTTAGATTTTTTTCTGTTTTTAAAGATTTTTCCATTTTTTTTTCTTTTCATAATAACCTAAAATGATAGGGGAATTCTAACATGACCTAAAATGACAAAAATGCCCTTGATAAGAAATAGGCCAAAATGGGGGTCTTACACATTCTCATGTCGAAATCCAAATTAACAAGGTAAACTTTCAATCCTTAAAGTCATTCAGTCAAAACAGAGTATTTTTCATTGTGTGGTCGATGGTGGGGTAGCAGTATATGCGACCACAGGGTATGCGACCACACAAACCCTGTCAGCTCACCGAGAGCCTGTGGTGGATCGTGTGGTCGCATTTTTGGTCAAATTTTACGACCACACGACCTCAAATCAGGTTTTTAAACCTGATTTTTGGAGTCATTCTCCATTCTTCTCTTTTGTCTTCAACTCAACTTGCCTCCACTGAGTTGCTACAGTGTCGATCGCACAAGTTTGGTGATTCTTTCATCGACCCACGTCCTACGTTTCGTTCTTTCAAGTATGTCCCCTACTCTTTCTCCTTTTTAAGCTTTCATACCTAGATTTTTCTCCATCTACAGGGTTTTCTTCAAATTACTATTTTTCTGACCGTAAAAATTTGATTTTTATTGGGGGATTTTGCTATTGGCCACCCACTAGATGAAATCCCTTAAGAAAATTTGAATTTCATCGGTTAGTTTATTAGAAACTTGAAAATTCCCACTTTTGACCTAAATTTTGGGATTTTTCCCAATTGTCAAAATTTCTTCAAATTCGGCCTACCATGTTTAAATTTTCCATTATATAGGATGGTTTGGGACCTATGTAAGTCCTCCTGCCCAACTGTTTGGGTGAAAAATGAGGCTTTTGGCCAAATTATGCCATCATAATGCTAAAATTTTAAATTTTCACTATATCTAATGTATTGCTTGTTGGTCTATGTCTTTGCAGATAACATGACTCGCACTAAAGTCTCCAGAGTTCATGATCCCTGTCGCTTCCGGTCTATTGAAGCAGAGGCACGGTATGTCCAGTATGAGCGTAAGAAGGTGGAAGGGGGTCGTTGTGTCAACTTGGCCAACTTAACCCTATTTGATGTGGAGGGCGTATTCAATGATATGGGCTGGCTTCCTGTGATCTTATATGAGAGTTGCATTTGTCCTGAGTTGGTAAAATAGTTTTACGATAATTTACAAATGGAGGGTGACCCAGAGGACATAGATAGGGGTAGAGAGCTCAGGATCAGCAGTTTTGTTAAAGGGGTGGAGATCTCCTTTAACTGCCAGGAGTTGGCTGATCTCCTGGGTATTTCAAATTGGTCCCTTAGTATACTGTGCACCCAAGGAGCCGCAGTTCCTGTCAGTAAGAATGCGTGCATAGATTGACAGTCAGATTCTTAGGGATGATCGCTGGCAGATGAAGGTAATTAACCTACGGTCGGAATCCCGAGTGTATTGCAAGATTATTCAGCACAACCTAATTCCTCAGAGTGGACACTATGAGAAGGTTTCACAGTTGACCCAGTACCTCATGTACTACATCTGCACTAGGCAACCTGTCTGCCTTCCTTATATCATTATTAGGACAATGCATCGCGCCATGACGCCTAGACTGGTGGGTAACCTACCCTATGGGCATTTGATCCCCACTCTGCTCACTCGCCTGCAGGTCGACTTGGTTGATGAGAGGATTCATGAGGATATTTTTTCGTCTGACCTTGACTAAGAGGCCATCTACAGGATGGGAATGCGAGATGCTCAGGTTAGTGACGAGGAGAGAAACGCTATGGTGCGTCCCCGTACTCGAGTAGAGATAGCAGATGCGAAGGCGGTAGCACTAGCAGCAACAGAGGTCTACGAGGGCGATGATGAGGAGAATGATGATAGGATGTTCATGGACATGGACGCCATACCTCCTCTATCACCACAGCATTCTACTGGAGCTGGCCCTTCTTGGGTTCCTTCCCACTCAGCTGGTCCTTCGCACCCACCACCAGATAAAGTGATGGGATTGCTGCGTGAGATTCGGGAGGCCCAGCGTGTTACTGATAAGCAGGTAGCGGATCTGGAAACTAATCTCCAGGTGACCCAAACTCAGGTAGCCTGGCTTACGAGGGTATATGCTGAGGATTATGATCGAGATCGTGAGGCACCTCCTCCTCCAGTACCCCTAGCTCCATGATGCCTTTATTTCTTTTTACTATATACTACAGAGTAACTGTCTGGATTGTGGATCATACTCTGATTCGGATATATGTTAGCTTTATTTTCATTTGATATATACATAGAACTTGTTTCTCCTTTTCATATGTGCATTATTCTCTGTCTTAGTTATTGTCTCATACAACACAGATGCTTATAATGTGTTCTTAGTAAAGCTTTTAAATTTTATCATAACTCAGTTCACAAACTCTTGTGGAAGTATACAGGTTTAATAGATAGAGTCCGAGAGCTTTGATACCAACTTGTCACACTCCAATTCTGAACCAACCATAATGATGTGATGAACCGTCTATGAACCAACAGTTCAATCAGGATCTCGTATAGGCCGTGTCTATTTGATTAAACCAGATACAACCACAATCATAATCAGAGTAAATAAACAATAACAGAAGTCTTTAATATAAATGAACTGAGTATCTAACAGTGATAACATAATTAATTATCCAATTATCTCTAAATGACTAAAGACATAAAATAAAATAAAATAAATAAATCAATTACATGTTTCGATAAACCAACAGCTAAATCTAATCGAAAACACATGAGTTGCACTAGCACGACGAATCATGTGACTCTACCATAGCTTCCACATCCATAGCAGCAACATATCCGTACATTGGTGTATTTATATAATCTTTCACAGTAGGACCTGCGTCATCAACTAAAATATTCGACGTCGAAAGGATGAGCACACATCATGGCTCAGTGAGCAAACAAAATAATACAACAAACATATGCATGCATTCAATTCATATCTTTGGTCTGATTTATAAGTTTGCAATGTGCAATAGAAAGGATTGGTGGCCGCCGCATTTCTATACACGAGTGTGTGAAGCCTTTCAATGGATCAAACACCATTGTCGTCCCACATGCACCCATCATGGAATAGAGATAGAGCTAAAGTGCCCGGATCAAACACCGCATAATACTTCCCCTAATGTCCTACCCATACCAACACGTAAGCCCCTATTGGCGAGGGCTTGCAAACTGGGCTCGCAACTAACCAATCTTAATGTCAAACAATGTATCCAAGGCCTCACCCCAGCATCCCTCAATACATTCATAGAGACAGATCTAAGCCCCCCCAGCAGAGTCAGAGACTATACGGTCCGAGACCACCTCCCCTGATGCCCTACGACATAATAGTTCTGCTAAGGTAATGGTGATATGACGATGTTAGTAGGTATGACTTGAGTAGAGATAGAGCTAGAGTCTGGTGACTAGGATGAACCACAGTGTCACGTCCTCCCCTTAATGCTCCACCCGCATCAAGCACACTAACCACACACATACATTCACATGCCTATTCCTAACATCATCATCATCATCATATTATAAATAACAGAATTAAATATGAATGAGAAGAAATAGAAAGAATATTGGATGACATGTGAAATACACATTACAAGCATACAAGCATAGAATAATTCATGGCATTGGACTCAATAAGTAAAATAGTTTATTATTAGCCAATTAATTTAGGTCTTGTTCCCTTACCTTTGATCGATGCTTGTTTCTCGTTCAAGCTTTGTAAATCACTTTTGGACCACTTAGAAACCTAATAAATTTATAGATTTTAAATTAGAATTTATTTTCATTAATTCAAACTTCCAGAAGCTGAGTGATAGTAGGTGCGGCTGCACCTGTGGTCTCAGTTTCTGCGACCACAGGGTGTGTGGTCACAAGGTGTGGTCGCATATCATGCCACCATACATGCAACCACACCCTCCCTGAATTTTTTTTGAGGCGTGTGGTCGGTTATGTGGGTCTCGTGTGGTCGCATATCCTGCGACCACACATGTGACTACACCCTCCTGGAACTTCCCGAGGGTGTGTGGTTGATTATGTGTGTCTCGTGTGGTCGCATATCATGCGACCACACATGCGACCACACATGTGATGGTCGACTTTTCACTTTCAACTCAATTCCTTCATGTTTTGATTCCTTGACTTATCATCATGATCCTTCCTATGATTGTTCTATGGATTAAAATTCATATTTACACAATCCATCATCCTAATAGATTTTCTCCATGGATCTCTTAGAATTTGTCCATGGTTTGATGATTGGGGTCTCACTTTAAATCACTATCTCCTCCATGATCTATTCTAGGTATTCAACAGATGTGGGGGGATGGTTTCATACCTTATACTTGTTGAAGATTCAGAGTTCTCTCTGAATTTCCTTCTCTTAGTCTTCCTCTTCAATTATCCTTCTCTTCCTCCTCTTTTCTTTCTCTCTCTTTTAGTTTGAGTTCTAAAAGGATGAAAGAGGCTAAGGGACGTCCTATATATAGAGGAAAACCCTCCATATAGAGTCCTACTTAGATTAGGAAAGAACCCCCTTCGGATTAGGATGGTTTCCTAATCACGGAGTCTGTCTGAGTTCGTGTGGTCGTAGAACCTGTCGACCACACAGTAAAAAACTGAGACCACACGTCCCAAACTTCTGTGGTCACTTTAATATGAGGTGTGGTCGACCACACCTATTTAGGTATGCGACCACACGCTCCTAATTAGCTAATTTTGAGTTTAATTTCATACCTAGCCTTGTGGTTTCTTTACGCATTTGATCCGCTTGGCCCGACCATGATAGGGAGACTTGATACAAGGTGGTAAGACCGGTTAGTACGATACGGGACTTACACTTTGTTCCTCCCAATATCTACTGGTGCGTGAACCGGAGGGTTTCGCAAAGCTACTGGGATGGGAGGGGCTCCTTGCTTTACGAACTTGGTCTAATACCCGTGTTGGATAAGGTCTTCTACCAGCCCCCTAAGATGTTAGCAAGAGTTGGTGTTGTGGCCATGATCCTAGTGATGCTCACAGTAGAGCTAAGGGTTCTGCTCATTGGGCCTAGCCATCATTGGTGGTGAGCAGACGATAAACGGGTCACCTTTCTTTATATTCAGGATCTCAATCATTGTCCGATTGAGAGGTGTGTACTCTGGAGCCTGGTAAGCAGACTTTTCGAGGTATAAATCCTTCTCGAGTTTCATTTTCTTGCTCGGTTCGCCTCCTTGAGGGCCTTGTTGGACTGCTTTGATCTTTTTTTCTCCACGCCACCCGAGCTACTAACAATCTCGTTCGGGAGCAAGGCCACCGCGTCTGCTCCAGCATCATATCTCTCGCACTGGCTTAGGATCTCAGCATGGGTGCGAGGGGGTTTCTTATTTAGGGAGAAGACAAGCTCCTAAACTCTGACTATAGTGGATAGGGTTGCTATGATAACTTCAGGTTGGAGATTCTTGATCTCAACCGCAACAGCATTGAACCTAGTGATGAAGGCCTGAAGGGGTTCATCTCCAGCTGTTTAATCACCATGAGGTGGGATAAATTCTACTTTTGAGTCCTACTACCCTGGAAATGGATCAGAGGAATTGGCTACTTAGCTCCTTGAAAGATTCCATCGACTTGGGTGGGAGATTATTAAACCAAGTCCACCAGGCCTCCCTTAATGTAAATGGGAAGGCTCTACAGTACAACGCATTGTGATTACCCTAGAGAACCATCCCCACCTTATAGTTGTCAAGATGTTTTTTCGGGTTGGTCTTACCATCGTACAATCCCACATTTGGGATCGTATAATTGTTTGACAGAGGGTATTGCATGCTCTCGTCTGAGAGGGCTGACTCCGTGTTGTAGTCATGAAGTGCTACTGGGTCAGACCCCTTCTCTATTTGCTGCATGCGGGCTAACAGATCCTTCATTTGTTGCTCTAAAGTAGAAGGCTCATTATGAGGAGCAAGAGGAGGTTGTAGGATGACCCATTAACACCCTTATTTAGACATTTCTTTCTTGTTGGGCAGTGTCCAATCGCTTTTGAGCGTCACCACCGACATCATCTAGACGCGATCCCAAACGATCATGCGTCGAAACTCTCTGAAGCTCTTCGAGAGAGTCGTGGCTATTGGATATCACCTCCATAGGAGCAGGTCTACGAGCACAGTCTCGGCTAACCTCTGGATGCCAGCCTCCACGACCCTCCTATGATGTGAGCTCCCAAGATGATATGAGTAACTGGAGATGATCGGGGCCTCTCTCCTCAAACAGTGTGACCGTTGGGGGACTTCCCCATTATTCACAAGTGGGGAAACTAGTGTAATAGGGGAACTAAGAAGGGTCATACTCCCCTCCTCCTTCAGCCACATGGAGATCCAAAAAATGGTCATCCAGACCCTCAGGGATATCTACCCACTCTTGTCGGGTATCACCGTTCATAAGATGATATGGGTGCCTCGTAGGTTATAGGCACTCTCAGCTCTTTTTGGCAAAGCCATGTGAAAGATGGGTGGGACTAGTTTACTGGGTAACTTTTGACAAAGGACAGATCTATTACAAAATAGACCTTAAAAAAACAGTAGGTATGAAATGGAAGGTAAAAAAAGGCTTTCAGATTACAAGAACGTTAGGCCTCATGGTGGGCGCCAATCTGTTGTCGCTGGATTTTGCCCGATGCTTTAGGTGATGCCACCTGTAACAAGAGATCACCAGCATGCAGTGAGGTGGTCGGCTTTTAACTCCGTAGCCATTCCGATGTCTAAGTCAGTATAGAATCAGGACAAGCTAATGGAACCCGGTCAAATGAGATCCGAATTCCTTGTAGAGAATGGAGTTTCGTAGTAAAGAAGATTACCTTCCAAGTATAGAGTTCTAGAGTGAAGGTAAAATGGCAAAGTGGTTTTTTATCGAGTGTCATTTTCTCTTCCTTTCTTCCTTTTATTTATAGCCAGAGGGGGAAAGCTTAGCATGGCCTTTTTCCTAGTTTTTCTAGCTCTGGGTGTTAGTTAATGCCTACTTGTGAAATCGTGGGGGCAGGTAGTCAGTCTACGACACTGTGGGAGGGGGCGCTTAGCGCCGCTCTAATCGTGTCATTTCAAAGTCTCATGAAAATCCCCGTCACCATACCTTATTAATGTGATTGATCTTGTAAGCCATCGAGCCAAACTGAAGTGTCACTTTGGCAGAGATGCACTCTCATAATAGGTTGGCGCGGCTTGTCCCTCTAACATGGCTCACATTTAATGCATACCCCCTATATTTATGGAATGGACTGTAATACATTGGTATATATGTCGATGTATTTAACCCGTCAGATGATTGACTAGTGAACTGATGTGCGGAAGAAGATTTTTTTGTTACATTTATAGCGTATGACTCACATTCATTGCGTTTAATCCCCTCCACAAAGTGATTTGAGGTACCCTTTTTGGCAGTCATGTCACAATCGTGAGTGGGTTTCTTTACTTTTTATCAAGGGCCATGTGTATCTTTCTGATCGAGGCCACGTATGTGATCCTATGTCAATCAACCCTTGATTTCATCATGCAGACTGAATCGTCTCACATTTTTTCCCTTATCAGGCACAACCCCACTTGGCCAAGTCAAGTTTGGAGTGACCCAATAAATACATAGTGCAGATCTTCTCCCCCCCTGTCAGGCAAGTGAGTCTATGGGTGTGGGTCTCACATCCTATGGACGGCTTCCAAGGGTGTAGACGGACTTATACATACAACGAAATATTAAAAAAATAATAAGGTAATAAATTTAATTAAAAAAAAAAAAGCAACTCTACAACGGTATTTTATTAGCCCATTTCCCAATTTAGTGTAACAAATTAACTTTCCAGATGATAAACATCGTGCCATGGACTTGATGTGGCAACAAATATATAAGTTGCTTGTTTAGTATTACTCCTTTGGCTGGTACGTTAGGAATCAAATCAAATTATATGGAAATTATTTTAGTAAAAATATGTTATATTTGTAGTGATTTAAATAAGTTACCGAAAATAAATTTTAATGTTAATGCTTCCAAACATCTATAAAAAGTATCCTCCAAATCTCTCCTATACTTTTATAAAACTCTATTCGACTTGTAAACATCCGTTTCATCATATGATTGATCCATTGCTTATTGAAATAGGGGTTGGGAGGAGGTCTTAAATTCGAATATCCTCTTTTCAATTCCTTTTCGACCCCAGTAGTATAACTTAGAGTAGGACCTATCCAAAAAAGAAAGGGAAAAAAATAGTTGCCTCCTCTCTACTATACCTAAAAGACAATTGCCTCCTAAAGTTTCAGAAAAAGACAAACGTCCCCAAATTTTAATGGTGTTAAAGTGATATTTTTTGTGGATAATTCTACCTTCAACATTTTATCCCTACTTTAAAATCCTATTAATGTCCTTCGAAATGCAACACTCTTTTCTCAAATGAAGAGCCCTTCATCTCCGGTTCTCCTCCCATTCTTCTTCCCAATGTGAGTGGCCATGGCCATGTTTATGGACGAATTCAACAAGAAATGAAATCTAGTGAGCATAAGTGAATTTCGGATCATTGTCGTATGGAAAAGGAGAGAAGAGAGATTGAATAGATCTTCAAAGATAGATAAGAAACTAAGGAGCTGTAGTGAAATCAAGTGATCAATCCATTCAACTTGGTTTCTAGTGCTTTTCGTTGGGCATATTGCATGCAATAACAATGGAGCATATTTAATTTCTCAATGAAACAAAGGAAATGCAGGGAAAAAGGAGAGTGCGGTTACAGAAAAAATAGGTAGTAGTGAGAAAAAATAAGGAGAAATTGTGGATAAAGAAGAGAGAGAAAACAAGAGATAATAGAGGAAGAAAAACAGGGCGAAGAAATAGGGGAAAACTGTGGATAAAAGGGAGAGAAAACAGGAGATAAAGAGGAAGAAAAACAGGGAGAAGAAATAGAAAAAAATTGTGGATAAAGGAGAGAAAGAAAACAAGAGATAAGAGAGGGAAAAAAACAAGGAGAAGAAATAGGGAAAAATTGTGGATAAAGGAGAGAAAGGAAACAAGAGAGAAGAGAGGAAGAATAACAGGGAGAAAAAATAGGGATGAGTGAGAAAAGAAATAGGGAAGAAGGAGAGAGGAATAGGAGAGGGAGTCTACGGGTGATAACAAAGAGAAATAGGGCTTGGTGACGGTGGGTTTGTCTTCTACTGAGGTTACAACAACTAAGAGGGAAACTAAGATCAAGTGCTTGAGAGAGGAAGAGGGTAAAATAGGTAGTTCATCATTCTAAAGGGTTAATTTGGTCATTAAAAAAAATTAGCTTCCCACCATCGGTATCTAATGGAATATCCTAACGGCGTGGGTCTATTTGTGTTTTAATAGTGTTTTTAGGAGATGCATTTGTTTTTTTCTGAAACTTTAGGAGGCAATTGTCTTTTAGGTATAGTACAAGGACAACTGTCTTTTTCGCAAAAAAAAAAAAAAAAAAAAACCCAATCCGACTTTATAAATTCCGAAGGACTGAACAATTAGAGAGGATTTTTTTCTTTTTTTTGCTAGATTTGTTACGAGTCCTTGTAATTATGGATATCATCAACCATATTTTTTCAAAGGTCCATGTATAATTCTTTTCACACTATTCTTTTTTTGACTTCGTAAAGGACCATCCATTGAAGGGAATTGTTACGTTAATGACTATTCGTTCAGGCTTTGTTTGGTTGCAAGGGGAATTGAAAGGAAGTAAAAATTTTAAACTTTAAATGAAAACTTTTGTAATAATTATATTATTAAACATTACTACGTAACTATTTCAAATTATTCCTTACAAAAAAAATTAGTTCAAATTTTTCTTGAAAAGCTTAATGCAAACAAGATTGAATTATTCTTTGATATCATTGACCATGATATGAAGACTGTATTTATAAGCTTCTAAAGAACAATGCAAGGAATGTTTATATGTTACATCTCTATGAGATCTATTAGAGCTGTGTGTGAGTAATACAAGGTATGCCTATCGTATCTAGTGGATAGATTTATCTAAAATACAATATTGTATCCTATCTAATAGATTTAATTTTTTTAAATAGATTATCATATCCAATAGATTGTATCTAGTTGATAGAATTATCTAAAATATAATATTGTATCCTATCTAATAGATTTAGTTATCTAAAATAGAATAATATATCCATTAGATTGAGATCTTATCTAACAACTCCATATTTGGTTATTAACTTACATTTTACTTTGTATCCAAATCGTTTCCATTTGAAAAGAAAAATAAATTTTACATTTTATAAATATCATTATATAATTATATAAGATGTAAAATTTATTTTATTTTTCTTAACATATTTTGTAATTATACTTATAAAATGTAAAAGTTATTTCCCTTCTCAAATGAGAGGGATTTGTATAGGGAAAAATTATTCAGACACCCCATTGACAATTGGATTACTATACAGAACTATCCTCTCTTGACAAAAGTTATACGGACTACCCTTGAAACAATGTTTTATAACAATTTAATCTACACCTTTAGTTTTTTGGCGTTAAGAAGTAACGGGAGAAAGTCCGATTTTTTTTAAAAACAGTAAAACCCTTGGTGTAAAATCATCTAAATATCATTTAGGTTTGTACCCTATGTTCATCATTGCTTCTTCTCCAACGAAACCCAAACAAAGAAGGGAAAGTGAAGTGTCCTCGTCTATAAATTGTATTGTTCTTCAAAATCTCCCTTATAAAGCGACTTAAACGTATGTTGTTTCGGTTGTTCAGTCTGTAAATTCAAACAAGATTGAATTATTCGTCTATATTATTAATCATGATATGAAAACTGTATTTATAAGCTTCTAAAGAACAATACAAGGAATGTTTATCTGTTACACCTCTATGAGATCTATTACAGCTGTATGTGAGTAATACAAGGTATATCTATCGTATTTAGTGGATAGAAATATCTAAAATTGAATATTATATCATATCTAATAGATTTAGTTATCTAAAATAGATTATCATATCCAATAAATTGTATCTAGTGGATAGAATTATCTAAAATAAAATATTGTATCAGATGTAGTTATCTAAAATAGAATAACATATCCATTAGATTGAGATCTTATTTGACAATCCCATATTTAATTATTAACTTATATTTCACTTTGCATCCAAATCCTTTTCGTTTGAGAAGGAAAATAAATTTTATATCTTATAAGTATCATTATATGATTGTATAAGATGTAAAATTTAATTTTCTTTTTCTTAACATATTTAGTAATGATACTTATAAAATGTAAAATTTATTTCCCTTCTCAAATGAGAAGGATTTATATAAAAGAAAATTACTCAGACACCCTTGACAATTGGTTTACTATACAAAACTACTTTCTCCTGACAAAAGTTAGATTGACTACCCTTGAAACAATGCTTTATAACAGTTTAGTCCATTGTTAGTTTTTTTGCATTAAGAAGTAACGGTAACGGGAGAAAGTTCGATTTTTTTTTTAAACCGTAAAACCCTTGGTGTAAAATCATCTAAATATCATTTAGGTTTGTACCCTGGGTTCATCGTTGCTCTTCTCCAACGAAACCCAAAGAAAGAAGGGAAAGTGAAGTGCCCTCGTCTATAAATTGTATTTTTCTTCGAAATCTCCATTATAAAACAGCCTTAAAGTATGTTGCTTTGGTTGTTCAGTCTATAAGTTCGAACCAGTTTGTATTTGTTTATGTAAAAATGGGTGTAAACTCCAATGGAGTAGCAGAGCGGGAAACCACCACCGTCATGATCCAGACAGATTCTTCTTTACCACCATTAGAGATACACAAAGTGTGTTTACCACCTAACAAAAGCGCTTCCTCGGCTCAACTCACAAACTCCGTGTCAATTCTCTCAAGTCATCTTCCTCCGCTTATCGTCGATCAGCCGCTGTTGCCGTCTCCAACGTCGTTAAGGAGAAGAAGCTCAACAACTCCTCTATGGTCATTCTGGTATCGCACTATTCTCTTTCTCATAGAAAGCAAACCTTGAATTTCATTTTTGTTTTATGGATCTGCAAACCCTAACTCTTAAATTCCTTTTATTCTTGCCCTGTTTACTGCAGATTACCAAAGAGGAAAGTCTGGAGCTTTACGAAGACATAGTTGGTAGAGCTTTCGAGCACATGTTCTCAGATGTATATTAGAGGTTTTTACAATCATTTCCTCCCTTCACTTCCAATTTCAATATCAATTTGCGGCAGTAACAGCTCCAATTATCCAAAGAATAGCTTACAAGTCACTCGATGCGGAGCTGCTAAGCAAAGTGGTTCTTCGGTGAAGAAGTGAAGACGTGTGCCGAGAAGGACGGCGCTCCGAACACGGTCGATGTGGACGGTGAAGTGGACGCTGGTTAAGGGTGTCAACGGGCAGGTCTGGTTTGGTTTTGGTCCAGATTGAAACGGTGTCGAGTTTTATAAGCCCAGCCCAAAACATATTCATTAATGGTCTGTTTGATAAAACTTCTACTTTTGGATTCTATGGATTCTAGTTCCCAGGGAGCCATTTTAGAGTAGAAGTACGTTTGCTAAGTTTGGTTGAATTCCAACTCTTACAGAGTGAATCAGGTTCAAAATGGTTTCATAATCCAAAATTTTGGAATTATAAATACATGTTTCAAACTGTTGAATCAACTTTTTGAAAGAAAGAAAATAGTCAATTCTCACTTGACTCTCACTTGACCACCACCACCACCACCGTTGCCACCACCCACCATTGCCACCACCCACCACCGCCGTTGCCGCCACCACCCACCACCACCATCGCCACCACCACCACAACCACCACCGCCATCGTCACCACCACCGCCACCACTGTCATCACCATAACCACCACCACCACCCACCGCCATCATCGCCACCGCCACCGCCACCCATCACCCACCACCATTGCCATTACCCACCACCACCACCACCACCACCATCATCATCATCGCCACCACCACCACCCACAACCTCCATCGCCACCACCAACACCCACCACCGCCACCACCCACTACCACCACTCACCACTACTACGATTGTTTTTCTAGACTTCGATTAGAGGGATAGTGTGTTATCAAACGTGTTTCTAATCCAAAAATGTTCTAGAATCTATTTCATAATTGCATTATCAAACAAGTTTTTACTCCAAAATAATCCTAGAGTAGTTTGGAGTAGAATCCAAATTTGAACCAGAATCCAGAATCCAGAAGTAGAAGTTTTATCAAACGGGTCCTAAGAGTTCAGGCTGGGGTGTGCTGCGCTGGACACCATAACTAACGGGCTGATCCGGTGTCGATTTATTATTGGGCTTATTGAGGTGATTTCGGACTGGTTTAGTTCGAACCGGACTTATCAAACTTATCGGGCCCATTTTATATATAAATTACATAATTTATTTTATTATTTATATCTATAAAATTCGAATTATTCTTTTTATATATATGTAATTCAGTAGACTGTAACAATTAATATAATTTTTTCAACTATAGATTGACATAAACTTTTAAATCAAGAAGTGAACTTTAATAGTGTAACACAATCTATTAAAATTTAAAATCATTAAAATTAAGAAATTTGGTCTAGACGGACCTTACTGGTGTTCGAATTGGATATTATTGATTCGGGTTAATTCGGGTTTTTTAACGGGCCAGTCCGGTCTGATTTCGGTTTGATCTGAAACGGTGTCTGATTTTACAATCTCAATCCAAAACCTGTCCATTAAAACTCGATCCAGACTGGATTCAAGTTCTATCGGACCAGCTTGGTCCGTACTACTGGGCCGGGCCCAATTTTGCCACCCTTAACGCTGGTAACGAAGATTATAGCGATTTGGACATGCTGTCGCAACCATATCAACCCTTACCACTTCCAAAACCTCCTGCTGGGTTCGTGTTGGATGATCATGGGAAGGTGAATACCCTTTGTTTGACACTACATAAACTAATTGCTTCTCCAGCCCCAAGTTTAAGGCATGAAATCCCACCTTTGCCTCTGCCGTCCCCGCCGTGTTGGAGCTTCGCAAACAGAAAGCGAAACCTCTGTAGTGAGTGCATCATTTCCGATTCCTTGGTGGCGACACCAAATTCGCAAACCCATGAAGATACCGCCTCCCATTAGCATAAAACTATAATTTTTTCACCTTAACTGAGATGGGTTTCTAGCAAGTTCGATCTTTTTGGCTGATCTGAAATGGGATTCAGGTAATGGGGGTTTTCTTTTCCGAAATAAATTTCCAAAATGGAAGTTTTTTTTGGTGTCTCTTATGGGAATGGAAGGAGATTGAAACAAAAGTTGCTTGGAGTTACCTGAAGTACTTGCTGATTGGAGATGGAGACCTTTGGTCGAAGATGAACACGTTTAAACGAAATGAAGAATGAAAGAAAAAAAAAATGTTAGTTTAATAATTGTATTTTGAAAGAAATTTTTGTTCATTAAAATATCAAGTTAACACTCTAAACAAAAAGGTAGTGGATTGTAATTCTAAATTTTACAAGGTAATTCTATGTAATAAATCAATGGTCAATGGGGGTATTTGAATAATTTGTCTTTTGTATAAAAAGGTAAAATGTAAATTAATAACTAAATGTGAGTGAGATGATTTAGAATTAGTTAAATAATAATGTGATAGCAAATGGTGTAATCCTTACAAAATTTTTTATTTAAAGTATAAAAATTTGGTTTCCTTTCACTTTAGGTTTTAATTTCCCTTGCAATCAAACAAAGCCTACTAAGTATATTATGAAGTTTAGGTAATTTATACAATTATGTTATGTTTCAATTATAAAAATTTTTATTTAAAATTTAAAATTTTCACTTCTCTTCCTTTCAATTCCCCTTGTAGTCAAACAAAGCCTTAGGGAAAGGGTTCTTTACTATATAACTCTTACATCAGTTCAAATTTCAATGGAAGGACACACATCCAATTATAGGGTAGGGTTATTTCACCCCTTCTATGTTTCCATTCATCCAAAAAAATTTGATTGACCATTTGGTCTGGTTTTGGGTGATGAGGGTCAATATATGGTTTAAACTCTAGACCCACCCATTTAAATGGGTTAAGTTTTTTTTTTTGGGAGGAATCCCATGCCGACCCAAATTTAATTGACTATTTGGTCTGGTTTTTGGGTGGTTTATTAAGCAATTCACGAAGGTACCAGACTAAATAGAAGGCAAGGGTTTCCCCCAACCTAATGTGGAAAACCAGATCAAGGAGAAGATGGGTTATAGAATCATTCAAAAGAACCAACATTTTAATGGAGGAGAGAAAATAAGGATAATTTTTCAATGGTAATAAAGAGTATCGGATAGAGTATACTATTACCATATATGATAGGAGGGAGGAAGATCTACCAATTACCAAGGCATATTGGAATTTGACTTACTAGCACTTCATCAACCATTGGATTAAATAGAAACAATCTTAACCGTCTATCTCTTTCGATGTTGGTTCATCCCAAACCCCCCCCCCCTTTGTCCACCAATGTTCCACCAATGTTCTCTATCAACTGGGAGGATTGGTGAAATGTGGACGTGGAGGAAGAACCTCAAATAAGAAGCGAAAACAGAGGTCTGGTCGGAGCTCATAATGCTAGAGCCACCGGTGGTGGTGGTGCCCAAAATAACTGTGGTTGTTAGCAGGTAGATCAAGTGGTCGAGATTAAGCTATTCCCATCTGAGTCTCTGACTATATATATATATATATATATATATATATATATATATATATATATATATATATATATATATATATATATATATATATATATATATATATATTTCACCGGCATGTACATCATTTTCCCACAATAATACTAAAACATATCGGGGATCAAATCAGGAATTGACCAGATCCAAAACCGATATAAATCCACCAATCAGGCCGATCCAATACGGAAAAAAATGTTGAAATTTAACCAAAAACTAGCAAACCATCAATTAAGAATGTTGCATCAAAATTGTACAGTACCAAAGCCTGCTCAGACAAATTTTACAAGCAAAAAAACTGCAGCCACACAAGAATTCTACCAAAGAAACCTAAGTACTCTAAATCTCAATTGAGCGGTCGAGTTTGCAAGGGTTCTACTCATGGCTAGTGTGAAGTAATTGCTGGCCAGCCCTCTAGCTAATTCATCCGCGGGTCTGTTCTTGAGTGGTGGGAAGCTCCAACCCAGATTCATTCCTCCTGTTATCCTTGTTTTTGGGTGTTGATTTGTAGTAGATTGCGTATATTATGAGTTGAAAAAGACCAGCTAATGTTCCCAAAACATTGCCAGACTACAAACACCACAAATTCCACAGATGATCAGTCAAGAACTTGGTATATGAAATAAAACCAAATCCATTATTTAAGATGATTTACCAGGATGTATGGATCGAAACGAAGGAGCGCATAGATCACCCATACTGATCCATTGAGAAAACTTGTCAAAGACAGCAAAAATGGCATGTATTCAACACTCTTTGTCTTGATTACCTTACCCTGCACAGAGAGAAAGAGATTTAAGATAAACAGGGGATTTAAGGAATTTGAGGAAGAACAAACAGTAGCAGAGTTGCAGGTATACCATAATAAGGAGTGGCGATGAGTACATAAGAGCATTGAAGACAACAGCAATGCTCCCAACAAGTAAGGACCTCTTAATGGTGTCATGAAAACATAAAAGGGTAACAACAACTACCACTCCAACTAGAAGTAGTTCAAGGAAGAACACCACCACTACTTTCGTCTGCAATCAACATTCAAATCAACAATGTTTCATCGGTTCATATTCAGAAAGAAAATTTCCATTTTTAGGGTTTATGTATTGGTGTGAACAAACCCTTTTTTTGGCAGGGGCGTAGATGAAATAGATAATGACATAGATCAACTCCATAGACAGACCAATGCTATTGATGGTCACCACAAGAATGCTATCTGGATGCACCAATGGGAGGCCATAGAACACCCACAGCATGCAGTTCAGTACACTTGCTAGGTACGGTTCTGGTTCGAAACCCTCCACTGCTCCTTTCTTCAATATCTTGCGGAATGTTGGCCTGCAAAACCATTAATGAATCACTCACTCACTCATCTTACTAAACCAGAATGTACCAAAACAGAGAGAGAGAGAGAGAGAGAGTTACGCAGGGGACATGAACAAGAAGAAAGAAATGACGTTTCCTGCAACAAAATACAAGATCGATAAACTACAAGAACATCTACTGATCTACTGATTCAAAATGCAACTGAATTTGATTAATAAATTACCCATGATGCCGACGACATTTCGAATGAAATCCCTGTTAATCACCATCTTGAAATCTTCACAGAGAAAACGACTTGCAGATCAGTGATGAGAATGAGAGAATTTATCTAGAGAGAAGAAACTAAAAAAAGAAACAATCGTCAGTTCTTTTCTTTTTTCTTTTTTTGCAATTAAAGATCGTCAACTCAGAAGCCATAGTTTTAAAAATTTAGAACAAACCATGGTTTCAGTTTCTTCGGGAATGAGGGTGAGGATTGAGTTAAATCCTCTGATTTGAAGAAATCTCTGACACATTAAAGTCTGCTGGGGTTTATAAGATCATTCACATTAATCAGACATGCTTGATCACTTACAAGATCATTCATCACTTACAAGATCATTCATATTAATCAGGTATGGTGATAAGGATTCTTATGGGATTCTGAGGTGATACACTAGAACGGTGCCCCTTCTTACAGTATTGCAGACTGACCATGAACCTTTACAATTACACAATCAGCCCTTACCTCCACTATGGAGTGGACATGTTGGCGGTGGTAACTGAGCATCATCTATAGCCCAGAAAACTAGGAGAGAGACCATGTTGGGCTTTCCTTCTTAGTTATAAATAGTAGGAAGTAAGAATAGAAAAGGTACACCAAATCTCACGACTTCAAAACTTATTCTGTATCTTCAAACTCACCCTCGGCGAGACTGAGATTTTGGAATCCAAGCACCTCTATCCTTTCTTTACAAGGAATTCGGTTGTTTGGATTCCATCTGCTTGTCCTAGTTCTATACTAACTTAGGCAATGGAGTGGTCATGGGGTTAAAACCTCTAGTTACAAGTGGCATCATCTTTATAATCGGTTTAACTATCCGGTTTGGTGCGGTGCGGTGTATAAGGGGGTAAAACCCTATTCAACTTGTAAAATCCGTTTTGTCATATGGTTGATCCATTGCTTGTTGAAATAGCGGATTGGGAGGAGGTCTTAAATGCGAACATCTTCTCTTGCATTCTGTTCCCACCCAATAGTATAACTTAGAGTAG
Source organism: Protea cynaroides (assembly GCA_028583415.1). Classification (NCBI taxonomy): domain Eukaryota; kingdom Viridiplantae; phylum Streptophyta; class Magnoliopsida; order Proteales; family Proteaceae; genus Protea; species Protea cynaroides. The sequence continues at coordinate 52,653,893 of CM053268.1, forward strand.
GACCCGTCCAAAAAATAAACCCAATCCGACTTTGCAAATTCCGAAGGAAGGACTTAACAATTGGAGAGGATATATATATATATATATATATATATATATATATATATAATTTTTGTGGGCAAATTTGTTACGAGTCTCCATATTATGTCAAAGGTCCATGTATAATTCTTTTCGCAGTATTCTTTTTTTGGCCTTGTAAAGGACCATCCATTGAAGTGGCTTGTTACGTTATTGACTATTCATCTAGGCTTTGTTTGATTACAAGGGGAATTGAAGAGAAGGAAAGTAAATTTTTAAATTTTAAATGAAAACTTTTGTAATGATGACATCACATGCTATTACATTACTATGTAATTAATTCAAATTATTTTATATTTAGTTATTAACTTACACTTCACTTTTCACTTTGCATCCAAATCCCTCCCTTTCAAAAGAAAAATAAATTTTACATTTTATAAGTATCATTACTAAATATATTAAGAAGTTTAAGTATTTTTACAATCATGTTGTGCTATAACTATAAAAACTTCCATTTAAAGTTAAAAAATTTCACTTCTCTTCTCTTCAATTCCCCTTGCAACCAAACAAAGACTTAGGGAAAGGATTCTTTGTCTGAATATATGGCTCTTACACCACTGCAAAGATCAATGGAAGGACATACACATACAATTAAAGGACAAGGTGATCATTTCACCCCTCCTATATTTCCCTTCATCTAAAAGAAATTTAATTGACCATTTGGTTTGGTTTTGGGTGGTGAGGGTCAACTTTTGGTTTGAAGTTCGGACCCACCCATTTAAATGGGTTAGTTTTTTTGGGAGGAATCCCATACCGATCCAAAATTAATTGACTATTTGGTCTGGTTTTTGGGAGGTTTATTAAGCAATTCACAAAGGCACCAGACTTAATAGAGGGCAAGGGTTTCCCCAACCTAGTGTGGAAAACCAGCCCAATGAAAAGATGGGTAATAGAATCATTCAGAAGGGCTCACATGTTAATGGAGGAAAGTAAATGACAGTAATTGTTTGGTTGCAATGGAAATTAAAGGAAAGAAAGTGAAATTTTTATATTTTAAATAGAAAGAAACTTTTGTAGTGATAACACAACATAATTATATAAAATGTAAAATTTATTTTATTTTTCTTAACATATTTAATAATGATACTTATAAAATCTGAAATTAATTTTCCTTTTCAAATGGAAAGGATTTGGATTCAGATTGAAGTGTAAGTTAATAACTAAACGTAGAATAATTTGGAACTAATTAGATAGTAATATGATAACATGTAATGTAATCATTACAAAAGTTTTCATTTAAAGTATAAAAATTTTTCTTCCCTTCTTTTAATTTTCCTTGCAACAAAACAAAGCCTGTTACCATGAAACGATAATTTTTCAATGGAAATAAATAGTATCGGGTACCCTAGCACCAATTCAGACTCCTCTAGTCGCAGGGGTACTGGCGATTACCATATATAATACTAGCGAGAAAGATCTACAAATTACCAAGGCATATTTGAATCTTACATACTAGCACTTCATCAACCATTGGATTAAATAGAAACAATCTTAACCGTCTATCTCTATCAATGTTGCATCGTCCTCTCTCCACCACCACTACACCTTCTACAACAATCGTCCCCTCTACCCCTTTGTCTACCGCCGTTCTCTATCGATTGGGAAGATTGGTGAACTAGTGGATGTAGAGGAAGAACCTCAAATAAGAAGCGGAAACAAAGATCCAGTCGGAGCTCATGATGCTAGAGCCACCGGTGGCGGCGCTGCCCAAAATAACTGTGGTTGTTAGCAGGTAGATCAAGTGGTCGAGATTAAGTTGTTCCCATCCGACGATCTATAAATTATAGCATGTTATATATATATTCCGTCAGCATGTACATCATTTTCCCATGATAATATTAAATCAGGATCATATCGGGGATCAAATCAGAATCGATCAGGTCCAAAACCAATATAAATCAACCAATCCGGCCGATCTGAAATGAAAAAAATATTGAATTTTAACTAATAGCTAGCTAGCTAACCATCAATTAAGAATGTTGCATCAAAATTGTAGAGTGACAAAGCCCGCTCAAACAAATTTTTACAAGCCAAAAAACAGCAGCGACAACTACAAAAACTAAGAACAAGGAAAAGCGAATCACTTGGACAACTTGGTATGAATTCTACCAAAGAAACCTAAGAACTCTAAATCTCAATCCAGCGATCGAGTTTGAAAGGGTTCTACACATGGCTGGTGTGAAGTAATTGCTGGCCAGCCCTCTAGCTAATTCATCCGCAGGTCTGTTCTTGAGTGGTGGGGAGCTCCAACCCAGATTCATTCCTCCTGTTATCCTTGTTTTTGGGTGTTGATTTGTAGTAGATTGCGTATATTATGAGTTGAACAAGACCAGCTAATGCTCCCAAAACATTGCCAACCTACAAACACCACAAATTCCACAGATGATCAGTCAAGAACTTGGTATATGAAATCAAATCAAATCCATTACTTAAGATGATTTACCAGGATGTATGGATCGAAACGAAGGAGCGCATATAGATCACCCATACTGATCCATTGAGAAAACTTGTCAAAGACAGCAAAAATGGCATGTATTCAACACTCTTTGTCTTGATTACCTTACCCTGCACAGAGAGAAATAGATTTAAGATATACAGGGGTTTTAAGGAATTTAAGGAAGAACAAACAGTAGCAGAGTTGCAGGTATACCATAATAAGGAGTGGCGACATGTACGTAAGAACAATGAAGACAACAGCAATGCTCCCAACAAGTAAGGACCTCTTAATGGTGTCATGAAAACATAAAAGGGTTAACCACAACTACCACTCCAACTAGAAGTAGTTCAAGGAAGAACACCACCACTACTTTCATCTGCAATCAACATTCAAAACAACAATGTTTCATCAGTTCATATTGAGAAAGAAGAATTTCCATTTTTTAGGGTTTATGTATTGGTATGAACAAACCCTTTTTTTTTTTTTTTTTGCAGGGGGCGTAAATAAAATAGATAATGACATAGATCATCTCCACAAACTGACCAAAGCCATTGATGGCCACCACAAGAATGCTACGTGGATGCACCAATGGGAGACCATAGAACACCCACAGCATGCAGTTCAGTACACTTGCTAGGTACGGTTCTGGTTCGAAACCCTCCACTGCTCCTTTCTTCAATATCTTGTGGAATGTTGACCTGCAAAAACAGAAATCAAAATGTAGACTCGGTTTGATTAAAAAATTACCAACTTTCTGACCAAAGCCATTGATGGCCACCACAAGAATGCTACGTGGATGCACCAATGGGAGACCATAGAACACCCACAGCATGCAGTTCAGTACACTTGCTAGGTACGGTTCTGGTTCGAAACCCTCCACTGCTCCTTTCTTCAATTTCTTGTGGAATGTTGACCTGCAAAAACAGAAATCAAAATGTAGACTCGGTTTGATTAAAAAATTACCAACTTTTTTTTTTTGGGGGGGGGGAATGGGGGGTGAGGAATGTGAAAAAAAAAAAAAACAAAAAAAAATTAAGAATCTGGTCCACCCTATTTCAGCTGTGGTCCATATGTCGATGATGCGTTTTTTACTGGTTTATTACTAATATTAAATAAGCATTTAATTGGATCCATGAGAGGGTCTGTTTGTTGAATATAATTAGTTTGAATTGGACCCATGAGAGTCTTTGACAAAATCCCATTCTTTCCAAACCTGGCTTTTCACATTGACAGGAGCATAATATGCATTACAATGAAACGGAAGGTTTTGGCATGAACACAATTCACCTTTATTCTTTTCATTTTTTTGGGTAAAGGAGGGATGAGTGGATGTATCATTTTAATACGTTTTCAATGATCTTCAAAAGCTAAAAGCTAAAATGTAAACAAATAATACAAGTAGGTAATGATGTTACATATTTCTTCCAAAAAATAAATTAAAAAAATTTAAAAAAATAATGGTGGATAAATATGTGGGTAGAGAAATCCTTAATTCCTTGATGCATGGGTTAAGAATATATGTAAATCCAGAGACCAATATCTTTGTACAGGGCATTTAATCATCTAAGCATAAAAGGAAAAATAATTCAATTTTATGAAGAAGATCCTTCTAATAAACAGAGGGCCCACCACTCCAGTGTCCAGACTCCAGACAGCCATAGAAGCATTGAACACTTTAGCATATCATAATTTCTCTCTCCTGATTTTCTCCAAAAGTACTCAGTTTTGAGTTATCTGTGTGCTGTTGTTGCATGTGCACCTTCAATAATTACTATTTTTAAATAGCAACAATGTGTTTATGGGATTCAAATTCTCTTATCCTTGAGATTCGGGAGGAGGGGCGGCGGGCTGGCTAGATGGTCCACACCTGAGGTTTGAGTGAATCCGAGTTGATATTGAGTCAGCAAACTAAGCCAACGTCGAACTGACAAACTCAATCGACGGGGGGTGTTGGTTCAGATGGAGGACTAGAATTCACCCGAATCCCACGTGTTCGGCCATCCAATGGGGGCATCTCTCTCCTCCCAAATCAATGGGAAGAGAGAATATGAATCCGTGTTTATGTGTCTGGTTAAACTTCCACTTTGATTGGGTTACCTTTTCAAAGATCTTTCTGTTGATTATAATTAGTATGACTTGAACCCATGAGAGAGTTTTTTCCAAAATTTCATTGGACCCAATTGAGTTTTTGACAAAATTCCATCTCTTCTAAATCTGGCTTTTGATATTAACAAGAGTTTATGCATTAAAATGAAAAGGGGATTTTAGCCCCAAAAAATAAATGAAAGGGGGGGTTTGCATGAACACAAATCATCTTCATTATTTTTTCATTGTTTAAAAAAGAAGGGAGGAAAAGGAGAGATAACAAGATATATCACTTCAATGCTTTTTCAATAATCTTGAAAAACCAAAATGCCCATAAATAGGTAATGGTAAATATTTCTTCCAAAAAATTTAATTTTTTTTTTAATTTTAAAAATTATAAAAATTTCAAAACTAAAAAAAATAATGGTGCATAAATGAGTAGAGAAATATGTACTTCCTTGAATCTGAATTCATGCATCTTGCTTTTAACCTGATGATTTCTCTTTTTCTCTTTCCCTCTTGGTTGGAACACATTTCTTGTATGTGTCAATAGTGTCTCTTGACCTATGTCCGTTTTCTATTTCCTTGAATATGCTTTGCAAATTCTAAAAAATAAAAAAGAATATGCTTTGCAAAAACTTGCGTGTATGCAATGTTTTCCTTTTTCATTGTAAATGTAATTTTTTGTAAACATCATCTTTTTCCTTTGTTTTAAGTCCTATTGTTTGCCGATCACATTTTGTCAACACTAAAGCATCCAAACACATCCCAATAATTGAGTACAATGATTAGTAAAAGAGTAAAGTTATTTTATTTTAGAGGCAGAAATTCATATATACCTGATTTACATTAGGGGAAAGTGCAAATCTACTTTGGAGAGTATCAATTACACAAATACTCAACCCCCCATTTTTTTTTTCAGGTTTGTGATGCAGTGGAATATTTATGAATGTCCTATATAGGTTGTATAAATTAAATTTTATTTCCTTCTTCTCCTATTATTTTTTTTTTTGGATATATTCTTTTCAAACCATAAATGCAAGGGACATGCATAGACTATAGAGAAAACCTGAAGCATACCAAATCTCTGACATAACATTCAATACAATATCACCTACCCAACCAATGCTTTCTTGCTTTCATATGGTCAAGTGAAAGTACATTTTCCCATCAAATAAATAAATAAATCATACTTTACCAAAAATATAAAAATAATAAAAATTCATATATATAGACAGTGCTATATATATATATTATCTTGTGACCAATAATTTCTCGTTTATGTAATTTAATGTCCTTCGACCAATATCTTTTTATTGTCTTGTGATGAATAAATTAAATTACAAATTCCTATGTATTTAGGTTTAATTACAAACTTATCCCCTTATGGTATATAAATTACATTCACATCCTTTATTTCTAAAAAAATTATAGTGACAAAATAAAAGATAAAAGAGAAAAATGATCAAAAACCTGAACACCAAACCAAAACTCCAACATCAACATCAAATGACAATCTGTTGGAGCTAATGATCATGTTGTCGCATTATATTTAAATTCTCTGACATAGACCTCGCAAATGGATCTATGTGAGTCTTGAAGACTATGTAGAAGAGCGACAGAAACCCACTCATAGTAAACGTGACTGTAGCTTCAATCCAAAATCAGAGAACTCTCCCTGCATCACAGGAAAAGAGAGCAAAATAGACACTGGTTTTAGGAGAAAAACGAATTAGTCTTTTCTTTTTTTAACACCATTAACTAAAAAGAGTTAAATATAATTTATAAAACACAACGGATAAAGCTTGTAATTGAAGCTAAGTAAAAGTGAAATAAACCATCCTAGCCTTTTTTTCAAAAGCAAAAACACCCACTTCAAGTCTGGGCATTTAATCATCTAAGCATGAAAAAAAATGGTGGAGGCTCTATGGTTGGACACTTGGGTCTGCATAAGATTCAATTTTAAGTAGACTCTATATTTAAAGAGAGGGTCCACCACTTTAGACAGCCATAGAAGCTCTAAACACTTTAAGTGATTGTCTCTTTCTCTCTCTCTCTTTCTTCTTATTGTCCTTTTGTAGGGATTCACATCGTTTCCTTCCTAAGATTCGGGAGGAGAGACAATGATCCCACTGGATGGTCACCACATGGAGGTTAGATGAATCTGACCCCTTTGTTCAAGCCGACACTCCTTTGTCGGCTTGGCTTGTCGGCTTGAACGAAGGAGTCGGATTCATCCGACCTCCACGTGGCGACCATCCAGTGGGGTCGCTGCCCCTCCTCCCGAATCTCAGGGAGGAGACGATTTGAATCCCCTAGCAAAGTAAAAGAGATAGGAACCGTACGGTCCAAACCTCTGTTAGTTAAAACTCGTTTTAAACGTGTACCATACTGTTGTACCGAACTCAACCATTTAATAAGTGTATTGCCTTATTGATCTCAAAAATACTTTAAAATACTCCATACTTCAAACCTTGCCGTTTAAAACCCGTTTAAAATGCGTACCATACTGTATCCGTATTTTAATATATTTTAACCTGCATCTTTAATAAATAATGAATCGATTCATCCCATATCGTTTAATATTCTTATTGCTTTCTACATGTAACCGATGTGGGATTAAAAACAACCACTTCCTCATAATTGTTTATAAACTCATTACTTTATTACTTGTTAGGGTGTGGTGTGGGTTATGGGTCATAACAATTGTATATTGTAAGCCACCATCTCTCTCTCTCTCTGATCTCTCTCTCTCTCTCTCTCTCTCTTTTCCAATAGATTTACATGTTTCATTAATGTAATTATTTATGGGAGTATATTGTCATTTTTTCACCGCGTATTAAACCCGATCCGTTAAAACTCGCATCCGTCCCTTTTATTTTTTGCCGTTCTCCTATTGTTTCATTTTTTTATCATACCGCTTTGTTTAGTTCCATTTAAACCCGTTTCCCCATGTTTTATTTTTTTGCCGATCCCCCGCTTTTAACTAACTCTGGTCCAAACCACAAAGGTCCACTCTTTATTTCCCTCGACCCGTCTTAAAACTCGTCCGTTCCTCCTTTATTTTTTTGCCGTTCTCCTATTGTTTGACCATTTTTTTTATCATACCGTTTTTGTTTAGTTCCATTTAAAACCCGTTTCGTCATGTTTTATTTTTTTGCCGTCCCCGTTTTAACTAACTATGGTCCAAACCACAAAAGGGTCCACTCCCCTGTATTTACACATGCTGAAATGCCCTCATCTCATCCACTCCAGATGTTTGTTTCACTATTAAGTGCTCCATTCAAAGTTGACTAAAAGGCCTTCCACTAGGGATAGAAATCCTCTCCTCTCGATTTGCCGCCTGTCAAGGGTGTGATTTCAGTCAACACATATGTCAATGTATTAGTATGCATGCCAACTAAACTCTAGCCCTTGGATCTTGGCTGGAATCTCACTGCCATAGGAGACGATTTGAATCCCTCTACTAGTCATCCCATCCCCGACTACTCTGCATTCCAAGACTTGAGACCACGTCCTATGCCCCATATCATTATAATTTGGTTTGTTGTTGGTGTGTATTTTTTCTGCCCTTACCAAAGAATCGGCGACCCAGATCCACTTGGACCTATACTTTTATAAAACTTTATTTAACTTCTAAACATCTGTTTCATGAGATGATTGATCCATTGCTTGTTGAAATAAGGGATGGGAGGAGGTCTTAAATTCGAACATCCTCTCTTGCATTCTTTTTCCATCCCAATAGTATAACTTAGAATAGGATGTATCCCCAAAAAAAAAAAAAAAAAAAAAAAAAACCAATCCAACTTTACAATTTCCGAAGGACAAAATAATTGGAGAGGATTTTTTTTTTTTTTTTTTGCCAGATTTGTTATGAGTTGTCGTAATTATGGATATCATCAAGCATATTTTGTCAAAGGTCCATGTATAATTATTTTCGCACTACTCTTTTTTTGGTTTTGTAAAAGAAAATAAAATTATAATTTTATAAATATAATTATAATATATGTTAAGAAGTTTAAATAATTTATGTAATCAATGTTGTGTTACAATTATAAAAGTTTTTATTTAAAATTAAAAAATTTCACTTCTCTTTTCCCTTCAATTCCCGTTGCAACCAAACGAAACGATACCAATTAGAAGATGGGTTATAGAATCATTCAAATGGGCTCACACTTTAATGGAGAGAAAATATCAATACGGATTCTACATCTAGGAAAGGATAGTTTGTCAATGGAAATAAATAGTGTCGGAATAGTTGGTAAATTGAGAGCTAGAGCCCTCCTAGCTCAAAGGTCAATGTTGTACAAAAAAAAAACCCATCTTATTTTTTAATGGATTTGTCTACATGTAACAAGGGTTATCATAGCATGTACTTGCTGATTGGAGATGGTGACCTTTGGTCGAAGATGAACATGTTTAAACGAAATGAAGAATGAAAGAAAATAAAATGTTATTTTAATAATTGTATTTTGAAGGGTATTTTTGTTCATTAAAATATCAAGTTAACACTGTTAACAAAAAGGTAGTGGATTGTAATTCTAAACTTTACAGGGTAATTCTGTGTAATAAATCAATTGTCAATGGGAGTATTTGAGTAATTTGTTTTTATATAAAAAATGAAGTGTAAATTAATAACTAAATGTGGGATGATTTGGAATTAGTTAAATAATAATGTGATAGCAAGTGGTGTAATCTTTACAAAATTTTCTATTTAAAATATAAAAATTTGGTTTCCCTTCACTTTAGGCTTCAATTTCTTTTGCAATCAAACAAAGCCTACTAAGTATGTTATGAAGTTTAGGTAATTTATACAATTATGTTATGTTTCAATTATAAAAATTTTCATTTAAAATTTAAAATTTTCACTTCTCTTCCTTTCAATTCCCTTTGCAGCTAAACAAAGCCTTAGGGAAAAAGGTTCTTTGTTTGACTATATAACTCTTACATCATTGCAAATTTCAATGGAAAGACACATTTCCAATTAGAGGGCAGGGTCAATTCACCCCTTCTATGTTTCCATTCATCCAAAAAAATTTGATTGACCATTTGGTCTGGTTTTGGGTGATGAGGGTCAATTTATGGTTTGAACTCTGGACCCACCCATTTAAATGGGTTAAATTTTTTTGGGAGGAATCCCATGCCGATCCAAAATTAATTGATTATTTGGTCTGGTTTTTGGGTGGTTTAATAAGCAATTCATGAAGGCACCAAACTAAATAGAGGGCAAGGGTTTCCCCCAACCTAATGTGGAAAACCAGACCAAGGAGAAGATGTGTTATAGAATCATTCAAAAGAGCCCACATTTTAATGGAGGAGAGAAAATATCTTTAATGGATTCATGGCGGAAAGGATAAATTTTCAATGGTAATAAAGAGTATCGGTTAGAGTATACTATTACCATACATGATAGGAGGGAGGAAGATCTACCAATTACCAAGGCATATTGGAATTGTTGGTACCCCCTCCACACACATCCCTTTGTCCACCAACATTCTCTATCCATTGGGAGGATTGGTGAAAAGTCGATGTGGAGGAAGAACCTCAAATAAGAAGCGAAAATAGAGGTCCGGTCGGAGCTCATGATGGTAGAGCCACCGGTGGTGGTGGTGCCCAAAATAACTGTGGTTGTTAGCAGGTAAATCAAGTAGTCGAGATTAAGCTATTCCCATTTGACCATCCAAAAATGATAACATGTTATATATATTTCACCTGTACATCATTTTCCCACAATAATATTAAAACAGGATCATATCGGGGATCAAATCAGGAATCGACCAGGTCTAAAACCGATATAAATCCACCAATCAGACCGATCCAATACGGAAAAAAATGTTGAAATTTAACCAAAAACTAGCAAACCATCAATTAAGAATGTTAGCATCAAAATTGTACAGTTCCAAAACCCGCTCAGACAAATTTTTCAAGCAAAAAAACTGCAGCCACACAAGAATTCAACCAAAGAAACCTAAGAACTCTAAATCTCAATTGAGCGATCGAGTTTGCAAGGGTTCTACTCATGACTGGTGTGAAGTAATTGCTGGCCAGCCCTCTAGCTAATTCATCCGCGGGTCTGTTCTTGAGTGGTGGGAAGCTCCAACCCAGATTCATTCCTCCTGTTATCCTTGTTTTTGGGTGTTGATTTGTAGTAGATTGCGTATATTATGAGTTGAACAAGACCAGCTAAGGCTCCCAAAACATTGCCAACCTACAAACACCACAAATTCCACAGATGATCAGTCAAGAACTTGGTATATGAAATCAAATCAAATCCATTACTTAAGATGATTTACCAGGATGTATGGATCGAAACGAAGGAGCGCATAGATCACCCATACTGATCCATTGAGAAAACTTGTCAAAGACAGCAAAAATGGCATGTATTCAACACTCTTTGTCTTGATTACCTTACCCTGCACAGAGAGAAAGAGATTTAAGATAAACAGGGGATTTAAGGAATTTGAGGAAGAACAAACAGTAGCAGAGTTGCAGGTATACCATCATAAGGAGTGGCGATGAGTACATAAGAGCAGTGAAGACAACAGCAATGCTCCCAACAAGTAAGGACCTCTTAATGGTGTCATGAAAACATAAAAGGGTAACAACAACTACCACTCCAAGTAGAAGTAGTTCAAGGAAGAACACCACCACTACTTTCGTCTGCAATCAACATTCAAAACAACAATGTTTCATCGGTTCATATTCAGAAAGAAAATTTCCATTTTTAGGGTTTATGTATTGGTGTGAACAGACCCTTTCTTTGACAGGGGCGTAGATGAAATAGATAATGACATAGATCATCTCCAAAAACAGACCAATGCTATTGATGGTCACCACAAGAATGCTATCTGGATGCACCAATGGGAGACCATAGAACACCCACAGCATGCAGTTCAGTACACTTGCTAGGTACGGTTCTGGTTCGAAACCCTCCACTGCTCCTTTCTTCAATATCTTGTGGAATGTTGGCCTGCAAAACCATTATTGAATCACTCACTCACTCATCTTACTAAACCAGAATGTACCAAAACAGAGAGAGAGAGAGAGTGTGTGTTACGCAGGGGATGTGAACACGAAAAAACAAATGACGTTTCCTGCAACAAAATACAAGATCGATAAACTACAAGAACATCTACTGATCTACTGATTCAAAATGCAGACTGAATTTGATTAATAAATTACCCATGATGCCGACGACAGTTCGAATGAAATCCCTGTTAATCACCATCTTGAAATCTTCACAGAGAAAACGTCTTGCAGATCAGTGATGAGAATGAGAGAATTTATCTAGAGAGAAGAAACTAAAAAAAAAAAAAACAATCGTCAGTTCTTTTTTTTTCTTTTTTTTTTCTTTTCTTGCAATTAAAGATCGTCAACTCAGAAGCCATAGTTTTAAAAATTTAGAACAAACCACGGTTTCAGTTTGTTTGGGAATGGGGGTGAGGATTGAGTTAAATCCTCCAATTTGAGGAAATCTCTGACACTGACACGTTAACTCTGCTCGACAGTTTACAAGATCATTCACATTAATCAGGCATGGTGAAAGAGATTCTCATGGAATTTTGAATTTAGATTTTTGAAGAAGTTCAATGGGATGCTTGAAATGGTTGAATGCCTTATTTTTATATCTAAGAAATGAAAAACAGTGCGATGTGAATCAGACAAGCAGAGAAAGAAACTGAAAAGTATTTTGGTGGACTGGAGTTGCAGGATTTTGGAATGTTATTGCATACAATGCATTTTTTTTTTTTTTAACTTAGCTTATTTCCCTATAAAGGTTGAAATATCAGTTATAAATTTCAATTCACTTGGAATCTGTTTTCTTCTAGATTTCAGTTGCTAGTTTTTTTTTAGTTTTTTGTGTTTTGCTTGTGTTTTTATGACAGGATATATAATGTTCAGTGTTTATAATAGGAATATCTTAGTATGGTATCACTTGGGAAAATTAAAAAAAAAAAATACTATTTTTATCGACGGTAAAATAATTTCCGTTGGTAAATATTATTTTTACCCAAGAAAATTAAGTTTCCATTGGAAAATACAAATTTATGCCCACGGAAAATAAATTTTCGTGGGAAAAAATGTAGAATTATACTCAACTATGGCTAAAAATATAATATTTTAGCCACGGGAATTTATTTTCCGTTGGAAAAAATGTGAATTTATACCCACGGCATCTATGCCAACCGTATATACGACGGAAACCGGTCCGTTGGTAAATATAAACGACGACGGAAATCTCTTTTTGGCGAGGAAAAATTTCCGTCGCCAAAAATGAACATTGTTGTAGTGATATATTGTTCTTACACCACTGCAAAGATCAATGGAAGGACATACACATCCATTTTAAGGGCAAGGTGATCATTTCACCCCTCCTATATTTTCGTTCATCTAAAAGAAATTTAATTGACCATTTGGTCTGGTTTTGGATGGTGAGGGTCAACTTTTGGTTTGAACTTGGGATCCACCCATTTAAATGGGTTAGTTTTTTTGGGAGGAATCCCATACCGATCCAAAATTAATTGATTAATTGGTCTGGTTTTGGGTGGTTTATTAAGTAATTCACAAAGACACCAGACTTAATAGAGGGCAAGCGTTTCCCCAACCTAGTGTGGAAAACCAGCCCAATGAAAAGATGGGTAATAGAATCATTCAGAAGGGCTCACATGTTAATGGAGGAAAGTAAATATCAGTAATAGTAAATATCAGTAATTGTTTGGTTGAAATGAAAATTGAAGGGAAAGGAAGTGAAATTTTTATATTTTAAATAGAAAGAAACTTTTGTAGTGATAACACGACATAATTGTATGAGATGTAAAATTTATTTTATTTTTCTTAATATATTTAATAATGATACTTACAAAATCTAAAATTAATTTTCCTTTTCAAATGGAAGGGATTTGGATTCAGATTGAAGTGTAAGTTAATAACTAAACGTGGAATAATTTGGAACTAATTAGATAGTAATATGATAATATGTAATGTAATCATTACAAAAGTTTTCATTTAAAATATAAAAATTTCTCTTCCTTTCTTTTAATTCTCCTTGCAACAAAACAAAACCTGTAACCATGAAACGATAATTTTTCAAAGGAAATAAATAGTATCAGGTACGGCGATTACCATATATAATACTAAGGAGGAAGATCTATAAATTACCAAGGCATATTTGAATCTTACATACTAGCACTTCATCAACCATTGGATTAAATAGAAACAATCTTAACCGTCTATCTCTATCAATGTTGCATCGTCCTCTCTCCACCACCGCTACACCTTCTACAACAATCGTCCCCTCTACCCCTTTGTCCACCGCCGTTCTCTATCGATTGGGAAAATTGGGGAACTAGTGGATGTAGAGGAAGAACCTCAAATAAGAAGCGGAAACAAAGATCCAGTCGGAACTCATGATGCTAGAGCCACCGGTGGTGGCGCTGCCCAAAATAACAGTGGTTGTTAGTAGGTAGATCAAGTGGTCGAGATTAAATTGTTCCCATCCGACGATCTATAAATTATAGCATGTTATATATATTCCGTCAGCACATCATTTTCCCACGATAATATTAAATCAAGATCATATCGGGGATCAAATCAGAATCGAACAGGTCCAAAACCGATATAAATCAATCAATCCGGCCGATCTGATATGAAAAAAATATTGAATTTTAACCAATAGCTAGCTAGCTAACCATCAATTAAGAATGTTGCATCAAAATTGTAGAGTGACAAAGCCCGCTCAAACAAATTTTTACAAGTCGAAAAACAGCAGCGACAACTACAAAAACTAAGAACAAGGAAAAACAAATCACTTGTAGAACTTGGTATGAATTCTACCAAAGAAACCTAAGAACTCTAAATCTCAATCCAGCGATCGAGTTTGAAAGGGTTCTACACATGGCTGGTGTGAAGTAATTGCTGGCCAGCCCTCTAGCTAATTCATCCGCAGGTCAGTTCTTGAGTGATGGGGAGCTCCAACCCAGATGATTCATTCCTCCTCTTATCTTCGTTTTTGGGTGTTGATTTGTAGTAGATTGCTTATATTATGAGTTGAACAAGACCACCTAATGCTCCCAAACCATTTTTAGATTGCGAACACTATAAAATTTTCCGGAGAGTCACATATCGGTCATCTGACGGGGGCATCTCCCTGCTCCCTAAAATACAGAGAGAAGACGATTTGAATCCGATGAGATACTACAATCACTACTACTGTAAAGCTTCCCGATCCGTTTCTCTCTTCAATCAGAAGAAGAAAGCAGAACAAACTGGTCCTCTACAAGACTACCAGAGGAAGTGATGCTCTCCTATAAATCCATACCACTCAGTTTAGATAGAAGATTCTACCCAAAAAAAAAAAAAAAGCTTATATAGACGAGGAATACAGGGATATTCCGAGATTTCAGGTTTTTATAGTATTATTCTCCACGTGGTGGGAAGTGGGAACCAACATAGTCTTCAGCGTAATGGGCCGACGACTGGGCCGGCTTTTCCAAACAGCGAAGGTATTTTACCTATTGACTAATGATACAACGCCACGTTTCCATGTCAGTGACCTAACCTCATCACCAGACGTGGGACGGAGTTTCATCCGGACTTCTTTTTTTTTTCTTTAAGTTTATACTTTAATTTTTGTTTATGATAAGAATAAATGCTGTCATTCAATCAACTGTTTATACGTGGGCAATCCTAGTCATATTTGCCAAAGGCAAATATATTTTTTCTGCATGGGATTTTATTATTATTATTTTTTTTTGGTAAAACAAACTCCTATTGATCAACAAAAAAAAAGAGGTATATAATCGAGGTATCAACCTTGCAAAAGGTTTACCAGTCAAGGAGAGGAGTTTGGTCAAAATGTCTTTCTCGAAAATGATTCAACCTAATGATTCAACCTTCCTGGCCAAGGTATGAACCATGTTATTGACTTCCCTTGGGATATAAAAAACTTGATAACTTATACATTTAGAAATTAGAAATAAAATATCTTCCCTCATAGGTTGACATAGAGTTTCCCAACAAGAAGAAAGATCAAGAATACATTGGACTAGAGTGGTCTACGATCAGGCATTGAAGAGCGAGCAAGCTACCACTTTCATACCGGTTAAAGCTGTTAGGGCAGCAAAGACAGTTGGCATTCATGCTAATGCAGCTGTTGTAGCCGCCTTTCAAAGACTAGTAGCTGATCTATAACCTAATAGAACGCAGTAGCGAGGGACAACCTGCCCATACAGCCAGTGAGGAGGATGGCACTACTGGCAAAGACCGTCTGGCGAAAACGCCGCAGGTGCGAAGCGTGGTAGGCCTGCGCCGGGGGAGCATAGCATAGGGAGGAAAGGGAGCCCGGACGGTGGAAGAGCTAGGGGAGGCCGGGTCATTTGACGAAAATGGAAGGCTTTTTCCGAGCGGCTCATGAATTCTTGGAAAAAGAGGGAGCGAAGAAAACCCCTAACCAACGAAGCCAAAAAGCTGTATTGCGTTAGGCGCTCACTTTTTTTGGCTTCGCTCCGTAGTTTGCATCGTTCGCTTGAGCGCCCCAGCAAGAAAAGGCCTCCCACTATATAAAGACGATCTGTATCACAACCTAAAGAAGCAAAGGCCCGACTATATACAACGGCTAGCGCGCCAGAACAAGGGCGTGCAACAGTTTTGCCACTGTGAAGTTCCTGGGATTGGCATGTTCATCCGTGTAGCTCGGCACACCGAAAAGAGGTGGCAGCTGCATTATCATAGTGGTTGGAGGTCGAAAGAGCATTAGTATGTGTGACTCGTTCAAATCATGAGCTGGAACAAAAGAAAGGAGACAGTTTTTCCAGTATCAATGCCCAGGATCACTGAATAGGATAGAATCGAAGAATCCTATTCACTATCTAAGACTCAAAGTCAAAGACAAAAGATCAATCATATACCTCTATTATGTATGAAATTTATGGTTTCCATTGGTGCAAATCCAATCACCTTCATTTGAGATGAGAAGCAATTCCCCATTGGTAATGTTGATGAGGCATCTCAAGCCATGAAAGGCTCCTTCTCAAGGCAGAAAAGCCTGATATCTGTAGACCATTTCAAAGCCATGAAAGGCTCATTCTCAAGGCCGAATTCAAACAGTGTCCACCGCGGCATGGGAAATAATTAATATGAATGGAGGAATGGATCCACGTCAATACCCTATAAATAGACTCACTTTAAAAGGAAAACTTGGATTTTAACATTAACAAGGTGCATGCATGAGCAAAAAGACACTGGTAAACAGGCCATATAGAGGGAGATTTGGATAAATATTTCAATAAATTAAATACCAAAATGTGAAAATGAATGCTGCTGAATCAATCCAAGTGACTCATATAGAGACTCTCTAGTTTTGGATCTCACTTTCAATGTCCAAAAAAAGAAGTCAAAATAAATTTTGGATTCCCTCCACAGCTCCACGTAGGTTTACACAGGAAACATCATATAAGAGTTTGGGACTGGGTCGTCCATCATTAAAATATGAAACCCATTATGTAGGGATGATGAAATCTCGTGAAGAATACATGATCATCACAAAATCGAAAGGTGGATATTGAAGAGTTTTGTTAAGAGCTGAGCGTCATTGACACATCAGCTAGATAATCTTAAATCTAATCATAAAATAAAGATACCAGTCATCGACACGTCAGCCACATTAATGGAAAGATCTTTGATACTTCTTTTCAAGGCTCTAGCTGATTTTTTTTGTATCTTTAATCCTTATCGTGCGGTAATTGACATGTCAACATAAATTTAAGAAAAAGACTTTTATACTTGGAAAAGGATATCCTTCGTTTAATAGGTTCGTATATTTTAGTTTCTATTATGGTCTTTCCACCGTGTTCCAAAGGTTTGACCAACACTCTTGAGCTATGGCTGCACTCTGCAAGTCATCATCAATAACGATTCAGACGCATTTAGCAGATGAGATATGCCAGTGTATGTGTATCTGCATTTGTCTTAGTATCATTCCGAAGTACTCGAATGAGCGTATTAGACCAGTGCAGGTTTAATACAGGAAGCCAAAAAACTGTTTTATATTGGAACTAGATTTATATTAAAATCTGATTGCACCATTGGGAGCAAATTCTGTCTTTAGGAAAATATCACTTATAATACGACTCAACTTCAAACATTTTTTTTATTGTAATATAGTCTTTATTATCAGAACAAGTAATTTCTTAATAAGGTAAGACATTCAATCTAAACAACACTTCCTTTATGCGCATCAGCCACTAATCGAGACTTGCGTGCTAACGAATTGACCGCCGACAAATTCTTTCCTGCTAGAGGAAGACCGACAGGAGATATACCGGTGCCAGCCGTTACCCCTACACACAGCTCAGATAATGCAAACCTGAACCACGAACCTTTTTTTTTTTTTGTTTTTTCTATCGCTTCTCAATTCTCAAAAAGAAAAAGTAGATCAGTGTAAAAAATACAAAAAAAAAAACTCACTGTTTTTTTTTCTTTTAAATCTTCCCCTGATTACCGTGAAGACAAGAAATCAGAAAAAAGATATATATATAATAGTAATTTTTTTTTTCTTTTTCTTCTTTTTCATCCATCCCATATACTTTCCTCCTTTCAATTTGTTGAATCTAGTTTTGATACCACTTGTTAAGATTGGAGACGTAAACAAGAAGATTTACGTCATTCAGCACCCCATTGAGGGATGTCTACATCCACCAAAGAAAAGAGAGATTTCCTTCAATTCCAAGAATAGTTTACAAAATTCTCTACCTGACAAGTTTATCTCATCTGTCAGTCTTATCAGTTCTCTACCTGACAGACTTATCTCATCTATCAAGCCAGCCTTACCTAGGTTTTCCCACACAGAAACAATTTATAGAGAAACCTAGAAACCCTAATTCTCATACAATTATCGATTTATCCCTGTAAATGTAATAGACTCAAACCCTAATACAAGTACAACCTTGTAATCACGTGGATCCCACAGAATACAAGACACCAAACCCAACAGATTAGTTATGAATCATGATTGTTATAGATATATATACCGAAAAATGTTTCCAATATCTTTCTCCCTTTCTTGTAAGAATAAAAATGTTTTGTTAGATCTAGTTTCACAAAGGTTGAGTATGGACCTATAACCTGAGTAAGAATGTTAGGAATAATCCTATATTGGGTTAAGTTTGAGATAATATCCACCTGTAGGGGCGCTGCCCAAAATAATAGTGGTTGCTAGCAGGTAAATTAAGAGGTCGAGATTAAGATGTTCGTTCCCATCCGACGATCTATAAATGATAACATGTTATATATTTCGCCAACATGTACATCATTTTCCACAATAATATTAAAACAGGATTATATCGGGGATCGAATCAGGAATCAATTAGGTCCAAAACCGACATAATTCAACTAATCTGACCAATAGGTATCTAACCATTAATTAAGAATGTTGCATCAAAATTGTACAGTGCCAAAGCCTGCTCAAATAAATTTTGCAAGCAAAAAAAACAGCAGCAACACAAAAGAATTCTACCAAAGAAACCTAAGAACTCTAAATCTCAATCGAGCGATTGAGTTTGAAAGGGTTCTACTATTGGCTGGTGTGAAGTAATTACTGGCCAGCTCTCTAGCTAATTCATCCGCGGGTCTGTTCTTGAGTGGTGGGGAGCTCCAACCCAGATTCATTCCTCTTGTTATCCTTGTTTTTGGGAGTAGATTTGTTGTAGATTGTGTATATTATGAGTTGAACAAGAACACCTAATGCTCCCAAACCATTACCAGACTACAAACACCACAAATTCCACAGATGATTAGTTAAGAACTTGGTTTATATATGAAATCAAATCAAATCAAATCAAATCCATTCCATTACTTAAGAAGATTTATTTACCAAGGAGGTATGGATCGATAATGAAGGAGCGGAAAGATCTCTTAGGGTTTGTAAATGGCGAAACTCCAGCTCCAGTTCGAGAAATACCATCAGCGGCAGCTGGTGGTCAACCGTCTCCAAATCCAGATTACATATCTTGAATTTGGACCGATCGATTGGTGAAAGCGTGGGTGCCTGAAGAGGTCTTAGGGCTTGCGGTAGGTGCCAAAACTTTTCTTGATTTGTGGAAAACACTTTCTTCTGCTTTTGCACAAGTCTCAGAAGCAAGAGAATTTGAATTGTTGTCGAAGCTACACTTCTTGAAGAAAACGGATTCAGTGCCTTTGTCTGAATTTCTTCTTGATTCAAGACTATTTGTGATCAGCTCAGTGTGATTGGCTAGCCTGTACTTGATCAAAGAAAAGTGTTCTACTTGTTGACAAACCTCAGTCCGGCTTTTGAAACAATTGCAACAACGATGTTGAAGCCTCCAGTTCCGTCATATGCTGACCTTATTCCTCTGTTACAGAGTCATAACCTTCGGTTGAACAACCATTCTGCAGATCCTGTGATTAGTTCTAATGTGGCCTTTTACACATCACGCAAATCAGGAAATCAGAAGAGAGGTGGGGTAATTTTAATTCCAGAGTTAGAGGCTTTGTCCAAACCTGTGTCTCATGAAAACAAAGAACCGGGTAATTCAGTCCAAGATTCCTCTGTATCAACTACAATGCCTACCACAAATGTGTCCTCATAAGTCTCCATTGTTTGTCAAATCTGTAAGAAGCCTGGACACTCTGCACTCAAGTGTTGGTGTCGTTTTGACAACATACATATCGAGAAGACGATGCTCCTCAAGCCCTTACTGTGTACAAAGACTGTCATACCAAAACTCCCCCCCCCCCCCCCCCCCGCACGGGGGGGGGGGCTCCCCCCCCCCCCCCCCCTTTTTTTTTGTAGGAAGGCCCCCCCCCCCCTTTGGGGGGGGGGGGGGGTCCCGCCGCGGGAGAGGATTTCAGTCCCATACCAAATCACCTCTGGATTCCAGATACGGGTGTAAGTGCTCATATGACTGATGAACCAGGTACTCTTTTGTCTCATGAACCTTACCTAGGTATGGATTCTATAATAGTGGGAGTCAAGCCTCAATAACATGAATCCAAATCGTCTCCTATGCATACGGGCATAGGAACCGCGGGGACCATGAAGCACACAGGTCTATACCAGCAACACATACATTTTCTTCTTTCCTCCCTTTTATCTTTCTTCTTTATTGAAATCCCTAACTTCTACTGTCTTCTACCATCCTTTGTTCTTCCCCCCCCCCTTGTTCTTCTCGAGTTCCTTAAGAATCGGTCCCCCCCCCCCAAAAAGGCACCCCCAGTGTTAAACCAAAAACCCCACAAAAAACAAGAAAACCCCTCCCACCTCCCCCCCCCCATCCCCAGCAAAACTATGCTCCTATCACTTTGTTTGTTGTCATAGGCACTATCCCCCCCCCCCTTTTTTTTTTCAAACTTTATAATAAATTCTTTGGGGTTTTTGGGAATGAATAATTAAAGAAATGGATTGAGAGGGGGGCCCCCCCCCTTTTGTTCTTGCCGTTATAACATTTTTTTGGTATTATTCATGTGGGAAGAGGAATGAGATGGTTTCATAATAGCCAAAAGAGGGAAAGAAAAAAAAGGCAAAAAACAGGCACCAAATATTTTAGAAACTAGGGAATGGATGGAAAAAAAAGAAATAAAAGGAAATAGGCTAAGTTATAACGGGGAGGGAATGTCCCAGTCTACTATACACAGTTGAGAAAAAAAAAAAAACACAACAACCAAAAAACACCCCCACAACAACCCCAATTTTAACCCAAAATGCGGGGGGGGGTTCCAACCCCCCACCCTAAAAAACCCAGTCACAAAACACTCAATCAGCAACCAGATATCAATAATCTCCTGAAATAGGGTCTTTTGGGGGGGTGGTTGTGGGGTGGGGTTTGGTTTTTTTGGGTTTTTTTTTTTTTTTTATTTTTAATAGAAATGAAAGGGGGAAATTTTGAGAATTAAATAAAAGTAAAGGAATTAAATATTAATAAAATATTATAAAAAAAAATTAAAAAATATTTAAAAAAATATATAATAAAAATATATTATTAAAAAAAAAAAAAAAAAAAAAAAAAAAAAAAAAAAAAAAAAAAAAAAAAAAAAAAAAAAAAAAAAAATATATTTTTTTTTTAATTTAATAAATAATTTTTTTTTTTTTTTTTTAATTAAAAAAAAGAATATAATAAAAAAAAATTAAAAGTAGTTGTAAAAAAAATTATTTTTTTTTTATAAAAAAAAAAAAAAATTATAAAAAAAAAAAAAAAAAAAAAAAAAAAAAAAAAAAAA
Organism: Protea cynaroides; assembly: GCA_028583415.1. Classification (NCBI taxonomy): domain Eukaryota; kingdom Viridiplantae; phylum Streptophyta; class Magnoliopsida; order Proteales; family Proteaceae; genus Protea; species Protea cynaroides. The sequence continues at coordinate 52,675,725 of CM053268.1, forward strand.
AAAATAAAAATAAAAAAAAAAAAAAAAAAAAAAAAAAAAAAAAAAAAAAAAAAAAAAAAAAAAAAAATAAAAATATTTAATTTTTTATTTTTTTTTTTTTTTTTTTTTTTTTTTTTTTAAAAAATATTGTATTTAAAAAAAAAAAAAAAAAAAAAAAAAAAATATTATATTATTATTTTTTTTAATTATATTTTTTTTTTTTTTTTAAAAAATAGAAAATTATTTTTTTATATTTTTTTTTATAAATAAAATTTTTTTTTTTTTTTTTTTTTTTTTTTTTTTTATTTTATAATATTTTTTTTTTTTTTTTTTTTTTTTTTTTTTTTTTTTTTTTAAATATTATTTTTTTTTTATTTTTTTTTTTTTTTTATTTTTTTTTTTTTTTTTTTTTTTATTAAAAAATTTTTTTTTGTAATAAAAAAAAAAAAAACCAAAAAAAAAAAAAATTTTTATAAAAAAAATTTAAAACGTTTTATAACTGTTTTATATGATATAAATAATAAAGAAAAAATATCAGCTACCTCCAAAATAGTTTCGAAACATCATTTATCATCCACATTTTTCAAAAAACATCAACTACCACCCAAACGTTTACCATCGTTAATCAAATAGATCTACTTCGTTAACTGAATCACGTTAATTGCTAAGGTCATCCAAAAATGAATTTGAATTGAACAATAATATCCTAAAAGAAATGTTGAAAGACGATTTTACCCTCCTTCACTTAAGGAAGGTAAAACCCCAAATCGCTAAATCCCGTTTCTTCTTCTTCTCCTGATCTACCATCCTCTTCCCTCTCTTCTTCTTCTCCAGACCTACCCTCCTCTTCCTTCTTAGGTTTTTTATTTAATTTTGCCGGTGAGAGAGAAACGAGGGAGGAAGAAGAAGGTACAGGTAGAGATGTAAACAGATCGGATTCTGCACGGATGGATGGTTATCCGAATTTGAATCCAATTCTTAATCATCCCAACCAACTCTTTAAGGTTTCTAAACTCAGAGACCCTTTTCGATTTTTACATAGATGTAGATAGATCTTCGAAGGTTTTTGACCTTCGAGATTCCTTCTCTGCTAATCTCCCTTTTTATTGGCCCCACAGAATTGAAACTCTTAATCGAGTTTATCCTAGCAGGATTCAAGACCTAACAAGACCTAACTGACGTGCTGCAATTCATTGGTTTAGAAAAGAAAACTACAATGAAGAAAGAGATATACAGCGAGAGTGTGAGAAGAGAAACTATGTTTGCTTCCATAAGAGAAGGGATAAAGGGAAAGAGAAGGGAAAATAAACTAAACTTACAAGTAACAGGATACAGATGGTCTCCACTCTACATCTTCAATCGACCGACAGTTGGCAGTTGAAAATTGAAACCTATTTCACTTTCTCCCTGTTTTCCCTCAACCTCCCACCACACCATCATCATCCAATAAAATTGAAAAATGAAAGAAGAAAAATACAACAGATCTATTACAAAGGCATTACAAGGATTACAGAAAAAGAAAATGAAAGTATCGTTGTTTACTGAGTCTTACAACAGTTGTAGAAAAATACAGAATAAAAAAAAAATCAGCTAAACCATCGTTCAATACAAAGTGAAAAAGAAACTTCCACAGAATTCATTACTTATACTAAAAGTGGGCCTTATTCCAGCTATAATGAAGGCCCAACTTCAGGAAGTCTTTTCTGGAAATTTATGAGTTCGTTTCTGAAATTTTTTGAGTTCTTGGGACCTCAAAATGATACCTCAATGAGGATGTAAATTAAAGCAGCATCATCTTCTAAGTATTGGGCGATCAAAACAGAAAATGGCATAAAAAACTGCAAGTAGGTTTTCCCTAAGCAATTTTAATGGGTGATTATAAAGGGAAATTACAGAAAAACGAATGCAACAGGAACTCTGAAAATGACAAGAGAGAGAGGCAATGAGAGTTACATCAAGTCGGTAACTTAGCATCGGCAAGGTGAAAACACCGGTAAGATTTAGGGTCTGCCGATCTGGGAGCAAGGGGGAGCAATGGGGTTTTAAGGATAGATACGTGCAAAAAGATGTGGCCATCGCCGGAGAGAAAATCAAAAAATTTCTCTCGTCGTCTTATCTGCTTTCTCCAGCCAGACCCCATGGTTTAGATGCCATGGCTACACAAGAGGGGAGAATAATGAGGGAGGGAGGGAGGAAAGGAAAGAGAAGGGTTATATTAGTAATTTTACTAGTTTTTAAAAAATTTCAATTAAAAACAAAAAGGATAAAAATGTTTAATGCTGATTTCCGTCTCTTCCGTCAGTTACTTGGGTGTAGTTAATGTTTTCTGAAAGGTGCAGGTGGTAGATGATGTTTCAAAATTATTATGGGAGGTAGCTGATTTTTTCCGCGTAAAAAAACAATATGATTGAATATAGAATAAAAAAAATCTTCTTTCCTTTTGCATCTGTGCTTCTTCTTGTTTCTCTCAAACTCATATTTCCTTATGGTATCAGAGCTTCGCCGTTGTGCACAGTGATGGCGGTTCCTAATAGGCTCAAATCCACTCTCTTTCCATATCCCCGTACTCTAAATGTGTCAAATTTTGTCTCCTTGAAGTTAAATACAGGGAATTATTTGTTGTGGCAAACACAGATTCTCACCTTGATTGAGAGTCAAGATCTGCTAGGGTTTGTAAATGGTGAAACCCCTGCTCCAGTTCGAGAGATTGTTTCTGTGAATGGAATTGCTTCTCCAAATCCAGATTATATGTCATGGATAAAGACTGATCGACTGGTGAAGACCTGGACTACGGGAACCTCTCTGAAAAGGTTCTAGGGTTAGCAGTAGGTACCAAAACATCTCTAGATCTTTGGAAAGCACTCTCCTCTGCTTTTGCACAAGCATCAGAAGCAAGAGAATTTGAGTTATTATCCAAGCTTCACTTCTTGAAGAAAATAGATGTTGTTCCCTTATCAGATTTTCTTTTGGAATTCAAGACAATCTGCGATCAATTAAGTGCGATCGACAAACCTGTGCCGAATCAACGCAAGGTATCTTATCTTCTCACTAATCTTGGTCCTGCTTTCAAAACGTTCGCGACCACCATGCTGAAGCCTCATGTACCAAGCTATGCCGACCTCATTCCATTGTTACAAAGTCACAGTTTGAGGTTAAAGAATCATCTTACTAATTCTGTGATTAATCCAAATCTGGCATTTTATTCTTCACGAAAACCATCTAATAATCAACGTTGGGGCGGATTACAGATGCATGGATATTTCACCTGGCAGAATTTATGTCTCACAACATGTTGTATTTAATGAATCTAATTTTTCTTTTAAACCTGTTTCTCCTATTACATCATCCACTTCTGACTTGTCCTCATGTGCTGATATTGGTGTTTTTGAGAGATGGGTCGACATACCTACTTCAACCTCATCCACTTCATCATCTCATCCACCTTCATCCACTTCATTGTTCCTTCCATTTTCATCTTCTGCAAATGTGCAAACTGTGATTGATGATGTGCATACTATGGATGGAGTATCTAAAATTGTTCCCTCTGGTATTAATAATGTGGCTTCCATATCTGATCACATAGTTTCAGTACCAACTCCACTGGTTCTTGTAACTAGTCAAGTAACCTCAATGACTGATCAAGAAACATATACATCAAATCAAGTGCTTTCTGAAATTGATCAAGTGGTTTCTAAGAATGATAAGGTAACTTCTGAAAGTGATCAAGTAGTTTTGGAGACTGATCAATTGCTCCTATAACTGATGATTTAGTGCTGAACACCGATGATGACACATCAATAAATAGAGTGCTGACCTCGATGTCTACAAATCCAATGCTACAACACCTGGGATCAGTTCCAAATACAGCTATAGTACATGATGTTAATGATGACACATCTCCTTTAGTTCCAAGGTTGACACAAAGGTCCACTGATGACAATCTCCTCTAGTTCCAGATTTGACACAAAGGCTTGATACATCTCTATCTCCAGGTTTGACACAAAGGCCCACTGAGATTACTAATAGTGTTGCAGAAAATTTAGCAACCAGCTCTCATTCTATGATGACCCGCAGCAAGGTTGGTGTTCGAAAACCGAACTCCAAGTATGCCTTGATTATGAATCAAGTACCCAGTAAACCACTTACAGTTAAAAGAAGCATTAGCCCATCCAGGTTGGAAAGCTGCTATGGATGTTGAGATAGATATATTAAGAAAGAATAATACATGGGTCTTGGTACCCAAGAATTCTACAATGAATGTTGTAGGATGTAAGTGGGTTTACAAAACAAAATTGAAGTCTGATGGTACTGTGGATCATCTAAAAGCAAGACTTGTTGCAAAGGAGTACTCTAAAATTGAGGGTGTGGACTACTTAGATACTTTTAGTTCAATCATCAAACCCACAACAATCCTTTTGGTTCTAACAGTTGCAACGGTGAAAAACTGGCCTCTTCGACAACTCGATGTAACAAATGCATTTCTGCATGGTTACTTCTCTACACTGGTTTACATGAACCAGCCACCAAGATATGCAGATACCAATCAACCCAATGTTGTATGTAAATTACATCGGGCCTTATATGGGCTTAAGCAAGCCCCTAGAGCTTGGTTTGATTGGTTCAGTAATTATCTTATTGAGTTCGGCTTCTAGTGTAGTACTAATGATACATCATTATTTGTCTATCGGCACTCAACAAGAGTTTTATTCTTCTCTTGTATGTTGATAATATCATCTTGACGGGTAATGATTCGTCTCTATTAGATCATTTTATTGCTTCAGTTAGTACGGAGTTTGCCATGAAGGACCTGGGAGAGTTTCATTATTTTTTGGGTATAACTATTCATCGGACTATTGATGGCATATTTTTAACTCAAACAAAATATGTCATGGAGATACTTCAACGTGCAAATATGGTTGATACAAAACCTGTCCAAACACCTTTGGCTACCACCTCTTTTGTGTATCCAGAAGACACTATCCCGTTTTCGGATATTCCATTATACCGAACGCTTGTTGGGTCTCTTCAGTACCTCACTTTGACTCGCCTGGATTTGTCCTACGCAGTGAACCTCACATGTCATTTTATGCATGCTCCGAGCCTTACTCACTTCAATACTGTTAAGAGGATTCTTCGGTATATCAAAGGTACTCTTCACTATGGTATTCGCATTATACGGGATAGTTCCTTGGATCTCATTGCCTACTCAGATTCTAATTGGACTGGTTGTCCACTAACACGGCGATCTACATCTGGTTTTTGTACTTTCCTTGGTGCAAATTGTATATCATGGAGTGCTAAAAAGCAGTCAACGGTGGCCCGATCCAGTACAGAGGCTGAGTATCGAGCCATGGCTTCAGCTACTGCAGAATTGTCATGGTTGTCATTTTTACCACAGGATATAGGTGTTGGTCAACCTAACCCTGCTATGTAATATTGTGACAATGCCAGTGCTTTACATCTCACAGTTAATCCGGTTCTTCATGCCCGTACAAAGCATATTGAACTTGATTATCATTTTGTTCGTGATGAAGTAGCACTTGGACTTATTACTATAGAGTTTATTTCATCCCAACAGCAGTTGGAAGACATTTTTACTAAGCCATTGGCTTACAGATCCCTTATGGAGACTTGTGTTAAACTTGGCCCGTGGGCCCTACCCCAGCCTAGTTTACGAGGGATATTAAGGATAATAGCCCAGGCCCAAAAGAGGCCCAGTCTACTATAAACAGTTGAACCGTTTTATAACTATTTTATATGATATAAATAAACAGTTTATGTGTAAAGAAACAATATGATTGAATATAGAATATAAAAAAATCCTCTTTCCTTTTGTATCTGTTCTTCTTCTTGTTTCTCTCAAACTCATATTTCCTTACTTATAGTGCCAGATATTAAAAGAAATTTGCTCTCTGTTTCTAAGCTCACATCTAATTACCCATGTTTTTTTGAATTTAACTCTTCTCGGTTTGTCATTAAGGACAACAAGACCAAGAAGGTGTTGGCCTCAGGGACTAGACATGGTGATCTCTATTCATTTTTTGATGCTGTGTGTCCTAAGAGTAATGTTGTGGTTCATTCTGCTCGTGGTATCTCTGATTGTGAATCTGCTGTTCATTCTGCTCATGGTGTATCTGATTGTGAGTCTACTGTCAAGGATGATGTGTTTGAAGTTTTATTTTCATCTCGTTTTCATAAAACTATTGGTCATATATGGCATTTATGTCTAGGTCATTTTCAAAGAAGTGTTGTGTCTCATTTGTCTAACAAAGGTGTAATATCTATAACTGATTCTAACTCTAAAGAATCAGATGTTTGTGTAAGTTGTCAAATGAGCAAATCTTTAAAAATGCCATTTACTTCTAGTTTTTCTAGATATACTTCCCCATTAAAACAGGTTCACTATGATTTGTGGGGACATGCCCCTATAAGCAGTGTTCAACATTTTAGATTTTACATTTTGTTTGTAGATGATTTTTCTCGGTTTAGTTGGTTCTATCCAGTGAAAAGTAAGTCAGATTTCTACAAAGTCTTTCTCAATGTTCAGTCCATGGTAGAGAGACAATTTGAGACAAAGTTGAAAGTTTTTCAATGTGATGGGGGAGGTGAATTTGCAAGTACAAAGTTTTGACACCATTTACAAAAATCTGGTAGCGCTCTGATACCATAAAGAGGAAGAAGAACACAAAGACAGGGAAGAAGAATCAAAGGAAAAACTGTAGAGGTTCTATTCAGAATGATTCAGTATGTAATAGGCCCAGTCCAGAATAAATAGTACTGGTATTAGTATAAATATGGTATGGTATCAGAGCACTTTTGATACCGTAAAGAGGAAAATGAACACGAAGACAGGGAAGAAGAATTAAAGGAAAAACTGTAGACATTCTATTCAAAATGATTAAGATGTAAAGGGCTACACTATTTATACTAATACCAGTACCAATTATTCTGGACTGGGCCTATTACATTGGGCCTAATAAACTAATGGACCAGAACAATTTGGACCAACACTATCGTTAACACTATCGATATAAATCATTGATAATTATTAATCAAACCTAGTCTACATTTTGATTTCTGTTTTCTTTCTCTTTCTAAATGAATCAATAGATCAGTAGATCTTCTTGTAATTTATCGATCTTGTATTTTGTTACAGGAAACGTCGTTTCTTTCTTCTTGTTCATATCCCCGGCATAAAACTCTCTCTCTCTCTCTCTCTCTCTCTCTCTCTCTCTCTCTCTTTCTTGGTACATTTTGGTTTCAGTAAGGCTCTCTTTGGTTTGTATTATATAATGTATTATGAGCTATTTGTGACAAATCAATTATGATAATAGATTATGAGTAATAAATAATGACCGTTTGGTACCACTAAACATAATACATTATATAATGAGAAATATGTTATAATGATAAACAACTAATAACCTATTTGTAGATTATGCATTATATCTATTTATTTTAATTATAAATAGACATTATAAATCATGCCAAACAATCATAAATTTCATAATTTATTACATAATACATTATATAATACAAATCAAAGAAAGCCTAAGATGAGTGAGTGAGTGATTCATTATTGGTTTTGCAAGCCAGAATTTTTCGTGTTCTTTTTCCTCTTTATGGTATCAAAGCGCTACCAGAATTTTGATGCAACATTCTTAATTGATGGTTAGATAGCTATTGGTTGGATTGGTTGATCATCAATAGCATTGGTCTATTTGTGGAGATGATATATGTCATTGTCTATTTCATCTACGCCCCTGCCAAAAAAAAGGGTTTGTTCTTGTTCATTCCAATACATAAATCTTAAAAAATGGAAAATTTTCTTTCTGAATATGAGCTGATGAAATATTGTTGTTTGAATGTTGATTGCAGAGGAAAGTACTGGTGGTGTTCTTCTTTGAATTACTTCTAGTTGGAGTTGTAGTTATTGTTACCCTTTTATGTTTTCATGACACCATTAATGATGAACTTGATATGACACTGAGAGGGGGGGATGAATCAGTGTCTAAAAATTCTTCTTAATTATTTCACTGCTGTCCAGAGCTGATGAAGATATATTTTTTTACACACACACTAGCGTATGCAAATCTACATCGCTACTACTCAGTGGCCAAGCCTACCAGATTTGCACACCCACCCTGCAAGCCATTCCACGCACTCCAAAATATACCAGAAAGATAAAACAATCAACACAAGAATATTACGTGGTTCACCAACACAGTGTGTAATAGCTAGTCCACGGAGTAATGTCCAACGGGCTCCGTATTTACTCAACACTCAGCTTTTAGTTTCTTACAGACAATGATACTAATCCTAGGTTTTTCCAGCATAAAACTAAGAGTACGCAACAATGCCAATATTCAGGCCAGTGTCCAGCACTCAGTGTCCAGCACCCACTGAACACACTCAGTGTCCATGTAAGACCCGCACTCTGAAAACCCGGTCTAACCTTGGTTTTGTGTCGTGACAGGTCTTCCGATCATCACCGAGCCAGACGGGGCAAGCAGATAACAAACAGGTACGAAATCGGACCAAGTCGACCAATTATACCTGATTTTAAGTATACCGGTCGATGGTACCGGATGATGGTACCGGTCGACCGGTATGGCCTGCACAGCTATGTGCGGGAATTTGGAAATTGGTCTTTGCAGGTCCCGCTTTCCTGATTTCGAATCCAAAAGTTTCCTAATCCTAGTAGGGTTACTAAATCCTATTTTTAGCCTATAAATACACCCTTAAACCCCTCAAATCCTTTCCATTGTCTCTCACAAACCCTAGAGAAGAGAAAGAGTTTGGAAAGGAGAAGGAGCTAGGAAGAAGAAGGAGGTGTCGCCATTACCGTCTGACGAAGCTCACGTTACGCCTGTCAACGGTAAGTGTTTGAATCCATCTTCTTACCCTATGATAGTTGTGTGGGTGGATCAATACCATGCAAAGTAGGTATTGATCTAAAACCCTAAATTGGCCAATAAACCCTAAGTTGTCGTCAAACCCTAGATTCGAGTTTCGAGATGATATTCATCGAAACGAGACTTGAATGAGTTGGGGATAGCTCTAACTCAAAGCCTAGACTTAGCATGGATAGGAGAAACCCTGAAAATCCATGGAGGGTGGTCGACGGCAATGAAGAACCCATGTATGGTCTTCCGGGACATATCGGTCGACTATACCGGTTGCACATAGTGCGACCGGTATGTTGCGACCGCTACCTCTCGGGAGGTTATACGTGGGGGACCGGCTGACCATACCGGTCGCCGGTCTTTCCCACAGCCGCGACCGATACATGCCACCGGTCGCCTCGTGAGGGTATTTTGTAACCCCGTTGGTTTCCGACCAACATGGAACCCTAAACAATATATTCTAATGAAACCCTAATATTATGTAGGACGCCGTGACTTATCGTTTGGATCTTGTGACGTGGAGCAAGTAATCGAACGAGCGCCGAGTAAGAGAATCCGACCTAAACCTAATAATTAATGGACAAGAAATCGTTGTTAATCATTGAATATCTATGATGTGATGTTTGTGCATATTCACATGTCATCCTTTACTTTCACCGTTATTATTGTTCATGCATTCATAGGATGTGATTGTTAGGCATGTGATTGTTTTCGTTGGTGTGTGGAGTGGGGCATGGGCCGGGATCGCTCTTCACACCGGCACCTTTTGTAGTATTCTATCTTAACATGCTTGGTACGGGTGGGGTATCGGGGAAAGATCGTGGTACGTTGGTCTCCGATATTGATGTTGTCCCGGCCATCGTTGGGTGGTACCGAGGATTCCGAGTCGACGCTTGCTTGTCCACGATGCTTTAGCTCTATCTCTATGCCGTAGGGAGTTATGTTGGAATAGGGTCTACTGCGTATTGTTTCTATCCTAGTGGGTTAGTTGCGGATAGGGTATCGGGGGAGGTGAGGTTTTGGTGGTCTCCGACCCGGCCCGCACGCTCTAGCTCTATCTCTATGCCATAGACGGCCGTGTCTTTGGGATAGAGCATACATTGTTGACATATAGGATTGGTTAGTTGCGAGCCCGGTTTGTGAGCCCCGGCCGATGGGGGCTTAGGTACTTGGTATGGGTAGAGTATCGGGGAGGTGCGGGTATACCTTAGCTCTATCTCTATTCCATGATGGGTGCATGTGGGTTGGTGGTAGTGTGATTCTTGTGCGACGCCACACACTCGTGTATAGAGGTGCGGGGGCCACCAAACCTTTCTATAGCACATTGCAAACTTAAAACCGGACCACGAAGCATAAAATGATTGTTACTCATGCATAATCTTGTGAAACTGTCGATTGTCTTACGAGCCGTGTTGTGTGCTCACCCTTTGTATATACATTGTTTTAGATCCGGATGCAAGGTTATACCGTGGACGATTACGTAAACGCTCCGGCGTATGGTGGTCTTTGCGGTGTTGGATGTACGGGCGGGACGGGGCGAGCATGACGCTTCATGCGAGTGCCCTTTCTGCGTGTACCTGTGATTGTTTATTTATTTATTTCAGTTATTTTTGTTTGTTATTAAGAGATGTAAAAGATTATTATTTTATCTTTGAATTTGAATAATGTGATATTTATTTAAATTATCAATAGATACTCGGTTCATTCTATTTAAAGTCTTCCGCTGTATATTTATATTCTGATTGTGGTTATGTGTAATTGGTTTGTATGGGTGGACACGGCCTATTCGAGATCCTGGTGTGAACCGTTGGTTCAATGACGGTTCACTCACACCGTTCTGGTTGGATCAGAATTGGGGTGTGACAGTCCAGCACCCACTGAACACACCACGCTTAACTCGCACCCACGAGAAGCAAATAACAATTTTTAGGCTTATAATTATGTCTTACAATTTTTCCCCACTAGCTAGGTATTTAATAATTTTCACCCACGCTAGCATACAATATATTGAAAGCAACAAATAGATAGGGAATTGAAAAAATTTCACAAACAATGCTTTCGAATGGCCAACAATCTCTCTGAAGCTTCACACTGCTCTCAGGTACTCTCCAACAGTCTTCAATGATGATAGATATCGATTCACAGAGCACACCTCATCCACAGGCTTTCAATCTCTTCCACACAATCTATAATCACAATGAATATAAAAATAAAAGCTCTACTGACCTCTCATAGAGATTTAGCACTCCATTGATGCATAGAGAAGAGGTAGTTAGTGATTGATCACTCCCACAGAACACGAAACCCTAGAAAACCCTTCTATCTGCCTTTAAAATGTTCTTTTCAATTTTTCTCTTTATTTTAACGAATCCCAAAGGCGTCCAATAGGTAGAGAATCCAAAAATATGAAAATTGCAACTTGAACGGACTGATTTGGAGTTCGGATGAAGAAGTTATGTCGGTTTGAAGTTCGGCCAGTCATATATAAGGAAAGGGAATCTTTCCAAACGATTCTGTGCACCTGTGCCGCTCCATATCCGAGCCGCCTCTGCGTTGTCAACTTCTTATTGGTCGATCGTAGCATCTCTGATAACCGCCGCTGGATCGAACAAAAAAAGGCGGGATCGATCCTCATCCGTCGGATCTAGCTAGATCACGTCTACAAAAAATAGGCTTTATTATAGGCCTTTAGATCAGGATCTGCGTTGATGCACACCGTAGACGCATATCACTATATCACGAAACTACTTGCACGTGACGCGGCACATTGTCTTAACCTACCTCCGGCCAACCAGAAGGTGCGCGGAAGTATCAAGGCGCAACGTCTGCGCTACACCTTAGCCCGCAATTTTGTGGGCTGTCAGATGTGGATCTGAGCATCGTGGCTTCAATCTGACCGCCGATCTCGGATCTTCTTCATATTTTTTTACCGAAAATACCCCTAAACAACTTCCGGTATGACCTCTGTGACCGAATTTTTCATTTAACAACCTTGTAGAGAATTGGTTCCCGAGAGAACTTCTCTCTAAACAAAATAACTCTCTCTCTCAAGGTTTTCTGTCAAACAGATGATGGGCTAGGCGTGGGGGGGGCGCTCAGGACCTTGTGCGAGGCTATGCGGCAGTGAGCCTACGGGCTAGCTGCTGCTGGTGAGCATGCCATGGTCATGCCATGGTGTGCCATGGCTGCCACTGTGGTGCCGCGGCCCTAGGCCAGGCTGGCTGCCATGGTGGCACGCCACCTTGGCACAGTGGGTCCCACTCTCTGATTTTCTCTTTTCTTTCTCTCTCCTCCTCTCTCTACATCTTCTTTCTTTATTTCATTCTTCAAGATGCCACAACACTTCAGAAACATTGCCAGACCAATGGAAACACTGTCACACTATCAGTGGGACCCACAAACACTCTCTCTCATCAAACTTGATGTAGAATGCCATTTAACTTGTTGCAAGCCATCTGAGACACACTATAAGAGATGCCGAACACTGTAAAACCCAACTACGAGGTTGATCGAGGTTGCTCCAGCTTTGCCACTGTACTGACACTCTCTGTCACACCCCAAATTCTGATCCAACCAGAATGGTGTGAGTGAACCGTCATTGAACCAACGGTTCACACCAGATCTCGAATAGGCCGTGTTCACCCATACAAACCAATTACACATAACCACAATCAGAATATAAATATACAGCGGAAGACTTTAAATAGAATGAACTGAGTATCTATTGATAATTTAAATAAATATCCCATTATTCAAATTCAATCACATAAAATAATAATCTTTTACATCACTTAATATCAAACAAAAATAACCGAAACGACTAAATAAATCCCCCCCCCCGAAACCCCCACCCCAAAAACGCCCCCCCCCGCCCAAACCCCCCCTGGCACCCAAAAAAAACACCCCCCCCCCCCCCCCAAAAACGCCCCCCCAAAACCCAAAACCCCCCCAACCCCAGAAACCCCCCACCCAAAAAACAACCACAACACCCACCAAAAAAAACCCTCACCTTTAAACCCCAACACACTAACAAACATTTAAAATTGATTTCAAAGTTATGGGGGACCAAACCCCAAAGGTTGTGGGGCCCCCCCCCCGAACCCCACCACCCCCCCCCCCAAAAAACCCCAAAAAACCCCACCCCCCCACCACGCCCCCCCCCCCCCCCCCCCCCCCCCCCCCCCCCCCCCCCCCCACCCCCCCCCAAGCGCACCCAACCCCCCCCCCCCCCACCACCCCCCCCCCCCCCCAAACCCACCCCCCCCCCCCCCCGCACCCCCCCCCCCCACCCACCCAAAAACCCCGCCCCCCCCGACCCCGACCGCCCCCCCCCCCCCCCCCCCCCCCAACCCCCACCCCCCCCACCACCCCAAAAAAACACCCCCCCCCAGAAACCCAACCCCCCCAAACCCCCCCCCCCCCAGAACCAAACCCAAACACAAAAAAAACCCCCGACCCCCCCCACCCCAACAACCCCCCCCCCCAAACCCCCCACAACCCAACCCCCACAACCCCCCAACACCCCCACCAAAAACCCCCCCACAAAACCCCTAAACCCCCAAAAACACCCCCCAAAAAAAAAAAAAAAAACCCAACCCCAAAAAAACCCACCCCAACCCCACCCCCACCCCCACACCAAAAAAAAACAACCCCAAACCCCCCCCCATCCCAAAAAAAAAAAAAAAACAACCCAAAAACAAAAAACAAAAAAACAAAAAAAAAAAAAAAAAAAAACAAAAAAAAAACAAAAAAAAAAAAAAGAACCCCCCCCCCCACAAAAAACAAAAAAAACCCCCCCCCCCCCACACCCCCCACAACACCCCCCCTCCCCACCCCCCCACCCCCCAACAACAAACCCCCCCCCACAAAAAAAACTTACAATAAATAATTTAGGGTTCCCAGCCCCACCCACACCCCCCCCCAACCCCCCCCCCGGGCCCCCCACCCCCCCCCCCCCCCGCGGCCCGCCCGAAAGCCGGCCCCCCCCCGCCGGACCCCCCACCCCCCCCCCCCCCCCCCCCCAACCCGGCCCCCCCAACAAGAGGCCCCCGATCCCCCCCCATAACAACCCGAAGTAGACCCAGGGACACCACAAAAGACCGCTCCGTTGGCCTTCGACATTCCCCCAACTATCCCCCAATTTTTTCCTTTCCCCCCTAAATCCAAATTAATATTAATTTTTAACCCAAACTAAACCCAAAAAAATCAAATTTCCGAAAAAAAAAAAAAAAAAAAAAAAAAATCCAAGGGATATTTAAAATTAAAAAAAAATTAAAAATTAGTATAGTTAAAAACCAATTCGGGGGTTTTTGATCCACCCACATAACTAACATAGGTAAGAAGATGGTATCAAACACTTACCGCTGAGCCGACAAACGGTAATGGCGGCACCTCCTTCTTCTTCCTAGCTCTTCCTTTCCAAGCTCTTTCTCTTCTTCTCTAGGAAAAATTAAAAAAATTTTTGGGGTTTGGGGTTTTTTTGGCCAGAAGGGGGGTAAAGACACTTTTTGGGTAAAAAAAAAATCACCGAAAAAAACAAAAAGGAGGGGCCCCCGGAGATAATTTCCAAAATTCCAAGCAGGCATAGTCGGTGGACCGTACCATCATCTCGTAACATACGACCGAAGTTTCCTAAAATAAGGTATCATTGGTCGACCGTTTTCTTGTCCGTCTAAACTCCTCCACCCTTTAAAAAATTTCGTTCCGAAATTTACATGTAGGTACTAACCCCCACCCAACTCCCCACCTTAAAAGAAATTTCTTGCCTCGGAAATTTGAACGCACTCTTTTCGTCTTCAAAAGGTTAGGTACTCCTTCCTCATCGCGCTCTTCTTCCCAAGTAATTTCCTCCACATTTTGGCTTTTCCAATGCACCTTTACATAGTGGATATCCTTGGTTCAAGTTGCTGAACTTTTCTTGAGAGCATTCACAGCACCACTTCACCAAACTAAAGATCCAGCCCAGAAGACCAACACGGCCCCACCTCAAAAGCCGGATATGCGATGGATCCTCCGACATACTTCTTCGAGAAATGATACATGGAACACGTATTTGAACGCTAGACATAGATGGTGGTAGAGCCAATTGATATGCTACATTTACCACGTCGCATTCATATATCTCATATGGTCCCACATACCGGGCATAGCTTCCTTCTTACCAAACCGTTTCAGACCCCCCACGGTGACACCTTCCAAGAACACTTTGTCACCCACGCAAACTGACTCCGCCTATTATCTCGAGCATTGATGCGCACCCCCCCCCCCTCCTCCCCCCACCCCCCCCCAAAAGAACTATTTTTCAACAAACTCCGGTTCACCAAAATTTTTTTTCCCCATTTTTTTTAAAAAAATTTAACAATTTTCTCTTCTACCCCCCCACATATTTTCAAATCAATAAGTACATCAAATTTTACAGCTCCGATAACTATTGTTGTAAGCAACTGATCCTTTAAATCGGCTTCCGATCGTCCGTCCGTGGAAAAAGCCGTATTGAACTTCAACTTTGTTCCCATAGCTTTACGTAATCCTTACCGAATTTTGATGTAAAACGGGGATCTACGTCGGATACTATACTTTACGGAACGCCATGAAGTCCGACTATATTATCAACATATAACTTGGCCAGCTCTCCATGGTATAAAAAAAAACACAGATGATTCCCCCCCCTTTTAATTTTTTCTTTTTTAAAAAAAAAAAAAAAAAAAAAAAGATGGGCTAGTATTGGGGGCCAGACCTTGTGCGAGGCTATGCGGCCTTGAGCCTCCGGCCTGGCTGTCGGTGAGCATGCCATGGTCATGCCATGGTGTGCCATGGCCGCCACCGTGGTGCCGCGGCCCTAGGCCGCCGGGTGCCGCCATGGTGGCACGCCACCTTGGCACGATGGAATCCCACTCTCCGTTTCTCTTTCTTTCTTTCTCTCTCCTCTCTACATCTTCTTTCTTTATTTCATTCTTCAAGATGCCACAACACTCGAAACATTGCCGGACTAATGGAAACATCACACTATCGTGGGACCCACAAACACTCTCTCATCAAACTTGATGTAGGATGCCATTTAACTTGTTGCAAGCCATCCGAGACACAATTATAAGAGATGCCGAACACCTTGTAAAACCCAACTACGAGGTTGATCGAGGTTGCTCCAAGCTTTGCCATACAGACTCGACACTCTCTCCTATTTCTCCGACCGTATGCTCACAAACATTGTCACATCGCTGCCACCAACAATGACAACCCAAAACCCTGACTTCCCGCTTCAGCCAATATTGTTATCCACTCTACGGTTCCCCCCTCCTTCCTTCTTCGTCCAAGTTACCAACAATGACAACCTAAAATCGAACAATTAAGAGATCTTTACTTGTTGGGATCATTGCTATCGTCTTCAATACTTTGATGTATATGTCGCCACTCCTTATCATGGTATACCTGCAATTCTGTTGTTGTTCTTTCTTCTATTCCTTAAATCCCCTGTTTATCTTAAATTTCTTTCTCTCTGTTCAGGGTAAGATAATCAGGACAAAGAGTGTTGAATATAAAGAGGAAGAAGAACACGAAGACAGGGAAGAAGAATCAAAGGAAGAACTGTAGACGTTCTATTCAGAATGATTCAATATGTAAAAGGCTACACTATTTATATTAATACCAGTCCCAATTATTCTGGACTGGGCCTAATGATCTAATGGGCCAGAACTATTTGGATCAACACTATCGTTAATGTTTTTTTGGATATATTCTTTTCAACCATAAATGCAGGGGACATGTATTTTTATTTATTTATTTATTTTTTTGGGTAAGGGGTAAAACAAGGGACATATATAGACTATAGAGGAAAGGGTTGCAATCCTCTACCACGGCAGGAGGTTCCTGCCGCTGATCCAAGGGTTGGGGATTAGTCGACTCGCCTACCAATACATGGGGAGGTGGGCAGGCTGAAATCCCGCCCTTGGTAGACGGCAGGCGACAGATGGCATGAGAGGATTTCTACACATAGAGGAAAAGTGAAGTGTATCAAATCTCTGACACAACATTCAATACAATATCACCTACCCAATGACCAATGTTTCCTTCTTGTTTTCATATGATTAAGTGAAAGTACATTTTCCCATCAAATAAATAAAAAATCATATATATTTGACAGTTTATTTAATGTCCTTTGACCGATATCTTTTTACTGTCTTGTGAAGAAAAAATTAAATTATAAATTCCCATGTATTTAGATTTAATTACAAACTCATCCCCTTATGGTATTTATATTACATTTATATCCTTTATTTCAAAAAAAATTATAGTGACAAAATAAAGGGTAAAAGAGAAAAATGATTAGAAATCTGAACCCCAAACTAAAAAACTCCAACATCAACATCAAATGATAATCCGCCAAAGCTAATGATCAAGTTATCACATCATGTTTGAATCCTCTGATAGAAACCTTGCAAATGGATATATGTGAGTCTTAAAGACGATGCAGAAGAGTGACATAAACCCACCCATAGTTATTGTGAGTGTAACTTCAATCCAAAACCAAAAAGTTCTCCCAGCACCACAGGAAAAAAGAACATAATAAACACTAGTTTTAGGAGAAAAGTGAATTAGTCATTTTTTTTAACACCATTAACTAAAAAGAGTTAAATGTAATTTATAAAGCACAAGGGATGGAGCTTGTAATTAAACCCAAGCAAAGAAGAAAGTGAAATAATCCATCCTAGCATTTTTTTAAAAGCAAAAACACCCACTTCAAATATAGGCATTTAATCATTTAAGCATTATAAAAAAGAAAATTTTCATAGACGTCCCTTGCAATTTGGTGAAATATTATCGCACTCCCTTCATTTGAAAAAAATGCAATAAACCTCTTTTGTAATAAATTGAAATTTTACAAAATATCCTTCTGATAAATTTTTACAGTTTTTATTTTTTTAAATCCCAACTCTAACCTTAAATTGATGTGCAGTTCCTATTTTACCCTTTGGATTGTATAACCCAAACATTATCCATACAACCCTAAAATAAATTGAATTGATTTTTACCCATTCTTCCTCTGCTGTCTGTATTGGTTGTAAATGCACCGGCGATTTTCACCGCCACCAATCTTGCATCCCTCTCCCATCTTCGATTCTCTCCACAATAGCAAAAGGAAAGGCCGCATTGTTTCCTCAACTTCGTCTCCCTATCTTGTATCTGCAAATCAAACGACTGATAAGAAATAAATCGATCTGAGTTCCAGATCTGGATGTCATGTGTTCAGTTTTCAAGTTTACGGTTTGCAACGGGTGGCTTGCAGCGGGGTTATCGGTGATGGTCGTCGGGGGGTTATTGTGGTGTAGGGGTGATCGCCAGAATCTCTAATACATATAGGAAATCGCTAGCATTTGATCTCTCTTCTTCGGGTTTCATTTTTACAGATGAGATCACTGAGCTCCAGTTCTCATCTTCCTGCTCTACCGGTTCATTTGTCATTAATAAAATTAACATTAGACGATTCCCATCTGCCAGAAGAGTTGGATTCATAGTAACAGAGAAAGGGTCAATATCTTTGAATTCTATGTATGGTTTCATGATTGGTGATGGAGACTCATCCTTGCAAAAGTATTCAATTTTAAGTAGACCCTTATATTTAAAGGGAAGGACAACACTTTAGACAGGTGTTTAGACTGATCCCCCTCCCCCCATAAAAACCCATTCTCTCTCTCTCTCTCTCCTTATTGTCCCCTAGCAGAGAGAGAGAGAGAGAGAAAGAGATAGGAGTCCTACAGTCCAAACCACAAATGGGTCCACTCCCCCATATGATCAAATGCTGAAATGTCCTCATCTCATCGACTCCACATGCCTCTTTCACTGTTAAGTGCTCAGTTCTAAGTTAACTTAAGGCCCTCCACTAGTCACCCCATCCCTGACTACTCTCCACACCAAGATTTGAGACCACCACCTCCTATGCCCCATATCATTATAATTTGGTTTGTTGTTGGTGTGTATTGTTTCTGCCCTTACCAAAGAAGTGGGTCGGACCACTCGGATCCACTTGGACCTATACTTTTATATAACTCTACTTGACTTGTAAACATCTGTTTCGTCAGAGGTTGATTCTTGCTTGTTAAAATAGAGGATTGGGAAGAGGTCTTAAATTCAAATATTTTCTTTTGCATTTTTTTCCCACCATAGTAGTATAACTTAGAATAGGACCATCTAAAAAAAAACCCAATCCAACTTTACAAATTCCAAAGGGCTGAACAATTGGAGAGGATTTTTTTTTTTTTTTTGCCAGATTTGTTAGAGTCGTAATTATGGATATCATCTGACCATATTTTGTCAAAGGTCCATGTATAATTCTTTTAGCACTACTCTTTTTCTGGCTTTGTAAAGGAAAAAAAAAATTTACTTTTATAAATATTATTATTAAATATATTAAGAAGTTAGATAATTTATACAATTATGTTGTGTTATAACTATAAAAGTTTTCATTTAAAGTTAAAAAAATTTCACTTCCCCCTTCTCTTCAATTCCCCTTACAACCAAACAAAACCAGACCAATGAGAAGATGTGTTATAGAATCATTCAAAAGGGCTCACATTTTAAGAAAATATCAGTAACGGATTATACATCTAGGATAGGATAATTTTTCAATGGAAATAAGTAATATCGGATACAACATCCAGGAAATGATAATTTTTCAATGGAAATAAACGGTATCAGATACAGTATATAATACTAGGGAGGAAGATCTACAAATTACCAATGCATATTGGAGTCTTATATACTAACAGTTCATTAACCATTGGATTAAATAGAAACAATTTTAACCGTCCATCTCTATCAATGTTGCGTCATCCTCTCTCCACCACCGCTACATCTTCTACAACAATCGTCCCCTCCATTCCTTTGTCCACCGCCGTTCTCTATCGATTGGGAGGATTGGTGAAGTAGTGGATTGGAGGAAGAACCTTAAATAAGAAGCGGAATCAGAGATCTGATCAGAGCTCATGATGCTAGAGCCACCGGTGGCCGCGCTGCCCAAAATAATGGTGGTTGTTAGCAGGTAGATCAAGTGGTCGAGATTTAGCTGTTCCCATCCGACGATCTATAAATGATAGCATGTTATATATATATTCCACCAGCATGTACATCATTTTTCCACAATAATATTAAAACAGGGTCATATCGGGGATCAAATCAGGAATCGACTAGGTCCAAAACTGATATAAATCAACCAATCCGGCCGATCCAATACGGAAAAAAATATTGAAATTTAACCAATAGCTAGCTAGCTAACCATCAATTAAGAATGTTGCATCAAAATTATACAGTGCCAAAGCCTCTGCTCAGACAAATTTTACGAGCAAAGAAACAGCAGCAACACAGAAGAATTCTACCAAAGAAACCTAAGAACTCTAAATCCCAATTGAGCGATCGAGTTTGAAAGGGTTCTACTCATGGCTGGTGTGAAGTAATTGCTGGCCAGCCTTCTAGCTAATTCATCCGCGGGTCTGTTCTTGAGTGGTGGGAAGCTCCAACCCAGATTCATTCCTCCTGTTATCCTTGTTTTTGGGTGTTGATTTGTAGTAGATTGCGTATATTATGAGTTGAACAAGACCAGCTAATGCTCCCAAACCATTGCCAACCTACAAACACCACAAATTCCACAGATGATCAGTCAAGAACTTGGTATATGAAATCAAATCAAATCCATTACTTAAGATGATTTACCAGGATGTATGGATCGAAACGAAGGAGCGCGCGCATATAGATCACCCATACTGATCCATTGAGAAAACTTGTCAAAGACTGCAAAAATGGCATGTATTCAACACTCTTTGTCTTGATTACCTTACCCTGCACAGAGAGAAAGTGATTTTAAGATAAACAAGGGGATTTAAGGAATTTAAGTAAGAACAAACAGTAGAAGAGTTGCAGGTATACCATAATAAGGAGTGGCGACGAGTACATAAGAGCAGTGAAGACAACAGCAATGCTCCCAACAAGTAAGGACCTCTTAATGGTGTCATGAAAACATAAAAGGGTAACAACAACTACCACTCAACTAAAAGTAGTCCAAGAAAAAACACTACCAGTACTTTCATCTGCAATCAACATTCAAAACAACAATGTTTCATCATTCATATTCAGAAAGAAAATTTTCCATTTTTAGAGTTTATGTATTGGTGTGAACAAACCCTTTTTTTGGCAGGGGCGTAGATGAAATAGATAATGACATAGATCGTCGCCACAGACAGACCAACGCTATTGATGGTCACCACTAGAAGGCTATCTGGATGCACCAATGGGAGACCGTAGAACACCCACAGCATGCAGTTCACTACACTTGCTAGGTACGGATCTGGTTCGAAACCCTCCACTGCTCCTTTCTTCCATATCTTGCGGAATGTTGGCCTGCAAAACCATAAATGAATCACTCACTCACTCATCTTACTAAACCAGAATGTACCAAAACAGAGACAGAGAGAGAGAGAGAGTTACGCAGGGGATATGATCATGAAGCAAGAAATGATGTTTCCTGCAACAAAATACAAGATCAATAAATTACAAGAAGATCTACTGATCTACTGATTCAAAATGCAGACTGAATATGATTAATAAATTAGCAATGATGCCAACAACAATTCGAATGGAATCTCTGTTCATCACCATCTTGAAATCTTCTCAGAGAAAACGACTTGCGGATCAATGATGAGAATAACAGAATTTATCTAGAGAGAAGAAACTAAAAAAAGAAATATTCGTCAATTCTTTTCTTCTTTTTTTTCCTTTTTTTCTTTCTTTTCCTGAAATTAAAGATTGTCAATTCAGACGCACCATAGTTTTGAAAATTTAGAACAAACCACGATTTCAGTTTTTTTGGGAATAGGGTGAGGATTGAGTTGAATCCTTGATTTGAAGAAATCTGAGACGTTAGCTCTGCTGACGTACAAGATCATTCACATTAATTGGGCATGGAGATGGGACCCTCATGGCACTCTGAGGTGATACGCTAGAGCTTTGTCTCTTTTTAGAGTGTTGCAAACTGACCATGAATCTCTACGACTATACAATCAAATCTTATCTACAACTCTGGAATGGAAATACTGGCGGTGGTGACTAAGCATCATCCATAGTCCAAAAAATTGGGAGAGGTCATGCTGGGTTTTTCTCCTTAATTACGAATAGTAAGAAGTAAGAATAGAAAAGGTACACCAAATCTCACCGCTTCTAAACTTATTCTGTATCTTCAAAACTCACCATTCGCGAAAATGAGATTTTGGGATCCAAGCACCTTAGTCCTTTCTTTACAAGGAATTCGGTTGTCTGGATTCCATATATTTGTCTTGGTTCTATACTAATTTAGGCATTGGAGTGGCCACGAGGTTGAAATCTCCTGTTACAAGTGGTATCATCTAAATAAGGATGTTAAAACGGTTTATAATTGGTTTAACTGTCCGGTCCGGTCCGGTACGGCACGGTGTATAAGAGGGTAAAACCAAAATCGAACTAATTAATTAAACAGTGTCAAAATTGAAACCAAAATTGATTAGTAATCAAATTCGGTTTACCGGTTTTTAAATGATTTTTCATTATTCGATTTTAATTGGGGTTTATAAATGGTTTTGATTGCGGTTTATAAACGGTTTAACGCATTGATCATACACCCTTTATTGAGCACAAGTCAAAGGTCAATGTATCGTCTTGATTGGTATTTTCTTTTTGTCTTCTCCAAATTTTCAAATGTTGAAGCTTTTCTATTTTTCCCTTCAATCGTATTATCATGCCCATTATTTGAAATCTCTAGATGGTCAACGTATGTTAGTTTTAGATGTTAAAGTGCTTCTTGAAAATACAAATGCCAGTGCATTCAGAGAATGATCTCAAATTATTTAATTATAAAATGAAATGGAATAAACATTAGCATTGAAGCACACCAAACTATTAATTAATTGTGCAAAAAGTGAGAAAGAATCATAGATAAGAGAGAGGAATTTTTGTTAGCCTAAAATTTTTATATATAAAACTAGATTAGTATTAAGTTTGTGTACATCTCATATTTTCATTGTGTTAAATATTAAAATCACTACATGACTTGATAGTTATAAATCTATGTGTTTTTCCTACATCTTTGGGATGTCTATTATGTTTTTCTGTTTTGATTTTATGGTTTATGCCTTTGGGAATTGGAGTTGGGGTTTTAGGGAAATAATATATCAATTGGGGTCGGGGTTAGGGTTGGGCGTTGGGAACATGGGGTCTTGGGGAAATAATATATTAATTAGGGTTGGGGTCTTGGGGAAATAACATATTAAATTATTGAGATTAGGATTTAGTTTTTAAGAAATTAAACGGTTCATTATATTCGGTTTAATTGGTGTCTAGCTGGTGTAACCTGTCGATTTAAATGGTTTCAAACCAATTAAGTAAACATGTCATATTTCAAATCAGAATCGAATCGATTATTAAATAGTCTCTTGGTTCCTATGTAAATGGTTCAATCCGATTTTGATAAACGATTTTGATGCAAACATTGCACCCTTACATCTAAAGCATCAACCAAAATCCAGGGACAACACACGGTGCCATGGACTTGATGTGGCAATAATTATATGGGTTCCTTATTTGCTCCTTTGGCTGGTTCTAATGGTGTCAAAAATGGGCCCGGTCCGGTAGCACGGACCGAGCCAGCCCGATATAACCCGAACCCAATCCGGATCGAACCTTAATGGACAGGTTTTGGTCTCGGCTTGTAAAGTCCGACACCGTTTCAGTCCAAATCGAAACCAAATCGGACCAGCCCGTTAAGAAGCCCGAACCAATAATACCTAACTCAAACACCGGTAAGGTCCATCCGGGTCCAGTTTTTTAATTTTAATGGTTTTAAATTTTGATGGATTATATTACACTGTTATAGTTCACTTCTTGATTGAAAAGATTATATGAATCTATAGTTGAAAAGAGTATGTTAATTGTTACAATTTACTGAATTACATGCATATAGAATGAATGATGCTAATTTTATAGATAAAAATAATAAAATAGGCTATATATCTTACATATAAAATAGGTCCGATAAGCTTGATAAGTTCGGTCCGGACCGAATCAGCCCGAAATCACCTCAATAAGCCCAATCCGATAACAAACCGACATCGGACCAACCCGATAGTTATTGTGT
The DNA here is from genome assembly GCA_028583415.1 of Protea cynaroides. Lineage (NCBI taxonomy): Eukaryota > Viridiplantae > Streptophyta > Magnoliopsida > Proteales > Proteaceae > Protea > Protea cynaroides. Next base: position 52,699,761 of record CM053268.1, read on the forward strand.
CCAGCGCAGCCCAACCCAGCCCGAACTCTTAATGGACATGTTTTGGGCTGGAGTTATAAAACTCAACACTGATTCAGTCCGGACCGAAACTAGCCCAGACTGACCCGTTGACACCCTTAGCTGGTACTTAGGATTCAAATCAAATTTTATAGAATTGATTTTAATAAAAATATGTTATATTTGTAGTGTTTTTAAATAAGTTACCGAAAATAAATTTGATTAAAAATGTTTCCAAACGTCTAGGTCTAGATAAAGTATCCCCTAAATCTCTCCCCTATACTTTTATAAAACTCTATTCAACTTGTAAAATCCATTTGGTCAGATGGAAATAGGGGACTGAGAAGAGGTCTTAAATGCGAATATCCTCTCTTATATTTCATTCCCACCCGATAGTATAACTTAGCGTACGATCCGTCCAAAAAATAAACCCAACCGGACTTTACAAATTCCGAAGGATTGAGCAACTGGAGAGGATTTTTTTATTTTTTTTTGCCAAATTTGTTACAAGTCTTCCTAATTATAGATACCATCAACCATATTCTGTCAAAGGTTAATGTATAATTATTTTCGTTCTATTTTTTTTTTTTTTTTTTTTTTTGTAAAAGACCATCCATTGAAGGAATTCAAATCCACTCTTCCCAGAGGTTTGGGAGGAGAGGCGATAATCCCCTTAGATGGCCGACACCTGGGGCTCTGGTGAATCCAAGCCGACACCCCTTGTCTGCTTAGATTCACCCAAGCCCCACGTGTCGGCCATCTAAAAGGGTTGCCGCCCTCCTCTGGTCTCTGGGAGGAGAGGATGGAGATCCCCGTTGAAGTGGTTTGTTACATTAATAACTATTTGTTTAAGCTTTATTTGGTTGCAAGGGGAATTGAAGAGAAGGGAAGTAACTTTTAAACTTTAAATGAAAACTTTTGTAGTGATGATATCACATGCGATTACATTATCATGTAATTAAATCAAATTATTCTGTATTTAGTTATTAACTTACACTTCACTTTGCAGTCAAATCCTTCTCTTTGAAAAGGAAATAAATTTTATATTTTATAAGTATCATTACTAAATGTTAAGAAATTTAAATAATTTATACAATCATGTTATGCTACAATTATAAAAATTTTCATTTAAAGTTAAAAAAATTCACTAATTTTCCCTTCAATTCCCTTTACAACCAAACAAAGCCTAAGGGAAAAGATTCTTTGTCTGACTATATGACTCTTAAATCGTGCAAAGATCAATGGAAGGACACACACATCTAATTAGAGGGCAAGGTGGCCATTTCAACCCTCCTATATTTCTGTTCATTTAAAAAAAAATTAATTAACCATTTTGTCTTGTTTTGGTGGTGAAGGTCAATTTATGGTTTGAACTCTAGACCCACCCATTTAAATGGGTTAGTATTCTTTTGGGAGGAATACCATACAACACAAAACTAATTGACTATTTGATCTGGTTTTTGGGTGGTTTATTAAGCAATTCACAAAGACACCAGACTAAATAAAGGGCAAGGGTTTCCCCAATCTAATGTGGAAAACTAGACCAATGAAAAGATGGGTTATAGAATCATTCAAAAGGGCCCACATTTTGATAGAGGAGAGAAAATATCAGTAAATGTTTGATTGCAAACGAAAGAAAGTGAAATTTTTATACTTAATATAGAAATTTTTGTAGTAATAACCCAATATAATTGTATAAGATGTAAAATTTAATTTATTTTTCTTAACATATTTAATGATGTTACTTATAAAATGTAATTCTTTTTTTTTTTTTTAAATGGAAGGGATTTGGATTCAAATTGAAGTACAAGTTAATAACTAAATGTGAAGTAATTTGGAATTAACTATAAATAATAGTATGATAGCATTAAGGGTGTCAACGGGTCGGTCCGGGCCGATTTTGGTCCGGGCTGAATCGGTGTTGGGTTTTATAAGCACAGCCCAAAACATGTTCATTAAGAGTTCGGGTTGGGTTGGGCTGCGCTGGACACAATAACTATCGGACTGATCCGGTGTCGGTTTGTTATCGGACTGGACTTATTGAGGTGATTTCGGACTGGTTCGGTCCGGACCGGGTTTATCAAGCTTATCGGGCATATTTTATATGTAAAATATATAGCTTATTTTATTATTTCTATCTATAAAATTAGCATCATTCCTTCTATATGCATGTAATTCAGTAAATTGTAACAATTAACATACTCTTTTCAACTATAGATTCTTATAATCTTTCAGATCAAGAAATGAAGAATAAATTTCAACTACCCCCCATAATACTTTCGAAATATCACCTACCACCCATACTTTTCAAAAAAATCAACTACACCCAAGTAACTGACGGAGGTAACGAAAATCAGTGTTAGACAGTTTTACCCTTATTTCTTCTTCTTCTTTGCTGTCTCTTTCTTCTTCTTCTTTTCTTGGTTTTCAAAAAAAAAAAAAGTTAAGAGTAGAAGTCATATTTGGAGATGGAAAGACCGGAGAAGGAAATGGGAGGGTTTTCCTTCAATAACTCCTCCGAATAACAAGGAGGAGAGGTCTCGACCCATTTTGAAACCGTTTCAAAGAAGATATGTGATTCGATTTCTACTTCGGTGCTTGTTTTTGTTTTTTCAATTTCCTATTGGAAACCTCTTTCTTGATGCCACTTTCTGCAATTACTTCTTGTTTCCTTTATGCAAAATTTTGTACATCAATTTCTTGTGAGAGTTTCTTCAGTTTCTTGCGAGAATTTCTTCGGTTATTGTTTCGTTTATACTTAGGGTTTCTTATACCCTGTTTTCTGCAATTTCTTGAATCTTGAGGTTTCCACAAGATTCAATGCGGCTGAATTGTGATTTTTACCTAATCTGGTTTCACGGTCCCACCATAGCTTTTACGTCCCCTTGCAATTACCCTTTTTCTTCTGGGAAAATTTTGTTTTACTCTGCTTTCATCTTTCGGTGGAAAAGGGAAACTTCTACTACTGTGTATGATACATCTTCCAAGTTTAATATTTTTTTTTATATCTCAATTAATTCCACATAAAATGGGTAGCTACAAATGCTTTGTTTCAGCAAACTGCAGTTGTCATGGTGTGAGATGGCGGAGGCAGTGATGGTGTGCACCAGTGGCGGCGCTGCCCAAAATAATGGTGGTTGTTAGCAGGTAGATCAAATGGTCCAGATTAAGCTGTTCCCATCCGATGATCCATAAATGATAACATGTTATATGTATTTCGCCAGCATGTACATCATTCGGATCCTATCCTCCCAGTGGTTCTGGGCGGACAGTGACAACCTACCCTGGATGGCCACCACGTGGCTCTCGGTAAATCCAAGACCCACGTCCGAGCCGACACCCAGCCGACAAGCCGAGCCGAAAGGGGTTGTCGGCTCAAACGTGGGTCTCGGATTCACCTGAAAACCACGTGGCAGCCATCCGAGATAGGTTGCCGCATCCTCCCAGAATCACTGGGAGGGAATCCACATCATTCACAATAATATTAAAAGAGGATCATATGGGGGATCAAATCAGGAATCGATCAAGTCCAAAACTGTTATAAATCAACCAATCCGACCAATAGCTGTCTAACCATCAATTAAGAATGTTGCATCAAAATTGTACAGTGGCAAAGCCTGCTAAAACAAATTTTGCAAGCGAAAAAACAGCAGCAACAAAAAAGAATTCTACCAAAGAAACCTAAGAACTCTAAATCTCAATCGAGCGATCGAGTTTGAAAGGGTTCTATTCATGGCTGGCGTGAAGTAATTGCTGGCCAGCAATCTAGCTAATTCATCCGCGGGTCTGCTCTTGAGTGGTGGGGAGCTCCAACCCAGATTCATTCCTCCTGTTATCCATGTTTTTGGGTGTTGATTTGTAGTAGATTGCGTATATTATGAGTTGAACAAGACCACCTAATGCTCCCAAACCATTGCCAGACTACAAACACCACAAATTCCACAGATGATCAGTCAAAAACTTGGTATATGAAATAAAATCAAATCCATTACTTAAGATGATTTACCAGGAGGTATGGATCGAAACGAAGGAGCGCAAAGATCACCCATACTGATCCGTTGAGAAAATTTGCCAAAGACAGCAAAAATGGCATGTATTCAACACTCTTTGTCTTGATTACCTTACCCTGAAACAGAGAAAAAGAAATTTAAGAAAACAGGGGATTGAAGGAATTTAAGGAATTGAAGGAAGAACAGTAGGAGAGTTGCAGGTATACCATGATAAGGAGTGGCGACAAGTACATACAAGCATTGAAGACAACAGCAATGATCCCAACAAGTAAAGACCTCTTAATGGTGTCATGAAAACATAAAAGGGTAACAACAACTACCACTCCAACTAGAAGTAGTTCAAGGAAGAACACCACCACTACTTTCGTCTGCAATCAACATTCAAAACAACAATGTTTCATCAGTTCATATTCAGAAAGAAAATTTTCTAATTTTTTTAGGGTTTATGTATTGGTATGAACAAGAACAAACCCTCTTTTTGGCAGGAGCGTAGATGAAATAGATAATGACATAGATCATCTCCACAAACAGACCAATGCTATTGATGGTCACCACAAGAATGCTATGTGGATGCACAAATGGGAGACCATAGAACACCCACAGCATGCAGTTCAGTACACATGCTAGGTATGGATCTGGTTCGAAACCCTCCACTGCTCCTTTCTTCATTATCTTGTGGAATGTTGGCCTGCAAAACCATTAAAGAATGGCTCACTCACTCACTAACTCATTAAATCACTCATCTTATTGAACCAGAATGTACCAAAACAGAGAGAGAAACAGAGAGAGAGAGAGAGAGAGAATTACGCAGGGGATATGAACAAGAAGAAAGAAATAACGTTTCCTGCAACAAAATACAAGATCGATAAATTACAAGTACATCTACTGATCTACTGATTCAAAATGCAGATTGAATTTGATTAATAACTTACCAATGATGCCGACAATAGTTCGAATGGAATCCCTGTTAATCACCATCTTGAAATCTTCAGAGAGCAAACGACTTGCAGATGAGTGATGAGAAAATGAGAGAATTTATCTAGAGAGAAAAGAAACAATCGTCAAATCTTTTTTTTCCTTTTCTTGAAATTAAAAAGATCGTCAACTCAGAAACCGTAGTTTTAATAGTTTAGAACAAACTACGGCTTCAGTTTTATTGGGATCGGGATTGGGATTGGGGTTGAGGATTGTGTTGAATCCTCGATCTGATTTGAAGAAATCTCTTTTGTTCTGCATTTATATTCAGAAAATTTTCCGGATAAAACTGAGCGGGATGGAAACGGCGATGAAAGCTAACAGATAACCACTTCTCACCCGGTCGTCCTGATTAACAGCAGTCAGCAACTGAAAAAAACGAATCTCTTGCATGTTTCGCTTTTGGCATTCCTACGTTTTTAATATTATGACCTTATTTCATTATTTTTATTACTAAAACTGCCATTATTTGCTACCATATTACCTCTTCACTTTACTGGTATGGTGGGGCCCACAGTCAATGCGTCAATAGTAGATCTCCGGATACTTGGGGGAGGATTAACTTAATCTCTGTTTATCTGTCCGTCTGTGTTGGATAAAGAGAGAGTCCCTCCTACTCACCACCACTTCACTCTTTAGTTAGATATCCATGGTCCATGGGTTACGGGTATAATCCTCTAAATAAATGGCATGTTGCCTTTAATTTTCCACGTGTAACATTTTAAAGCTAATTCAATCGCATACGGCATATTTTAGTTTTGCATATGAGTATGGAGTCTGGACATTGTGGTTTACTTGTTCATAATTTTTGGATTTCATCCAATTTATCACATGATGATACTTTATATTTTAGACGGCACATTGTTCCCTTTTATTTAAACAAATAATTTTGGATAAATTACTCATTCCATTTTGAGGTATTGGTTTATTGTATAGACACTCTAAAGTTGATGATAATTACATTTATTATCCTTAAATCTCAAACCTTGTTATACAAAGACTTATAAATGTTAATGTCACCTTGATGAAATTTTTTTAATATTCAAAATACCTTATAGGTATTGCAAAAAGACAAAATTAGTCTTTGTGTTTTCAAACCCATTCCTTTCCTCTTTCTTGTTCGTTTTCCCCAAACGACGTCTCAGGCTACCTCCATCGAGGACGTCGTTCCTATCTTCTTCTCCGGTGACGGCATGAGGATCATCTGATCGGTGTCGTATTACTCCATCCTTCCCTGCTTCTCCTTTTTTTCGCTTCGGTTTCTCTCCCGTCCTCGGCCTCTCTTGTATCTCTTTCTCTTCCTCTGCTCTGTATTCATGTGTTCCAGAATTACAGGTCTTACCAGAAATGATGGATTTGCTCTGCATTTTACCCGATGTTTGGGCCGAAAAGTGGGAGAGATGATGGGTGGGATGGCCTGCGTGTTCGAGAAGGTTCGGATCAAGGACCAAGAAGTCTGCTTGGTTTTGTTCAGATTTTTGAACTAGAGGTAACAACACAAGGATAACAGAGTTATCCCATAATGGCCCAAAGATGGATGCGATGATTAGGGTTTTCTTATTTTCTTGTATAGTGAAATTACCTAATACCCTTTAACCAGAAGGTGGAGGTGGAGGTGGAGGTGGAGGTGGCGACCGACTAGTGTTTGACAGTTACGGATGCATTTGCAGATAAGAAGATCAGTAGTGAGCTTGTGGCGGAGCTAGCTTGGGTGGTGTAGGATAGAAGGATTTTATTCGCCAAGAAATTCAAGCATTACAAATTTAATATTGGAGTTATCTGGCTGATGATTCAAGAACTTACCCTAGAGCAACGCTAAATCAATGTCGTCGAAACGCTAACCACAGAGAGGATGGTTGAATCTCCGGCGGCAATTGTTCCTCTCTCTCTCTCTCTCTCTCTCTCTCTCACTTCAAATTCCAATCAGCCTATAGAGGTCAAAAATGACTTTTCCTCATTTTTGTTGGTAGATACAACAGGGTATAATGGTCCAAACAAGTCAAGAGGGTAGTACATGTAATTGTTATCAACTTTAGGGTGTCTCTATAATAAACAAATACCTTAGGGGTGATATGAGTAATTTATGCATCTCTACTGTAATTTGTTTTTAAGGCATTCAACCCCCCCAATTCGTAGTTAATTACACGAATCTCTCCTTTATTGTTAAGTATGTATCATAATAGACCATGTCCATTGTGATAGGTCTATTAACTGATGACATAGCTTCCTCTAAAATATCTTAATGCCAACAATATCCTTATATACGTGTTAAGTTATCCTTTTACCCTTAAGAGTACTCATTAACTTACCATTTGCAATACCCTACTCAATCAAAACAGAAGAATAAGGAAAATCTCATCGTTGGAAGAAGAAGAAGCTAAGGACCTTCACCGGAATGCCTTAACTCAAAGGAAACTCTCTCAAACTCTCTTCGAGTCCCCCCTTCAAGGATCTCCCAAATGATCAACCCTTATGTTGTTGGTTGCGACTTCTTTGTCACTGATGAGTTGCTCAAGATGGAATAATTGTCGATAGATACTAATCCTCCATCAATCATAGTGGGTTCTAGATCCAAGAAAATGGCATAGGGGACATGGTTCCCAGTCCCTATTTCACTGAAGAATGTATTGAAGGCATCATCCCCTCCGCCCATGGTTTTGTCGCTTGACAGTTGTTCATCAGGCTACAGGAAAAGGAACACCAAGCCAAAGGAAATGAACAAGTAAAGAATGAAAGATCAAATTGAGCATCCTTTACTAACAAAGAAGACATTCTATCACGGAAAGGAATAGAAGCGATTAGACCAATAGAGTAGTATGATAAGGAAGGAATGGACTCTTACCTGGATGCCATGCTCGAGACAATAAATATAACACCCCAACCTAGCTAGGATTTTAGATAGTTTATTTTTCCTTTGCTTTGACAGGTGGAGGAAGTACAATGGGGTGATAAGGGTATTTTGGTAATTTTCCAACCTTAGAAAGGACTATAGTAACTGGCTGTAATGTACAATTATTCAAGAGGCTTTGATTGATATTTTGTCAACCATGTCATGTGTTAAACTATAAGTTTATTCAATAGTAGAAGACTACTATTATTGTGTGACTAATGGAAACCAATTAGGTAAATAGTTATTTGAGAAAAAGACAGTTGCCTCCCCTGTACTATATCTAAAAGACAATTGCCCCTTAAAGTTTTAGGAAAAGACAAATGCCTCCCCTGGAAGCACTGCTAAAATACAAATAGACCCACGCCGTTAGGAAATATTCTGTTAGATACTGATGGTGGGAGGCCAAATTTATTTTAATGACCAAATTAACCGTATACAAGGGTGACTTTACACCATGTCCAAAGGAGTTCAGGTTTCTATCGCTGCTTCATCACTAGACTTTGTAAAATATTCTTGAAGATAAACGTGTTTTCACGGGGAGAGAGAGAGAGAGGGAGAGAGGAATCATAGTAGCGGGAAAGAGAAAATAATGATCTTCAATCATCGTCAAGATCGAATACTTAAATACAAAGGAGTTCACTTTGCTTTTGCTGGTGGGATTCAACAAATTGAATACTCTTCTTCATCTATTTTTTTCCTTCTTTATTTATTCCAAATCTACTTGCATCTAACCTTTCAGACCTCATGTTAATCTTCATTTCTCTATTGCTCTCTACGATCTCTCACCATTTCTTTTTTTCCTTACCTCATTTGTTGTAATCTCTTCTTCGTCCTTGCTTGCAATTGGAGGTTTCACCGCCGTGGTAAAGCAAAACAAGAATAAGTGAATGCTTGCAGTTCCTTTCATTTTTTATCTCTGTTTTTTAGAGGTGATAGAAGTGAATGAGAAGGGAAGAGGAAATGCTCTGGTGCGATGGAAGTGAATGAATCCGTCGCCGCTGTTGTTGGTGCGATGAAAGGTTTACCCTTTTTCTCTACAAGATAATGAACCCAAAGAGAGCGTGAAGAGATGATTTAAATCGGAGGGAAATAAGGGTATCTTTCAATGGCCTACCTAGAAAGAGAAATTCTTGGCGATGAAAGCTCCAAAGAGATGATGAACTTGAGTCGACACTGAGAGGGGGGGTGAATCAATGTATAGAAATTTTCCTTTACTTTTTACTATTACCCAGAGCTGATGGAGAACCAAACTGTCAACACATACACAAGCGTATGCAAATCTACCTTACTACCACACAGTGGTCAGGTCTACCAGATTTGCACACCTATCCTACAAATCATTCCACGCACTTCAAAATATATATCGAAATATAGACAGTCCACAACATAGGATATACATGGTTTACCAACATAGTGTGTGATGGCTAGTCTACAAAGTAATGCCCAATGGCCTCTGTATATACTCGATACTCTACTTTTAGTCTTTTACAAGACAAGGATGTGAACCCAGTATTTTCCCAGCATAAAACTGAGAGGGCATAATAACGCCAAGATTCAGGTTATAACAGCCAGTGTCTAGCACCCACTGAACACAAAAAAAATATAAAAATATTTTTGGGGCTTATATCAATGCCCTATAATGAAACCCATAGCTAACTAGGTATTCAATGATTTTCACCTACTCAAGCATGCAATAAATTGAAACCATAAACAAATAAGGAATTGAGAAAACCTCACAAACAATGCTTTCGAATGGCAGACAATATCTCTGAAGCTTCACACTGCTCTCAAGAACCTTAAACAGTCTTCAATGATGGTAGAACAAGGCATATTTTGCTTGCAGGGATTCATTCTCCTTCTCATAACTTTAGAATCACCATTAATGTAGAATAACAGCTGTATCAACCTCTAATGGATACTCTAGACTCCAATACTAAGCAATAGAGAGGCTGACTGTGATTTTGATAGCCAAAAACCATTAAAAACACCCTTATTTATAGTTTTTAGGCTATTTCCCTTTTCTTTCTTTGTTTTCACATCTCCCAATGCCTCCCAATAGAAAAAGCATTGAAAAATATAGAAATTACATTTTGAACCACCCAATTTATAACTTAGATGGCCAAGTTATGATGGTTTAAAGTTCGACCAGTAGTATATAAGGAAAGGGAATCTTTCCAAACAATTCTATGCACCTGCACCGCTCCATAGCAAAGCCGTAGCTGCGTTGTCAACTTCTGATTCTTCAATCGAAGCATCTTTAATATCTGCTACTGGATTGAACTAAAAAGGTGGTATTAGCCGTGAGGCACTGGATCAGCATATGTCGCGTCAGATGAAGTCAAAAATCATGTTGGCCCTTAGATTTGGATCTTAACTGACATGTGTCATGGACCTGTGCTGCACCGAAACATTGACTCAACTGACTGAGTCAGACCTGGCTGTCAAGTTTTCATTGACGGGGTGCAGAATATTTTCTAGAGGCCATTGGATCAACTTCAAAAAGGCTGGATTTGCTTTTGATCGTCAGATCTGTACAAATCGCGTTTGAAGAAATCGACTTTAATCACAGCCTTTGGATGAGGATCCGTCTGTCGCCTTACGATGTGCGTGCCACACACAATCAGAAGGGACCATTAATATATCACGAACCATTGAATTAATTTGTGATCAACCAATGAGAAAGTTGGCGGGAGGGTCTAAACGTGACCTCCTCGCCACACAGTAGCCCGCATCTTTTTGAGCAGTCAGATCGGAATTTAGCCTTTGTGGCTCTATCTGGGGTGCTAATCTCGCATCTTCTCCTTTCTAAATTTACAAAAATATCGATAATAACTTCCTTAATGACCTCTGTAAGATCCGCACTCCATGAACCCGATCTAAACCTTGAATTCATGTCGTAACAGGTCTTCCAATCATCACCGGGCCAGACGGGACGAGCGGATGACAAACAGGTACGAAACGGACCATTTAAGTATGAATTTTATTCATACCGGTCGATGGTACCGGTATTGGTATCGGTCGACCGGTATAGCTTGGGCAGCAGACTACAAAGATCCAGAATCGGATCTCTACGGGTCCTACTTTCCAAATTCCGAACCCTAGGACTTTAATCCTAGGAGGCTTCCTAAACCTAAACCTAGCCTATATAAACCCCGCTAAACCTCTTAGAATCCCTTCCATTGATCCTCACAAACCTTAAAAAGGAGAAAGAGGCTGAAGAAGGAGGAGAAGCTAGAAAGAGCTGATATTGCCGTTCGACGAAGAACACCTTACCACCAGTCGACGGTGAGTGCTTACCTTCTTTTAAATTATGACTCTAGGATGGTTAGATTGTTTTGATCAATACCATGCAAAGCAGGTATTGATCTAAAACCTTATTTTGCCGATAAACCCTATTTTTTACCGACAAACCCTAATCTAGTCGGTAAACCCTAGATTCGAGTTCTAGGAAGAAGACCGTCAAAGCTAGGATTTGAATGGAGTTGGAAACAACTCTAACTCAGTGCTCAGACCTAGAATGTGTAGGAGGAATCCTAGGATCAATAGTGGATGGTCGACGGCAGTCGAGAACCGAACGTATGGTCTTCCGAAGACATACCAGTCGACTATACCGGTTGCACCCTGTGTGACCGGTACTGCGACCGGTACCTTCCGGGGCTGGTCTGTGGGGACTGGCTGACCATACCGGTACTAGTTTTCCCCACAGTGTTGCGACTGGTACCTACGACCGTTCAGCTCTGTGAGATATATTTTGTAATATCGTTGGTTTTTCGACCAACATGAAACCTAAGGAAAATTATTCTAACTAAACCCTAATATTGTATAAGACTTTGTGATAGCACGTTTGGATCCTGCGACATGGAGCAAGCTATCAAACGAGCGTCAGGTAAGGGAATCAGACCTAAACCCTAATAATCTAATGGACAGTAAATCGTTGTTAATAACTATGACTCTGTGGATTGATGTTTGTGCATACTCACATGTCATCTATAGAACCTACATGCAAATTTCGAGACGATATTTCTTTTAAGGGTGGTGGAGTTGTAAGACCCGCACTCTGAAAATCCGGTCTAAACCTTGGTTTTGTGTCGTGACAGGTCTTCCGATCATCACCGAGCCAGAAGGGGCAAGCGGATAACAAACAGGTACAAAATCGAACCGAAGTCGACCAATTATACCTGATTTTAGGTATACCGGTCGATGGTACCGGTCTTGGTACCGGTCGACCGGTATGGCCTGCACAGCTATGTGCGAGAATCTGGAAATTGGTCTCTACGGGTCCCGCTTTCCTGATTTCGAATCCTAAAAGTTTCCTAATCCTAGTAGGGTTACTAAACCCTATTTCTAGCCTATAAATACACCCTTAAGCCTCCTCAAATCCTTTCCATTGTCTCTCACAAACCCTAGAGAAGAGAAAGAGCTTGGAAAGGAGAAGGAGTTAGGAAGAAGAAGGAGGTGCCGCCATTACCGTTTGACGAAGCTCACGCTACGCCTGTCAACGGTAAGTGCTTGAATCCATCTTCTTATCCTATGTTAGTTGTGTGGGTGGATCAATACCATGCAAAGTAGGTATTGATCTTAAACCCTACATTGGCCAATAAACCCTAAGTTGCCGTCAAACCCTAGATTTGAGTTTCGAGATGATATTCATCGAAACGAGACTTGAATGAGTGGGGGATAACTCTAACTCAAAGCCTAGACTTAGAATGGATAGGAGAAACCCTGAAAATCCATGGAGGATGAACGACGGTAATCGAAAAACCCATGTATGGTCTTCCGGAGACATACCGGTCGACTATACCGGTTGCACTTAGTGCGACCGGTATGTTGCGACTGCTACCTCTCGAAAGGTTATCTGTGGGGACCGGCTGACCATACCTGTCGCCAGTCTTTCCCACAGAGCTGCGACCGGTATATGCCACCGGTCAGCTCTGTGAAGGGTATTTGTAACCCTGTTGGTTTACGACCAACATGAAACCCTAAACAATATATTCTAATGGAACCCTAATAATATTGTAGGACTTTGTGACTTATCGTTTGGACCTTGCGACGTGGAACAAGTTATCGAACGAGCATCAGGTAAGGGAATCTGACCTAAACCTAATAATTAATGGACAGTAAATTATTGTTAATCATTGAATATCTATGATGTGATGTTTGTGCATATTCACATGCCATCCTTTACTTTCAGCTATTATTACTGTTCATGCATTGATAGGATGTGATTGTTAGGCATGTGATTATTTTCGTTGATGTGTGGAGTGGGGCATGGGCCTGGGATCGCTCTTCACACTGGCACTTTTGTAGTATTCTGTCTTAACATGCTTGGTACGGGTGGGGTATCAGGGGAAGGTCATGGTACGGTGGTCTCCGATATTGATGTTGTCCCGGCCATTGTTATGTGGTACTGTGGATTCCGAGTCGACGTTGGCTTGTCCACGATGCTTTAGCTCTATCTCTATGCCGTAGGGAGTTATGTTGGGATAGGGTCTACCTGCGTATTGTTTCTATCCTAGTGGGTTAGTTGCGGATAGGGTATCAGGGGGAGGTGAGGTATTGTGGTCTCCGGCCCAGCCTGCACGCTCTAGCTTTATCTCTATGCCGTAGATGGCTGTGCTGGGATAGAGCATACATTGTTGACATATAGGATTGGTTAGTTGCGAGCCCAGTTTACGAGCCCCGGTCGAGGGGGGGCTTAGGTACAGGTATTGTTAGTGTATCGGGGGAGGTGCGGGTATACCTTAGCTCTATCTCTATTCCATGATGGGTGCATGTGGGTTGGTGGTAGTGTGATCTACTGTGCGATGCCACACACTCGTGTATAGAGGTGCGGGGGCCACCAAACCTTTCTATAGCACATTGCAAACTTTAAACCAGACCACAACATAAAATGATTGTTACTCATGCATAATATTGTGAAACTGTCTGATTGTCTTACTGAGCTATGTTGTGAGCTCACCCTTTGTGCACATCTTGTTTTAGATCTGGATGCAGGTTATACTGTGGACGATTATGTGAACGCTCCGGCGTACGTTGGTGTAGCTGCTCTGTATATACCAGTAGGGGAGGACGAGCATGATGCTTCATGCAAGTGCCCTTTCTGCGTGTACCTGTGATGGATTTTATTTATTTGTTTCAGTTATTTTTTGTTGGATTAAAGTGATGTAAGAGATATTATATTTTATGTTTGAATTTGGATAATTGGATATTTATTTAAATTATCAATAGATACTCAGTTCATTCTATTTAAAGTCTTCCACTGTATATTTATATTCTGATTGTGGTTATGTGTAATGGTTTGTATGGGTGGACACGGCCTATTCGAGATCCTGGTGTGAACCGTTGGTTCAATGACGGTTCACTCACACCGTTCTGGTTGGATCAAAATTGGGTCCTGCGACGTGGAGCAAGCTATCAAACGAGCGTCAGGTAAGGGAATCAGACCTAAACCCTAATAATCTAATGGACAGTAAATCGTTGTTAATAACTATGACTCTGTGGATTGATGTTTGTGCATACTCACATGTCATCCTTTACTTTAAGTTATTATTATTGTTCATGCATACTCGCTATGCTAGGATGTGATTGTTAGGCATGTGATTATTTTCGTTGGTGTGTGGAATGGGAAGGGCCTGGGGTTTGGGATCATTCCTCACACTAGCACATTTTCGTAGTATTCTATCTCTATGACGTAGGGAGCTATGTTGGGATAGGGTCTACCTTTCGTATCGTTCTGTCTTAGCATGCTTGGTGCGGATAGGACATCAGGGGAAGGACGTGGCACTGTGGTCTCTGGCCTGGCCACCAGACTCTAGCTCTATCTCTATGCCGTAGGGAACTGTTCTGGGATAGGGCCTACTGTGATGACATATAGGATTAGTTAGTTGCGACCCCAGTTTGCAAGCCCTTAATAAGGGCTTACGTGTTGGTATGGGTGGAGCATCAAGGGAGGTGTTGGCTGTGTTGATCCGGACGCCTTAGCTCTATCCTATTCCATGGTGGGTGCATGTGGGATGACAATGGTGTGATCCACTGAGCGGCTTCACACACTCATGTATAGAGGTGCGGTGGCCGCCAATCCTTTTTATAGCACATTGCAAACCTAAATCAGACCATAATATAATGTGATTGTTACTCAAACATATAAATGTTACATTGTCTGATTGTCTTACTGAGCTAAGTTGTGAGCTCACCCTTGTGTATACACCATTTTCAGATGTTGATGCAGGTTACACGGTGGATGACTACATGAACCCGCCGACGTACGGAGGCGTGGCTGCTCTGGATGTGCAGGTAGGAGAAGACGAGCATGACGCTTCATGCGAGTGCCCTTTCTGCGTGTATCTCTAGGATTTTTCTTTTTTTGTTTCAGTTATTTTCGATTGACATTAAAGTGATGTAAGGATATTTATTTATGTTTGAGAATTTGGATAATTGAATATTTATTTAAATCTATCAATAGATGCTTAGTTCATTTTATTTAAAGACTTCCGCTGTATTTATTATATTCTAATTGTGGTTATGTGCAATGGTTTGTATGAGTGGACACAGTCTTATTAAGATCCTGGTGTGAACCGTTGGTTCAGTGACGGTTCACTCACACTTCTGGTTCAGTCGAAATTGGGGTGTGACATCCTCTGTAATCGAGGTTTCGTATTTTGAAATTTCTAGCTGAGAGGTGCTTCTCTCTAGGAAATATGTCGACCACCTGGCATGCGGGAAGGGCTTAGTGGCCATGTGGCTTCGGCTACTTGTTGGGTGTGTTGCTATTGGCTTACGGCCTGGGCAGTATGCCTTGCGGCTGGCCATGGCTGGCCATGTGGTTGGTGCCGCGGCATGCCACCTTGGCACGTGGGTCCCACCCATCAATTTCTCTCTTCTTTATCTCTCTATAGTCTCTCACTTCTTTCTCTCTCTTTATCTTCTCTCTTCTTTTCATGCTTTAAAAGATGTCGTTCATTCTTCAGACGATGCCACAACACCAAAATTTCTTTCTACTATACTGCCACATTGCCAGTGGGATTGCCACATCACCAATGGTGTAAGAACCGCACGGCACAAACTCTGTCTAACCTTACGATCTCGTGTCATGACCTATCTTCCCATTATACATGGCTCTCAAACGAACCAATCGTATGAAGAAACCACAAGGTTAAGTGAGTAAATTAACCCAAAAATAGTGTATTTTGGTTGTGTGGCTGACTGATAGCCATTATGTGGCCAACCACTCAGTCAGAAAGTGAGGTCAGTTAAATTTTAATTGAGTAGAAACATAAATTTCCTTGTGTGGTCAACCACTCAATCAAAAAGTGAGGTCAGTCAAATTTTAATTGAGTGAAAGCACAAACTGCCTTGTGTGGTCGACAGGTTCTGCGACCACGTAATCGACCACACAAAATCAAAATCGACTTCGAGATTTTGAAACTTATCAAAATTAAAGGATCTCTTTCCTAGTTGAGAGAGGACTCTATGTGAAGGTTTTTCCTCTATATAAAGGACATCCCTTAGTCTCTTTCATTCTTTTAGAATCAAATCCAAAGCTCTAAATCTAAGAAAGAAAGACAAGGAGAAAGAGAAAAAAGAAAAAGAAGGAGACTTGGAGAAGAGAAGTTGCAGAAGAAATTGCTATCCCTCTTTGTAGAAGGGGCAAAGGTAAGGAATCTATTGCTATAGATGTAGGTTGGTTAGGATTGGTCTCCCAACAATGAGTTGATGATCTAAACCTAACATTGTGATTGAGATCATGCAATTTCTCAATTTATCTCAAGAGAAACCATGAAAATAGGTTAGGAATGAATTGTTGATGGAAAACTTATGAATCAGGCCATAGATCGACCCTAAGAAGTGTTCCAATAATAAGCTAGATGCTAGACTGAGAAAAACTTTCGAACACAACCAGTAAGTTGTGTGGTCGCATCAGTGGTTGACTACAGAGTAACTAGTGGGCGACTACAGACTCTTAGGAAGAATTACATAGGATTGTATGGTCGCATCAGTGGAAGCATGATGTGCCACCACACTGTCGACTACACAATTTCAGAATGCCTATTTTGAGGTCAAACTTGATGTTAAACTATTGTAACCTAATATCATCAAACCCTAATCTAAATTCATGAATTTCTTAGGTTGTTAACTAGTACAAGTTAACTTCCAAAGCTTGGAAGAGATCAATACTACGATTAAAGGTGAGGGAACAAAACCTAAACTAATTGGTTAATAACAATTTATCCTTTCTTTTTATTTTCTGCTATCTGATATGTTGTCATGTTTTGTATGATTGTTTGTGTATCTCACATGTTATCCAATACTTGTTTTATATATATATATATATATATATATATATATATATATATATATATATATATATATATATATATATATATATATATATATATATATATATATATATATATATATATATATATATCTGCTCATACATATTTTATTATTATTCTTATTGGATATGATGATGATGATAGGAATATGCATGTGTTTATGTGTGGTTGATGTATTGGATTGGGTGAAGTATCAAGGCGAGTGTAGGGTTGTGTGATCTGTGAGGCTCTAGCTCTATCTCTATTCCGTTCACCACGTTGGCATCATCGTATCACTGTTACCTTAGCGAAACTAGTACATCGTAAGGCATTAGGGGGGTGTTCGTAGACCGTATGGTCTTTGACTCCATCGAGGAGTCCTAGCTCTATCTCTATGGACGTATTGAGGGATGCTGGGGTGAGGCTTTGGATACATTTGGATGGCATTAGGATTGGTTAGTTGCGAGCCCAGTTTGCAAGCCCTCACTAGTAAGGGCATACGTACTGGTATGGGTAAGGCATAAGGGAAGTATTGGCAGTGTGTGATCTGGACACTTTAACTCTATCTCTATTCCATGGTGGGTGCATATGGGACGACAATGGTATTTAATCCATTGGACGGATTCACACACTCGTGTATAGAGGTGCAGTGGCCGTCAATCCTTTCTATAGCACAGTTGCAAACTTATACCAAACTAAATATATGAATTGAATACATGCATATGTTTGCGCGTTGTTTTGTTTACTCACTGAGCTCGTGTTGGATATTAGTTTCTGATGTTGTAGGTACTATCTTTAAAGATTATATCGATGTGCCAACGTATGGACATATGGCAACTTTGGATGAGCAAGCTGTGGAGGATGAGTATGATTTGTCATGCGAGTATTTCAGCTATGTCTACGTTTAATGGTTAACTTTCATATTTTGATATTTGTAATAGGTATTAATTATGTTTTGATTACTTGGAGATAGCTGGATTATTTAATTATTTATCATGGTAGACCTCAGTTCACTATTAATAAGACTTTCGTTATTTATTTTATTATCTTTGATTGATGTGGAATGTGTATTTGGTTTGGATTGTTGGCACGATCTTTTGAGATACTGACATTGAACCATTGGTTCTTATGATGGTTCATCACACTTCTGGTTAATCCAAAATTAAGGTGTGACAAATGAGGCCCACAGACAATCTCTCTCATCAAATTCAATGTAGAATCCCATTTAACTCGCTGCAAGCTATCTCACACACTCTATGGAGGTTATAGAATACTATAGACCATACATACGAGGTTACTTCATCTTTGCCACTGCATTGACACTCTCTCTCCTATACTGACGCTCTCTCTCCTCATTTCACTAACCGTATGCTCATCTACTCTGCCACATCTATCATGTCACACCCTAATTCTGTACTATTTAAAATGATGTGATGAACCGCTAATAAATCAACGGTTCAACCAGGATCTCAAATAGACTGTGTCCGTTTGCTTAAACCATACACATCCACAGTAATAATCAGAGTAAATACATAATAGCGAAAATCTTTATACTAATGAACTGAGAATCTAACAATTATAAAATAATAAATTATCTAATTATTCTCCATTGACTAAGACATAAAATAAAATATTTAATCAATTACATCATCTGTATAAATTGAATAAAATTCTAATCGAAAACACAAGAGTTGCACTCGCATGACGAATCATGCGACTCCACCATAACTTCAGCGTCCATCGCCGCCGCATGTCCATACATAGGAGCATTCATATAGTCTTCAACCGTGGTACCTGCATCATCAACTAAAGGTATTCGACGTCAAAAGGGTGAGCACACATCGCAGCTCAGTAAACAAACAAAACAATGCAATAAACATATGTCATGCATTCAATTCATATCTTTGGTCTGGTTCATAAGTTTGCAATGTGCTATAGAAAGGTTTGGTGGCCGCCTCGCCTCTATACACAGGGTGTGTAAGCCCACCCAATGGATCAAACACCATTGTCGTCCACATCCATCCCACCATGGAATAGAGATGGAGCTAAAGTGTTTAGGACCGCACCGCATCACACTTTCCCTGATTCTCTACCCATACCAACACGTAAGCCCCTGTTGGCGAGGGCTTGCAAACTGGATTCACAACTAACCAATCCTAATGTCAAACAGTGTATCCAAGGCCTCACCCCAGCATCCCTCAATACATCCATAGAGATAGAGCTAAGGTCTCCCAGCAGAGTCAGAGACTACACGATCCGAGACCACCTCCCCTGATGCCCTACGACGTAATAGTTCTGCTAAAGTAATGGCGATACGATGATGTCAGTGGACAAGACTTGAGTAGAGATAGGGCTAAAGTGCTTAGGACCGCACCACATCACACTTCCCCTGATGCCCCACTGACATCAAGTACACTAACCATACACAAACATTCACATGCTTATTCCTAGCATCATCATCATCATCATGTTGTAAATAAACTGAATTAAATATGCATGAACAGTAATAACATGAATAATAGATGATATGTGATATGCACATTACAATAAGACAATCATAGAACCATACATGGTATTGGACTCAATAAACGAAAATAGTTTATTATTAGTCAATTAGTTTAGGTCTTGTTCCCTCACCTTTGATTGAGTGTAGATGTCTTCAATCAACCCAACCAAAAGAGAGGGGGAAAAACAAAAAAAAAAAAACCCCAACGAAACCCAAACAAAAACAAAAAAACACCCCCCCCAAAAAAAAAAAAAAAAAAAAAAAAAAAAAAAAAAAAAAAAAAAAAAAAAAAAAAAAAATAAAAAAAAAAAAAAAAAAAACACTAAAAAAAAAAAAAAAAAAAACCAAAAAAAAAAAAAAAAAAAAAAAAAAAAAAATTTTAAAAAAAAAAAAAAAAAAAAAACCCCCAAAACCCAAAAAAAAAATAAATTAAACGCAAAAAAAAAAAAAAAAACAAAAACCAAAAAAAAACAAAAAAAAAACAAAAACAAAAAAAACAAAAAAAAAAAAAACAAAAAAAAAAAAAAAAAAAAAAAAAAAAAAAAAAAAAAAAAAAAGAAAAAAAATTAAATGATAAAAAAAAAAAAACACCAATAAAAAAAAAAAAAAACAAAAAAAAAAAAAATTTTAAAACAAATAAAAAAAAACAAAAATAACTGAAACGACTAAATAAAATCCATCACAGTACACGCGAAAGGGCACTCGCATGAAGCGTCATGCTCGCCCTCTCCGCCTGTACATCCAACACCGCAGCACCACCATATGCCGGAGCGTTTACGTAATCGTCCACGGTATATCCCGCATCAACATCTAAAAACAATGTATATGCAAAGGGTGAGCACACAACACAGGCTCGGAAGGCAATCGACGTTTCACAAGATTATGCATGAGTAACAATCAATTTTATGCTTTGTGGTCCGGTTTTAAGTTTTGCAATGTGCTATAGAAAGGTTTGGTGGCCCCCGCACCTCTATACACGAGTGTGTGGCGTCGCACAAGAATCACACAACCACCAACCCACATACACCCATCATGGAATAGAGATAGAGCAAAGGTATACCCGCACCTCCCGATACTCTACCCATACCAAGTACCTAAGCCCCTACTCGGCCGGGCTCGCAAACCGGGCTCGCAACTAACCAATCCTATATGTCAACAATGTATGCTCTATCCCAAGACAGCCGTCTACGGCATAGAGATAGAGCTAGAGCGTGCAGGCCGGGCCGGAGACCTCCTAGACCTCACCTCCCCCCGATACCCTATCCGCAACTAACCCACTAGGATAGAAACAATACGCAGTGTAGACCCTATCCCAACACGACACCCTACGGCATAGAGATAGAGCTAAAGCATCGTGGACAAGGCGCGTCGACTCGGAATCCTCGGGTACCACCCAACGATGGTCGGGACAACATCAATATCGGAGACCAACGTACCCGCGATCTTCCCCGATACCCTATCCGTACCAAGCATGTTAAGATAGAATACTACAAAAGGTGCCGGTGTGAAGAGCGATCCCGGCCCATGCCCCACTCCACACACCAACGAAAACAATCACATGCCTAACAATCACATCCTATGAATGCATGAACAATAATAATAGTCGAAAGTAAAGGATGGCATGTGAATATGCACAAACATCACATCA
>CM053268.1:52721600-52973476 GCA_028583415.1 Protea cynaroides
GGGGTGCTTACAATACTCAATGATTAACAACGATTTACTGTCCATTAATTATTAGGTTTAGGTCAGATTCCCTTACCTGACGCTCGTTCAATAACTTGCTCTACGTCACAAGATCCAAACGATAAGTCACAAAGTCCTACATAATATTAGGGTTTCATTAGAATATATTATTTAGGGTTTCATGTTGGTCGGAAACCAACATGGATCACAAACTGCCCTCACAGAGCGACCGGTGGCATGTACAGTCAGCAGTCTCGTAGGGAAAGATCGGGCGACCGGTATGGTCAGCCGGTCCCCCACAACCAACCTCCCGAGAGGTAGCGGTCGCAACATACCGGTCGCACTATGTGCAACCGGTATAGTCGACCGGTATGTCTCCTAAGACCATACATGGGTTCTTCGACCGTCGATCATCCTCCATGGATTTTCGGGGTTTCTCCTATCCATCCTAAGTCTAGGCTTTGGAGTTAGAGCTGTTCCCAACTCATTCAAGTCTCGTTTCGATGAATATCATCTCGAAACCTCGAATCTAGGGTTTGACGGCAACTTAGGGTTTATTGGCCAAATTAGGGTTTTAGATCAATACCTACTTTGCATGGTATTGACCCACCCACACAACTAACATAGGGTAAGAAGATGGTATCAAACACTTACCGTTGACAGGCGTAGCGAGAGCTTCGTCAAACGGTAATGGCGGCACCTCCTTCTTCTTCCTAGCTCCTTCTCCTCTCCAAGCTCTTTCTCTTCTCTAGGGTTTGGGAAAGACAATGGAAAGGATTTGAGGGGTTTAAGGGTGTATTTATAGGTTAGAAATAGGGTTTAGTAACCCTACTAGGATTAGGAAACTTCTAGGATTCAAAAAGGCCATACCGGTCGACCGGTACCATCATCCGTACCATCGACCGGTATACCTAAAATCAGGTATAATTGGTCGACTTTGGTCCGATTTCGTACCTGTTTTGTTATCCGCTTGCCCCGTCTGGCTCGGTGATGATCGGAAGACCTGTCACGACACAAAACCAAGGTTTAGACCGGGTTTTCAGAGTGCGGGTCTTACAGTAGATCCTCGTTCAAGCTTTATGAATCACCTTTAAATCACTAGAAATGCCTAACAAGTCGATAGATTTTATTTAGAATTAATTCCAATAAATTTAGACTAGCTAAAATCATAGGGTCCCAGGTAAGGCAGCACCTAGGGTCGGTTACCAATTGACCCTAGGGTGTAAGGTCGGACGTGGGATCGGTTACCAATCGATCCTACGTGCGACCACACCCTCCCTGGGACATCCCGAGGGTATGTGATCGATCCTGTGGTCTCGTAGGTCTATTCTAAGATTGTTCTATGGCTCATAACTATGATTTTTACATACTTTCCATTGCCTATGATGATTACTTCCATGGATTCCTTTGGAACTCATCCATGGATGGATGATTTGGGTTTCTCTTAATCCTAACTTCTTCGTAATCTATTTTAAGCTCTTAATTTATGAAGGAAATTAGGTTCATACCTAAAGTTGGCTGAGATTCAGAGGTTTCTGTAAACTTTCTCCTCTTCCTTAGTCTTTTCTTCAATTTTCTTTTTCTTCTTCTTTTCCTTCTCTTTCTCTTTTTTCATTTTTAATTAGGGTTCTAAAAGGAGTGAAAGAGGCTAAGGAACGTCCTATTTATAGAGAAAAACCCTCCAAAATAAGTCTCACTGAGTTTAGGAAAGAACCCCTTGGAATTAGGAAAATTTCCTAATTTACGGTTTCTGTCTGAAATCGTAGGGTCAGACGTAGGGTCGCAGGATCAGTCGACCCTACGTTTTTCTAGTCATGCGACCCTACGACTAGAAAATCATAGGTTAGACTTATGTTGAGGTGGGGTCGACCCTACCTGTTTAGGCATGCGACCCTACCCTCACATTTACTGTTTTTGGGTCAAACTCATACCTGGTCTTGTGATTTTCTTCACGCACTTGGTCCACTTGGCTCGACCATGATAGGTATACCTGGTACAAGGTGGTAAGACCGGTTAGTTCGATACGGGTCTTTCAACTCCCCCCCTCTTATTAAAAATTTCATCCTCGAAATTTGTACATACCTTCCGAGTCAAAAAGATGAGGATGTTGCTTTCGCATAGCATTCTCTTCTTCCCATGTGATCTCTTCTATATCTCAGCTTCTCCAGGTGACTTTAACATAGTATATGTCACGGTTACGTAGACGTTGAACCTTTCGACTAGTGATTTCAGTTGGTGCTACTTTGAATGTCAAATCATCAGTTAGATCTGGTGGATCTGCTGTCAAAACGTGCGTTGGATCTCTGACGTACTTCTTTAATAAGGAGATATGAAATACATCATGCACACTTGACATAGATGGTGGTAGTCCTAACTGATAAGTCACTTTTTCACGTTTGGCTAGAATCTCATATGGCCCGACATATCTCGGACTTAGCTTCCCTTTCTGTCCGAATCATTTTAAACCCCGCATAGGTGATACTTTCAAGAATTCCTTATCACCTACGACAAATTCAAGGTCTCAGCGTCGAGTATCTGCATACTGTTTCTGACGATTCTGAGCCATTCTAACTCTTTCCTTGATAATGTCGACTACTCGACAAGTCTCTTCAAGAAATTCTGGTCCAACGATGCTAAATTCACCAACTTCATTCCAGAACAAAGGAGTTCGACACTTCCTCCCATACAGTGCTTCATAAGGTGACATCTGTATAGTAGCATGATAGCTGTTGTTATAGGCGAACTCAATCAATGGTAGTTTCTCATCCCATGATCCTTTAAAATCAATTACACATGCTCGAAGCATGTATTCTAAAATCTGAATGGTATGCTCTGATTGTCCGTCTGTCTGAGGATGGAATGTCGTACTGAACTTCAACGTCGTACCCATTGCCTTTTGCAATCCTTCCCAAAACTTTGAAGTAAAGCGTGAGTCTCTATCGGACACAATACTTTCAGGTACACCATGTAATCTAACAATGTTATCCACATATAGCTTGGCTAACCTCTCCAGGGTATACTGTGGTCGTATTGCTATAAAGTGAGATGTCTTAGTCAGACGATCTACAATCACCCAGACCGCGTCAACTACTCGAGGAGTTAATGGTAACCCGGTGACGAAGTTCATAGTGATGCAGTCCCATTTCCATGCTGGTTCTGGCAGCGGCTGCAATAGTCCTGCAGGTCTTTGTCGTTCAGCCTTCACCCTCTGACAATTCAGGCATTGAGATACGAATTTAGCTACATCTATTTTCATTTCTCTCCACCAATATAATTTCTTCAAATCATGATACATCTTTGTACTTCCAAGATGTACCAAATAGGCGGTGGTATGAGCTTCCTTCATTAGTTGGTGTCTAATGTCTAAATTTTTTGTTTCAGGAACACATATTCTTCCTTTGTACTTCAGTACCTTTTCATCATCTAAGGTGAACTCAGGAATAGTCCTACCTTTTTCGATGTCTTCTTATACCATTCTCAGATAAGGATCTGATTTAATAGTTGTTTTCACTTCATCAATTATATCAGGTACAATCTTCAACGTTGCTAACATATTTGAAAACCGATGAATAAACCCTTGGTTGGTTGATTCACCCGGTGCATCTATCACGAACTGCTCATTACCGTAATTGAACACTTTTCCTGTAGTACACATTGTTGCAATTGTGTTAATCTCTCCTTGAGATTTTATCATTGTTTTTCTACTTAGCGCATCAGCAACTATATAAGCCTTTCCTGGATGATACTGGATATCACAATCATAATCCTTCAATAATTCCAACCATCTTCTTTATCTCATGTTTAACTCCTTCTAATTAAAAAGATAAGTGACACTCTTATGATCTGATTTAATCTAAAATTTCTCTCCGTACAAGTAATGTCTCCATATCTTGACAGCATGTACTACTGCCGCTAATTCTAAGTCATGAGTGGGATAGTTGTTTTCATATGTCTTCAGTTATCTTGAGGCATACGCAATTACTTGTTCTCCTTGCATAAGTACACATCCTAAACCCAAGCCCGACGC
Organism: Protea cynaroides; assembly: GCA_028583415.1. NCBI lineage: Eukaryota > Viridiplantae > Streptophyta > Magnoliopsida > Proteales > Proteaceae > Protea > Protea cynaroides. Next base: position 52,725,628 of record CM053268.1, read on the forward strand.
ATCAGTATACAAGATAAATGGCTGTCCTGGAATAGGAATAGTCAAGATCGGAGCAGATATCAATCTAGCCTTCAATGTTTGGAAACTATTCTCACATTTATCAGTCCAAACAAACTTTTTTCCCTTCTTAGTCAAATTGATGAGAGGTACGACAATTCTGGAATAGTCTTCCACGAATCATCGATAATACCCAGCTAGACCTAGGAAACTTCTAATTTCTACAATGCTCTTTGGTGCTTCCCACTTCACAATGGCTTCAATATTGCTAGGATCTATTTTAATTCCTTCAGAGGATACAACATGGTCTAAGAAAGCGACCTCCTTTAACCAAAACTCACACTTTGTAAATTTGGCGTAAAGCTTCTCTTTCCTTAATCACTGCAGAGCGACTCTTAAATTCATGACATGAGATTCCTTGTCCTTGGAGTAGACCAATATATCATCAATAAACACAATCACTGACGTATCCAACATATCATGGAATACCCGATTCATGAGTTCCATAAAGGTTGCGGGTCCGTTAGTCAATCCAAAAGACATGACTAAAAATTCATAATGTCTATATCTTATTCTGAATGCTATCTTTGGAATATCACTGTCCTCAATCTTCAACTGATGGTATCCTGACCGAAGATCGATTTTGAGAACACCTTGGCACCTTGCAATTGATCGAACAAGTCATCGATCCGAGGCAATGGGTATCGATTCTTGATTGTCAGCTTATTCAGTTCTCGGTAGTCTATACATAGTCGAACACTACCGTCCTTCTTCTTTACAGATAATACTGGCGCTCCCCATGGTGATACGCTAGGTCAGATGTAACCCTTATCCAGTAATTCCTATAACTGTACTTTTAGTTCCTTCAATTCAGTAAGAGCCATTCCATAAGGTGCTTTAGATACTGGTGTGGCTCCGGGTATCAGGTCTATAACGAACTTTGTCGCTCGGTTGGTGGTAGTCCTGGTAGTTCTTCAAGAAATACATCTAAAAAGTCACGCACAACATCAATATACTCCATTTGTGGTGCTTCCTTGGTAAGATCGACCACTGATACTAAATACCCAACTCCTCCTTTCTCGAGGCATTTCCTAGCCTTTAATGCAGAGATGATGAGTTTTCGTTTACGGGGAAGTTTGGTTCCCGTAAAACTAAACTCTGCTCCTTCCTTGTCTTTAAATGTCAGCTTCTTTTCTGCACATAATAGGTTTACAGAATGCCGAGCTAACCAGTCCATTCCCAAGATGACGTCAAAGTCTACCATCTCAAGTTGAATCAAGGTTGCATCCAAAGTCTTCTCGTCAATAAGAACTGGACATGGTCCATAACCCTTTTCTAATTCCACTTCTAATCCCATAGCCGATCGTATAAGCAGTTTGTAGTCTAAAGATTTGAGAGGATAATTCAGTTTCTTTCCAAATGACACAGATATAAAAGAATGAGTAGATCCAGAATCAAAGAGTACTCTAGCTGGTACGCCATTAATAGGTACGATACTTGTGATTTGTTTTAATTTAGTCTACATGCTCACACAATGTAACACAAAATGAAAGGTTCAGGTCATACCTGTGATCACACCAAGCGATGCGGCAGCATCCTCAGATGTAACAGCATAAACCCTTCCTTGTTGTAGTTGATTCCTGGGCTTAGAACATTCTCTAGAATAATGTCCCACTTGATTGCAGTTATAGCATTTTACTCCTTCATTATTTTGTTTTGTTACGGTTGAGCTGCTGGAGTAGTCTTGGTTGTAGCATTAAAGCCTTGAGTACGGAAGGGTTTGAATGTCCTTATATTCCCTCTGTTGTATGAATTTTCGTTTGGCCTTTTAATACCCCTATTTTGAGCAAAGTAGCTCTCCTTCTGGATCGACTCTATTACTCGAGCAATCTGTACTGCTTCATTGTAAACTTTATTTTCCAAGCCCAGAACATGCTCACAGATGCTTCCCCTGAGTCCCATGACGAACCTTCGGGTCTTAGTATTTTCCTCTTGCATGCTAGCGGGTGCAAAGAAAAACAGCTCCTCATAACGTTGTTGGTATGCATCCACGGTCATTTGCTCCTGATAAAAACTCAGGAACTCTCTCTCCATAGAATCTCTAAAACTTCTAGGGAAATACTTCTCAAAGAATGCCTCTTTATATATAGCCCAGGTCAATTGGGTGTGCTTAGTTAACAGATAAGTCCGAATGGACTTCCACCAGTGGTGTGCATCGCCTTTCAGCATAAAGGTTGCATACAGCACTTTCTCCTCCTCATTTATCGTCATCATCATAAAATTTCTTTCCATTTCATCAATCCAGTGTGCTGGCCACAAAGGATCTACTGACTTACCATTATATTCTTTGGGCTTCATCTTCAGAAAATACTCGATCAGTCGGGAGTGGTCCAGCTGATACGAAGCATAGGCCTCATACATAGGTGGTTGATACTGGTAACTACCTTGAGCTATCTCAGGATTCTGTACTTGGGCCTGCATGACTGGTGTTTGAGGTGCATGGGGTACCGTGCAACTTCCCCCTTGTACTGTGCTGGCCTGCCCTGCTGGTATAGGTGTTGTATGAGCAGCTGGAAAAGTCATCCCTATAGCAGCTTGCATATTGACTTGCCCCTATTGTATTTGCTGCAGCTGTTGTGCCAAGTTCATTACGGTTGTAGCCAAATCCGTAGGTGGGGTTGACAAGTTTGTAGGATGTGTCTGGCCACTAGCTACTGGTGGTGCCGTATTCAGATTCTCCTGTGCTTCAGGATTTACATGGTTGTCTTCCTCTACAGGTGGTGGTGGTGGAATTGGGTTACGGCTTTGTCTGGTCACTCTTTGCCCAGTAATTTCCTGTTTTAGTGGTGGTAGTGTCTGTAAACAATCATAGCACATGTGAGGCAATCAATATAAGTTGTTCTCAAGTTAAAAATCCAACTAATCAATATAAATTTCAAATTTTTCAGATCATTCTGACAAAATACTGTATTTTCCATCGTAGGGTCGATGGTAGGGTCGGTCCTTATGAGACCCTAGGATATGCGACCCTGATAAACACTGTCAGCTTAGCGAGAGCCTAGGGTCGATGGTAGGGTCGGTATATGTCCGACCCTAGGTTCGACCCATGGTTCTCTGTCAGATCACCGAGAGCCTAGGGTCGATGGTAGGGTCGGTAATTGTCCGACCCTAGGTCCGACCCCTGGTTCTCTGTTAGATCACCGAGAGGCTAGGGTTGATGGTAGGGTCTGACGTAGGGTCGCATATTTTGGTCGAATTGTGCGACCCTACGATCCAGAATCAGGTTTTTAAACCCGATTTTGGATTCATTTCCCATTCTTTCTCCTTCCTTCCAACTCAACCCGGTTCCCTGAGTTGCTACAGTATCGACCCCTAGTGTTTGGTGATCATATTTTCCGTTCGTGACTCCCGCTCCTTCTCTTCAGGTATGCTCTCTACTGTTTCACATTTTTAAAGCTTTCTAAACTAGGTTTTTGTCCATTTACATCATTTTCTTCAAATTAAATTTTTTCTAATCGTAAAATTTTAATTTTTATTGGGGGCTTTTGCTATTGGTCACCCAATGGACGAAAGCCCTAAAAAATATTCGAGTTTCATCGGTTGGCTATCGAGAAACTTGAAAATTTTTATTTTTGTCCTAATTTTCGAGATTTTTCAAATTTATTGAAATTCTTCAAATTCGATCTTTCTAAATTAAATTTCCAACTGTATGACCCTTGCAGGATGGTTTAGAACCTATGTAAGTCATCCTGCCCAAGTGTTTGGGTGAAAAGTGAGGCTTTTGACCAATTTATGCCATTATAATGTCGAAATTTTTGGGTTTTTCACCATTACTGATCTATTATTTTTTTTTTCTTTGTTTTGGCAGATAACATGGCTCGTACCAAGGTGCCTAGGGTTCATGACCTAATTTGTTTCCGCTCCAACGAGGCCGAAGCTCAGTATGCTCGCTATGAGCGTAAGAAGGTAGAGGGGGGTCACTGTGTGGACTTGACTAGTCTAGCCTTGTTCAACGTGGAGGGGGCATTTGGTGACATGGGCTGGCTCCCTGTGATCACCTATAACGCTTGTACCCGTTCGGATTTGATGAGACAGTTCTATTACAATCTCCAGATAGTGGGGGATCGCAATGACACAGAGAGGGGTAGGGAGCCCAGGATCACGAGCTACGTCAAAGGGGTAGAGGTTTCCTTTGACTGCCAGTAGTTGGCTGATCTTTTAGGCATATCAAATGACAACTGTAAGACCCGTGTCAATCTAACCCGGTCTTACCACCTTGAACCAGGTTTATCCATTATGGTCGAGTCAAATGGACCAAGGGCGTGAAGGAGATCGAGATCTCAGATATCAAATCGACCCAAAAATACTTAAAATAGGGGAAGGGTCGCATACCCAGCTAAGCAAGGTCGGACATCCCAAAACAGAAAGTCAGACCCTCAGTTTTGAAGGGAGGGTCGGACTACTTATACCCTAGGGTCGACGGGATCATCAACCCTCCCATTGACCCTCGGTTACCGCAGAAAATAGAAATTAGGAAATTTCTAGATTTTTTATTGGATTTTTTCCTAATATCAAAGGGACTTATTTTAGGATGTTCCTAGTCTATTTAAAGGACGTCCCTAAGCCACTTTCACTCCTTTCACAACCCTAATTGAATTGAGAGAAAGAGAGGAGAAGGAAAAGAGGAAGAAGAGAGGCAAGCAAGAGAACTTAGCAAAAATGAGAAGAATTTCAGAGAAGGAGTAATCTTCTCAGGTATGGATACTAATTCCATGAATTTCTACAGACCTTAGGTTAGTAATTGTTGAGAGTGTGATCTCGGAGAAACCCAAACCATCAATCTATGGTTAGGTTTCCATGGAAAACCATAGAAGGATGCATGAAAGCTATCTAGGTGGGTTATACATGGTTTCAGACCATGGAATGCATGTAGAATGGAATGTAGGAGCAAGCCATAGGATTCCAAACACGAATAATGGATTAAAAGAGGGAATTGGACCAAAGTGCACCGAGGGTCGAACCCAGGGTCGATAGGCCATCCGACTCTAGGTGTTCCTGACCATCGACCCTCAGCATTCGGGAAGTCCAGAAAGAGGGAAGGGTCGATAGACCCATCGACCCTAGCATCGACCCTCAGTTAACAGAGCAGTTTTTAAATTTTGAATAAATTTTAATTAAATTCTATCGACTTTGTTAGGGCTTCTAGCAATACAATAACACTGTAAAGGTGATTCTAAAGCTTGGAAAAGTATCTTATAGCAAGCTAAGGTGAGGAAACTTAACTCCAAACTAAATTGGTTAATAATAAACTGTTTTCTATTTCTTGAGTCCTATGCTATGTTTGGTTCTATGCGAATATGTTTGTAATGTGCATACAGCATGCCATCCAATAATTCTATTATTTGTTCATGCATATTTACTTTATTGTTTATAACATGATGATGATGATGATGATGATAGGAATAAGCATGTGCTTGTATGTGTGTGGTTGATGTGCTTGATGCGAGCGAGAATCAGGGGAGGTGTGATGAGAACGTCAATAAATGTTAACCTTTGACGGGTCTCAGCACTTTAACTCTATCTCTAACTCAAGTCTTGTGCATTGACATCGTCGTATCGCCATTACTTTAGCAGAACTATTATATCGTAGAGTATCAGGGGAGGTGGTCTCGGTCCTTGTAGTCTCTGACTCTACCGGGGGGCCTTAGCTCTATCTCTATGGACATTCTGAGGGATGTTGGGGTGAGGCCTTGGATACACTATTTGGCATTAGGATTGGTTAGTTGCGAGCCCAGTTTGCAGCCCTCGCTAAAAGGGGCTTACGTGTTGGTATGACACTATATAGCAATAAACGTAACCTTTGTTATATAATGTTCATGATTGGGTGCATGTGAGTTGACGATAAACGTGATCTTTGGGTAACGTCACACACTCGTGTATAGAGGCGGAGTCAATAAACGCGACCTTTGGCTACCTAAACCTTTCTATTGCATACTGCAAACTTATATACTAGACCAAAGATATAAATTGATTTTTGCATGCATATGTATTGTTGCATTGTTTTGGCTACTCACTGAGCCGTATTGTGTGCTCACCCCTCGATGTCGAATATTTTTAGTTGATGATGCAGGTTATACCATTGAAGACTATGTGAATGCGTCTGCGTACGGGAACGTAGCGGCGATGGAAGTTGAAGTTGAAATGGATACACACGACTCCTCTTGCGAGTGCAACTCATGTGTATTTGATTAGATATTTTATAGGTTTCTTTTATTGGATTTATTAAGACATGTAATTGATAATTAATTATGTCTTAGTTGAATACAGAATAATTTGCTATTAAATTGTTAATATCATTTAGTTTCTCAGTTCATCTTATTATAAGACTTCCGCTATTGTGTATTTACTTTGATTATGATTACGGGTGTGTGTAAGTTTGGATAACGCGGGGATAGCCTATTTGAGATCCTGGTTGAACCGTTGGTTATTTAGCGGTTCATCACACCATTCTGGTTAGACCAAAATTGGGGTGTGACAACAATCCTTTGGTGTACTGTGCCCCCAGGGAGCCCCAGTTCCTTTCTTTAGAGATGCATGCTGAGATTGATAGTCAACTTATCAGAGATGATCGCTGGGAGATGAAAGCAATCAACCTACGTCCAGAGCCTCGGGTGTACTGCAAGATCATCCAGCACAACCTAATACCCCAGAGTGGACACTATGAGAGGATCTCCCAGTTGACCCAGTATGTCCTCTATTGCATTTGCACTAGACAGCCTGTCTGCCTACCTTATATTATCCTCAGGACGATGATCCGTGCTACGCTGCCTGGTCAGATAGGCAACCTACCCTACGGATGTCTGATCACTACTCTGCTCACCCGCCTAGGCGTTGATTTAGTGGATGAGAGGATTCAGGAGAAGACTTTCTCATCGGTTCTGGACTGGGAGGCCATCTGTAGGATGGGTATGCGGGATGCTCAGGTCAGTAATGATGAGAGGAACGCTCTGGTGCGTCTTCGTACTCGGGTAGAGGTAGCAGACGCTGAGGCCTCAACAGCAGCAGTAGCCCGAGTAGGGGTCCATTGTAAGACCCGCACTCCGTAAACCCGGTCTAAACCTTGGTTTTGTGTCGTGACAGGTCTTCCGATCATCACCGGGCCAGACGGGTCGAGCGGATGACAAACAGGTATGAAATCGGACCAAAGACGACCAAATAGTCATCATTTTATGTTGACCGGTCGATGGTACCGGTCTTGGTACCGGTCGACTGGTATGGCTTGCGCAGCTAAGTGCGGAGATCCAAAAATTAGTCTCTATGGGTCCCACTTCCCTGATTTTGAATCCTAGAAGTTTTCTAATCCTAGTAGGGTTACTAAACCCTAAATCTAGCCTATAAATACACCCTTAAGCCTCCTCAAATCCTATCCATTGTCTCTCGCAAACCCTAGAGAAGAGAAAGAGGTTGGAAAGGAGAAGGAGCTAGGAGGAAGAAGAAGGAGCCTCCATTACCGTTCGACGAAGCTCATGCTACGCCTGTCAACGGTAAGTGTTCGAATCAATCTTCTTATCCTATGTTACTTGTGTGGGTGGGTCAATACCATGCAAAGTAGGTATTGATCTAAAACCCTAAATTGACCAATAAACCCTAAGTTTCCGTCAAACCCTAGATTCGAGTTTCGAGATGATATTCATCGAAACGAGACTTGAATGAGTTGGGAATAACTCTAACTCCAAGTTTAGGCTTAGAATGGATAGGAGAAACCTTGGAAATCCATGGAGGATGATCGACGGCAGTCGAAAACCCATGTATGGTCTTCCGGAGACATACCGGTCGACTATACCGGTTGCACATGGTGCGACCGGTATGTTGCCACCGGTATCCCTCGGGAGGCTGGTCTGTGGGGACCGGCTGACCATACCGGTCGCCATTTCTTCCCCACGGGCTGCGACCGGTATGTTGCCACCCGGTCGGCTCCGTGAGGGTATTTTGTAACCGTGTTGGTTTCCGACCAACATGAAACCCTAAGAAAAATATTCTAATGAAACCCTAATAATGTTGTAGGACTTTGTGACTTATCGTTTGGATCTTGCGACGTGGAGCAAGTTATCGAACGATCGTCAGGTAAGGGAATCTGACCTAAACCTAATAATTAATGGACAGTAAACCTTTGTTAATAACCTGAATATACATATGATGTGTTGTTTGTGCATATTCACATGCCATCCTTTACTTTCAGTTATTATTATTGTTCATGCATTGATAGGATGTGATTGTTAGGCATGTGGTTGTTTTCGTTAGTGTGTGGAGTGGGGCATGGGCCTGGGATCGCTCTTCACATAAGCACATTTTGTAGTATTCTGTCTTAACATGCTCGGTATGGGTGGGGCATCAGGGGAAGGTCATGGTACGGTGGTCTCCGATATTGATGTTGTCCCGGCCACTGTTATGTGGTACTGTGGTCTCCGAGTCGACGTTGGCTTGTCCACGATGCTTTAGCTCTATCTCTATGCCGTAGGGAGTTATGTTGGGATAGGGTCTACCTGCGTTATGTTTCTATCCTAGTGAGTTAGTTGCGGATAGGGCATCAGGGGAGGTGTGGGAATGCCTTAGCTCTATCTCTATGTCGTAGACGGCTGTACTGGGATAGAGCGTACATTGATGACATATAGGATTGGTTAGTTGCGAGCCCAGTTTGCGAGCCCTGGCCAGTAGGGGCTTAGGTACTGGTATGGATTGAGTATCAGGGGAGGTACGTGGGTATCTTAGCTCTATCTCTATTCCATGATGGGTGCATGTGGGCCAATGGGGGTGTGAACCATGAGGTGCCACACACTCGTGTATAGAGGTGCGGGGGACACCAAACTTTTCTATAGCACATTGCAAACTTAAAACCAGACCACAGCATAAAATTGATTGTTACTCATGCATAATATTGTGAAACTGTCTGATTGTCTTACTGAGCTGTGTTGTGAGCTCACCCTTTGTACGTACATTATTTTTAGATGTTGATGCAGGTTACACTGTTGACGACTATATGAATGCTCCTGTGTATGGTGGTGTTGCGGCGTTGGACGTACAGGCAGGAGAGGACGAGCATGACGCTTCATACGAGTGCCCTTTCTGCGTGTACCTTTGAGTTGTTTTCTTTATTTAATTTCCTTATTTTTTATTGGATTAAAGGGATGTAATGATATTATTTTATGTGTTTGAATTTGGATAATTGGATATTTATTTAAATTATCAATAGATACTCAGTTCATTTTATTTAAAGTCTTCCGCTGTATATTTATATTCTAATTGTGGTTATGTGTAATGGTTTGTATGGGTGGACACGGCCTATTCGAGATCCTGGTGTGAACCATTGGTTCGATGACGGTTCACTCACACCATTCTGGTTGGATCAAAATTGGGGTGTGACAACTTGGTATCAGAGCTCTCGGACTCTGTCTACAGACTATATTACACTTACCGGGTCGATGAACTGAGTTAGGAAATATTAAAAAAAATTAATACAAACACACCCTAAGTATTGTTTGATACCTGAGATGGACTAAGAAAGAGAATAATGTACTATATTAAATGTGGAACTTAACATTTACACATGCACTAGTTAGGAAAAACCATGAAAATTTCCATTAATTAAGAAAATTATAGCAAATGATATAGTGCTACAGGGTACAGTCCACAAACCGGACAATTATCCTATTTTATAAACAGTCATAGTGAAAGAAATAAAGGGGACAATCATGGGGTAGGGGGCTTGGGAGAAATAGGGTCTGCTATGTCATAGTCTCGCTCGTAAGCAACCCTGAGCCGGTGCACCTGATCCTGTGTGACCCTGAGACTGCGAGCCAACTGCGCCAAGTCGCGGCTCACCTCGCGCTGAGTGTCCCTGATCTCCATCATCATACACATCATGGTGTCGGAGGGGGGCTGAGATGGTCCAGCGGTAGAGGTAGACGGAGGTGCTGCTGGTGTAGGCTGTGGAGCTGGCACTGGTACATCCTCGGCTCTATCCTCGTCATCATCCCGCTCGAGCTCGGCTGCATAGGCCGCATTGGCTGCTGCTGCTGCAGCCGCCGTGGCTGCTACCCTCCCAAGAGGGCGAGGGCGAGCCTCCAACTCGTCATCGCTAACCAGCAAATCAACCATCTGCATCCTCTGAATGGCGTCCCAGTCTATATCGGACGTCATAGTATCCTCAACGATCACCTCGCCTCTCATGCTCACGCCCAGACGACGTAGCAGGGAGGTGATGAGACGACCATATGAAAGGTTACTGGCCTGATTGGCCAGGGTCGCCTGATGCATGGTCCTAATGATGAGGTATGAGAGAGAGACCCGCTCCCCAGTGCAGACGCAATAAGTGATGTACTGAGTGAGCTGGGATAACTCACTATAATGGTCGCTCTGGGGGACGATGTTGTGCTGGATGATGCGACTGTAGACCTAGGATACAGGTCTCAAGCTAGCGGCCTTCATAGGAGCCCCAGGGTTGAGGATCTGATGAGCTATCTCTCGACGCAGGTCCTCAGTCAGATAGCCCTTCGCTTTGGGAGGGCAATATACTAGGTCTCCATCATTTGGAACCCCTAGAAGGTCGGCCAGCTGATGGGTGTTAAAGGAAATGGGAACACCCCGGACATAACTGGAGATACGTAAATCCCTACCTTGGTTGGGATCGTTCACATCTCCGTGCAGCTCTAGGTTAGCAAAGAAATGCTTAACCAGGTTTGGACGGGTGGTGTCGGTGTATGAAATGGCGGGCAACCAACCAAGCCTGTCAAACGCCGCTCGCACGTCGAACCGGTTGATTGATGATTTCTCAAAGAGATGATTGATGAATCGGTGTCGGATGGTTTCTCAAAGAGATGATTGATGAGGATCGGTTGGAAGTCTTCTTTGCTTTCCCTTTCTTGAGTCTTTCAGATCCTTCTCTTCTTCATTCTCCTTCCTTGAAACCCTGCTCCACACTCCAAACCATTACTGATGGAGAAAGACAATTTTTTTCTAACAGATTGGAACAAGATATGAAAGGTAGATTCAATAAAACGGAACAAGATGAAAATAAAGAAACCCAACAACACCATTAAAAGGACAAAGAAGCAATCTCCTGAATGAAGACAAAAAGGTAAAAGCAGATTCTGTAGCATCAAAATTTCAAACATTAAAAGTCCTAAGGCACTCTGCATTCAACATACGAACATACATAGATTCTTACAAATAGAAGAGTAAGAAAAAATAATTCTTTTTTCTGGTTGGTACCTGGTGTAGCTTGAATAGATTGAGAGGGAAGACGACAGAGTAGTAAAGAGAAAGAGGCAATGATGGATTGAAATAGAGGAGAGCAAACCCTCCTTACACAGCAACAACAATGGTGCTATGGGAGTGAAAAAGCCTTTGAAAAGCCAGTTTGCATAACCGTTGAGAGGTCGGGAGAGATTGGAGCAAGGGTTAATTCTTGTATTGGTTTATTTTCTTCTAACAGATTGGAGCAAGAGTGCGCCAAAAGTTGAGAAGAAGAGAGTACAGAGCCGTCTTTCATGGTTTTGCTATGCCTTTTTTTCCTCTGAGAATTAGTGAAAGAATTTATCACAGAGAAACAAAATGAAGGTTAGGGTTCAAGATTAAAGAAACCCTAACTACGTAGAAAAAAAAACAGATTTGAATGAAATCGAACAAATTCATCCCAAATAGGTAAAGCAGAATGATCAAAAAGAAGAATAACAGAGTAGATTAGATGAATCAAGAGCAAACCAGAAAAAATTTTGCAGAAGAAACGTCATCTGATATGCAGAGTCAATCAGAGAAAAACAAATAAATGTGTAGAAGGGAAGAAGATCCAACACGTATCCAGCTAATATATTACAATGTTAATAGTTTTGCCGACCATCTCAGGCGACCTCTGAGCTCTTGAAGAAACTGGAGATGTTGAAGCAAATCCTCGAAGCTCTGCAACTCAAAGGGCTTTTGCACTCCAAAATCGATGGAACAGATCGTGCTGCTCTGAGCTCAGTATCATGTGTTTATAAGAAAAAAAATAGAGTGGAATTGGGCCGTCCCTCTGATAGCAGTTACTTGTGTGTCTTCTTCATTTCTGACGACAACAGCAGCGTTGTCAGGCCGATACCATCATTGGGCCCTCCAATGCTCCGACCACAAAAATGGGTGAAAAGAATCTCCATATGATATTGAAGGTCAAATTAGTAAATCAACATAATTTTTTAATTTTTTAATTTATAATATGAGGGGTAAAACTGTATTTCAATAATTTTAGTGATTTTCATCAGTTAAATGGACCTAGGTGATGTTTTTGCAATCTTGTAGGTATAGATGATGTTAACAATCCTTGATGGGTTGTAGATGAAATTTTTTCTATATTATATGTAATGTTATAGTAAAGCTATGTATTGGGTTACAAGGTGAAGTTATTGGATATGGCAGAAATAGCTCAGAAGCTTGAGCAGCTGGAGATGGTAATCGACAGCATTTAAGAGGATGGCCTCTACAGGAAAAATCAAATGAGTCGACCAAGAACTGTAAGGGGTTAAATCGTCAATGAAAAAATTAATTTTAACTCCGTTAAAAATTGGGGACGTTTGTCTTTTCCTGAAACTTTAGGGGGCAATTGTCTTTTAGGTATAGTACAGGGGAGGCAACTGTCTTTTTCCCTAGTTATTTTAATCCTAAGCTATATTATATTATATGCAATGTTATAATAAAGCTATGTATTGGGTTACATATGAGACCTGCACACCACGAACCCGGTCTAACCTTACGTTCTCATATTGTGATCGATCTTCCCGTCATAGTGGCTCAAGTGAATCAATTGTATGAAGAAACCACAAGGCAAGGTATGTAATTCGAACCAAAATCATCTAATTAGGAGCGTATAGTCGTATACCTAAACAGGTGTGGTCAACCACACCTCATAATATTGAGACCACTTGAGTCTAGGACATGTGGTTGTAGTTTTCAGACGTGTGGTCGACGGATTCTGCGACCCCACATAAGACCACACGATGGTATAACTGACTCCTTGATTAGGAAGTCTTCCTAATCTGAGGGGGGTTCTTTCCTAATCAAAGTGGGGCTTTATATGGAAGTTTTCCTCTATATAAAGAACGTCCCTTAGCCTCTTTCACTCTTTTAAAACCCAAACTGAAAGAGAGAGAAAGAGAAAAGGAAGAAGAGAAGGAGAATTGAGGAGGAAGACTAAGAGAAGGAATTGCAAAGAAAGCTTTGATTCTCTAACAAGTTTAAGGTATGGAATCATTCTCTACATTAGTTGAATGCTTAGAATAAATCATGGAGGAGATATTGATTCAAAGTAAGATCTCAATCCTAAGACCATGGACAAAACTCTAAGGAGATTCATAAAGAACGGATTACGGTGTGAAGGATTATGTAAAAGTGTGAATTTTAAGCCATAGAACAATCATGGGAAGGATCATGATGTTAGCCGTGGCGTCAGGTTATGAGGGGATGTGGCTGAGAGTAAAAGTCGATCAAAAATGGGTGTGGTCCAGGTATGACCGATGACAGCACCACACGTATCAACCTATACCGTGAGAGCACGGAGCACAACCACACCTGCGACCACTCAGCTTCTGGAGGTCTGTTTGATTCTAGTATGGATCATTGACTACTATAAATTGATGAGTTTGAACCTTAACTTAAAACTTACAAATTTCTTAGGTTTTCAAGAGGTTCAAAAGTGAGTCAAGAAGCTTGGAGAAGATTGAACATTTCTAGCAGGTGAGGAAACAAGACCTAAACTAATTGGCTAATAACAAGCTGTTTTATTTTATTGTGTCCAATGTCATGATTGATTCTATGCTTGTATGCTTGTAATGTGCATCTCACATGTCATCCAATATTACTATTATTACTGCCCATGATGATAATGTTAGGAATAGGCATGTGATTGTGTGTATGTGATTAGTGTGTTGGATGCGAGTGGAGCATTAGGGGGAGGATGTGACATTGTGGTTCATCCTGGTCACCAGACTCTAGCTCTATCTCTACTCAAGTCTTGCCCACTGACATCGTCGTATCGCCATTATCTTAGCAAAACTATTACGTCGTAGGGCATCAAGGGAGGTGGTTCCGGACCATGTAGTCTTCAACTCTACCAGGGGGCCTATCTCTATGGACGTATTGAGGGAGGTTGGGGTGAGGCCTTGGATACACTGGATGATAATAGGATTGGTTAGTTACGAGCCCAGTTTGCAAGCCCTCGTCAATAGGGGCTTACGTGTTGGTATGAATAGGGCATCAGGGGAAGTGTTGGTGGTGTGTGATCTGGACACTTTAGCTCTATCTCTATTCCATGGTGGGTGCATATAGGACGGCAATGGCGTTTGATCCATTGGGTGGATTCACGTACTCGTGTATAGAGGTGTGGGGGCCTCCAAACCTTTCTATAGCACATTGCAAACTTAAAAATCAGACCAAAGATATGAATTGAATGCATGCATATATTTGTTGTATTGTTTTGTTCACTCACTGAGTTCAAGTTGGAGAGCTGACCTCGCGTGCGTAATTCTTTTTAGTTCTGATGTTGCAGGTACTACTATCAAAGATTTTATCAGTGCACCAACGTATGGACAAGTGACGACTATGGATATGCAAGCTGTTAAGGACAAATAAGATTCATCAAGCGAGTGTTTCCACCGTGGTTACGCTTAGTGTTTAACTTTCGTATTTTGATACTTGTAATATGTGTTAATTATGTTTTGGTTAATTAGAGATAACTGGATCATTTAATTATTTATCATGTAGACCTCAGTTCATTATTAATAAGACTTCCGCTATTTACTCAAATATCTTTGATTATTGTTGTGGAATGTGTTTTGGTTTAACATGGTTGGCATAGCCTATACAGGATCCTGGTTTAAACCGTTGATTTTCATGATGGTTCATCACACCATTGGTTAGTCCAAAATTAGGGTGTGACATTACAAGGTGAAGTTGTTGGACATGGCGGAAATAACTCAGAAGCTTGAGCAGCTGGAGGTGGTAATCGGCAGCGTTCAAGAGGATGGCCTCTGCCTTCTGGCTATCAAAACCATTCATTACAACACTATTGATCTTAATACCTAGCTTGAAAGTATGCTCTCTGAACTCAACACTCCACCCAATTTCGATCCAACTGCCGCCGAGTCTTCTACCATCACCACCATTGATTTTCCAAATCCACGCAATTTACAACTTTCCATATCCCCTCCTTTTCCCTCCCTCCTTTTCATTTTTCCCCTTTTCCTTTTCTTTCAATTTTTTTTTCTTTTTTTTTTCTCCTTCCTTTACATAAACACAAGAGGACCTATCAACTTAGTTCCTTTTTTTTAAGAGAAACAAAAAAAAAAAGTTCATAAATTAGAAAAATATTACAAGAAAATCAGTCACATCCAAAACGAGAAATCATAATGGGAATTTTGAATCAAATTCTTAAATCAAATTGGAATTATAGGAAATAAAAAGAAAAAATATGATAGAAGGAACCAGAAGAGTGTTTAACAATGGAGGGTAAATATGTCATTTAATGAATTCCATTAATCAACTTAACAGAGTAGGGTGCGATTTTAATTAACGGTGAACTCGGGTGGTGGTTGATAAATAGCTCACACAAATAGCCAAATCAGGATGAGATCAACAGCTCATGCAAAGAGTCAAAGTAGGAGATCGCGAGCGGGTAAATATGTCATTTAACGAATTCCATTAGTAAACTTAACAGAGTGGGGTGCGATTTTAGGCCCCGTTTGATAACATTCCAGCTCCTTACTTCTTAGCTTCAGAGCTAATCCGGAGTGGAATGGCGATTGATAAACGCGGTTCAAGTTTTGACTCCCATGGAGTGAACCGCTCCAAAAATGTCTATGGGGGCTAAAAAACTGGAGCTAAAAAAACTTAATTCTCTTGCTTCGGAGCTATTACCACTACTGACTACCATCACTACCACCACTGGCACTGCCATCACCACCACCACCCCTCCACCGCCACCATCCCCACCACCACCCACAGCCGCCGCCACCACCACCACCCTCCACCCACCACCACTACCACCACTACCACCACCCTTCACCCACCACCACCACCGCCTCCGCCACTACCACCACCCACCACTTACCACTGACGCCGCCACCACCACCACCTACCACCACCCACCGCCACTACCACCGCCACCACCCACCACTCACCACTCACCACTCACCACCCCCGCCTCTACCACCACCCACCAAGACCGTCGCTGCCACCACCCACCAAGACCACCACCACTACCACCCCCCAACCACCCCCGCCTCTTTCACCACCACCACTACCTCCACCCCCCCCAATCGCCACCAACACCACCACCACCAAACAACATTCTGGAAGCATAGTCTTTTGATTTTGGAGCAGCGTTATCAAACATTATTCTACTCCAAAAATCCTGACTCTGGAGAAGAAGTGGAAAATGACTACGGACCAGAAGTAGCTCCATGGGAACTAAAGTGTTATCAAACGGAGTCTTAATTAACCATGAACTCGGGTGGTGGTTGATAAACAGCTCACACAAATAGCCAAATCAGGATGAGATCAACAGCTTATGCAAAGAGCCAAATTATGAGATCGTGAGCAGTTACCAAGAAACTGATCTCCCCATATTACTCCATTTATAAAATTGTAACTTCTCCTATAATCTCTCATCCAAAGTATTCTCTCCTATAATCTCTCACCCAATGTATTATCTCCTATAATCTCTCACTCATTATATTCTCTCCTACAATCTCTCCTATAATCTCTCACCCAATGTTTTCTCTCCTACATTCTCTCCAATAATCTCTCATCCAATGTATTCTCTCCAATAATCTCTCACTCATTGTATTCTCTCCTATAATCTCTCACTCACTGTATTCTCTCTTATAATCTCTCACCCAATGTAACCTCTCTTATAACCTTAACCTTGTTCAAAAGATGTGTGTAAATACAATACGACCACACAACAAAGGTGTGAGAGTCATTCCATACTAAGACTTTTTTTATGGTATAAGAGCTCGCATCCTGTTAGGGAATTATACATCTATGATCCACATCCCTCGACACGTCGGATTTTGACATCAGCGCCACGTAAAGATTAACTATTTAACAGAGGGGCAAAATCGGTATTGCCCCTTGGTCCGCAAAAAGGGTAAAATCGTCATTTAGGGATTTCACACTATTTACTATAAATAGAGCGAATCCCGAGGATTACGGGAGAGACAACATTTACTGCTCATTTATTACTATTTCGAGATTCATGCTCTGACACTGAGGTCGGATAATCTCACCTCACCCCACAGTTTATAATATCTTAGTGGGCTCGACACTGAGCCCATTGACTGTTCACAGAGCCTGACTTTGGCATCGGAGTGGACCCAGGGCATCCAGCCCTCCCCCTTCTTTGTCTTTCCTTGTCTTGCAGGTCCAGCCAGCGCGGAGAGGACCCACAGGACGGATCTGGGCCGAAACACATCCTAAGAGACTCAAAAAAAAAAAAATTTCCTGATTCTACACGATGTTGTCATCTACTATGACTACTATAGTACCACTAGCATCTTCTTCTCAAACTCCTTTTGGTTTTGGGGGTTACATGTCTCATATTCTTCAAATCAAGTTAGACAAAAATAACTACCTCTTATGGAAGGCTCAATTCCTTCCTCTATTTTGACTCCATGGATACATGAAGTTTGTCCACGATTATTCATTTTACCCCCCTACAACTATCTCTTCAGTAGGGTCATCCCCGACCTCCTCAGCTACTACCTCTACTGCTATCCCCAATCCTGATTATACAACCTGGTAGCAGCAAGATCAAATGCTGTTATGTTGTATTCTTGCAACTTTGATAGAGCATGTCTTATCTCTTGTTGTTGACTTCCATACCTCTCATGCTGTGTGGAGTGCGCTAGAAAAGCATTATGTTTCCACATCTCAGGCTCGTATCATGCAATTAGAATTTTAATTGCGTTCTGTGAGGAAAGGCAATCTCTCATTATCTGAATACATTCAGAAAGCCAAATCTATTGGTGACCATTTGGCTGCTGTCCTCAAGCCTGTTCCAGATTATCAAATGGTTCTTAGTATCCTGAATGGCCTTGGATCAGATTATGATAGCTTTGTTACTTCGATTACATCTCAACTTGAACCCATGGCCCTTGATGAATTTATTGCTATTCTCACCAATCATGAGGTCATACAGATGAGTTGTGGGCCTAAACTCTGAAGTAGCTATTTCAACTCCCACAGCTAATGTTGCAACTAAAACTACCCCTTATGAACCTTCCAATTTTCGAAGGGGACATGGTAGAGGGAGAGGCCATGGCCAGGGTCAATACTTCTTTAACAATTCGGACAATAAGCCTTGTGTTACCTGTCAGATTTGTAATAAACCTAGCCACTTTGCACAGAATTGGTACCAATGGTCTAATCGGTTTCGCACCAGCCACCTCCACCAATGGTCTATGGTCACTCACCCAATGCTATGTATGCTGGAATCCCATCTTCTTCCTATAATAATGGTTGATATCCTAACTCTGGTGCAACACATAATCTTATCTCTGATCTTTCAAATCTCAGTGTCTCCTCTCCATATACTGGACCTGAACAGGTTCGCATTGCAAATGGAATAGGTTTGAATATTTCCCACATTGGTACTCTAGTTTTTCCAATTCAGTCCATTCCTTTACGTTACAAATTTATGTCATGTGCCATATATAAGCAAGAATTTACTTTCAGTTTCTCAGTTTATTAAGGGTAACAATTGTTATTTCAAAATTTTTCCTGATTATTGCTGTGTCAAGGATCTATCCTCGGGGAACATCCTTCTTCATGGCCAGAGTAAAGATGGGCTTTACATTCTTCATGGTGCTCCTTAAGTCAATAATCGTCCTTCACCAACACCTGCGACGTTTCCTTCTTCATATTCAGCTAGCATTGGTGATTGTGTCTCGGTTAATGCTTGGCATGACCGATTTGGTCATCCTGCTTCACGTCTGGTTTCCTCCATCATTTTTAGGCACTCTCTACCAGTGTCTGTGTCTTCTCCTTTTAATTTTTGTGAACCCTGTTAGCTTTGAAAGTCACATAGACTTCCATTCCTTCTTGTATAACTCGTGATACTGAACCTTTAGCTTTAATTTATTAAGACCTTTGGGGTCCTTCTCCGGTTTCATCTGCTTCCAGTTTTACATATTACATAGCATCTGTCGATGACTATAGCAAATATACTTGGTTCTTCCCTCTTACCACAAAATCAGAGGCACTGTCAACTTTTGTTGCTTTTAAAATACAAGTGGAAAATTATTTTAAATCCAAAATAAAATGCTTCCAATCAGATGGAGGGGGTGAGTTTGTCAAATTTAAAACATATTTAAAGGAGCGTGGCATTTTACAGGGATTCTCTTGTCCGCATACTCAGCAGCAAAATGGGTCTGTGGAACAAAAGCATCGACATAGTATGGATTATGGTCTAACCCTTATGGCTCATGCTCATGTTCCCCAACAATATTGGTACTATGCCTTTGCAACTTCGATTTTTCTAATCAACAGATTACTGACACCAATCGTTGGCCACCATTCCCCATATCAAAAGTTGTTTCATAAAATCCCTAACTATTCGGCTATGAGGATTTTTGGTTGTGATTGCTACCCGTGGTTTGTCCTTACAACAACCATAAGTTGGATTTTCGATCACGCAAATGTGTATTCTTAAGGTACTCTTCATAACATAAGGGTTACCTATGCTTGCAGCTTAATCATCATGACTCTATGTCTTGAAACATGTGGTTTTTTATGAGGGCAGTTTTCCTTTTTTGGACCAACCAGATCCACCCAACATTTCCAAGCCAATGCCTACACCAATCTACCTTCCCCCATTACCCTTAAACACTAACATTCCCTTGGCTTCATCTACCATACCACCAACACAAAATATAGTGGCCTCGGTTGATGCTGAAATATATTAATGCCCCACCACATAACCCACCACCTGTGCCACCCATATTGCATGATCAACAACACACAACCAACCCCACTATCATACCCACCATCCTCCATGGCTATTGTTTCCCATCACCCCATGCAAACCCGGTAAAAAAACAATATCCATAAACCTCATACACTCATAGCCACCCTTCACCCAGTTTGCACAGGCCTCACCATCATGGTCCTCCTGACTGAACTAACTTGTTTCACTATGGCTAACAAGGATCTTCATTGGAAGGCTGCAATGGATCATGAATTCAATGCACTGGTTCGTAAGGGAACCTAGGACCTGGTACCCTATGAACCAACTATAAATGTTGTTGACCGTAAATGGATTTACAAAGTCAAAACAAAAGCCGATGGGTCCTTGGAGAGATATAAAGCTAGATCAATGGCTCGTGGCTACACTTAGCAGTTTGATGACACCTTCAGTCCAGTCATCAAACCTACTACTATTGGTAATGTTCTGTTACTGGTCGTTACATTCATTTGGCAAATTCAAAAATTGGATGTCTAAAATGCATTTTTGTATGGGTTCGTGACTGAAACAGTGATTATGATACAACCTCAAGGGTATACTGACAGCCGCCATCCTAATCATGTTTGCTTGTTAAAGAAGGCCCTTTATGGTTTAAAACAAGTCCCTAGGGCATGGCTTCATCGGCTCAGTGCATATCTACTTAAACTCGGTTTTCATGGTTCCAAGGTTGATTCGTCTCTATTTATTCAGCACCAAGGAAACCGGCTTCTGCTAGTATTAATTTATGTCGATGATTTGGTAGTTATAGGTTTTGATACATCATCCATTAAGGCATTGATCTCTAAACTTGGGTCGGAATTTGCTATTAAAGACTTGGGTTAGCTGGATTATTTCCTTGGATTTCTAGCCTCTCGAGATGACATTGGTATTCATCTCATCAATCAGGCAAAATATGCTCTCTCTCTCTCTCTCTCTCTCTCTCTCTCTCTCTCTCTCTCTCTCTCTCTCTCTCTCCTTGACCGAACTGATATATGGAATGCTAAACCATATAGCTAGCACTCCCATGGCAACGTCGGGTACGAAGTTTCAGAAAGGGATTGGAAATCCATATTCAGATCTGACCCTCAACAGCAGTGTTGTGGGTGCATTACAATATCTTACAATGACCCGACCGGACTTATCATACTCGGTTAATAAGGTATGCTAGTTCATGCACTGTCCGACGGACAATCACTGAATGGCCTTCAAGCATATCCTACGCTATGTAAAAGGAACTCTTTCTTATGGCATCAATATTTACCCGGTCAAGAAATTACAACTCACGGCTTACACTGATGCCGACTGGGCCGGCTGTCCGGATGATAGAAAATCTACCAATGGATATTGTGTATATTTTGGGCCAAATCTGGTTTCGTGGAGCTCCAAGAAGCAACCCACTTTGGCTCGGCCTAATACGGAGGCAGAATATAAGGGCCTAGCTAATACGGCTTGAGACTTAATTTGGATTCAACAACTGCTTGATGAAGTCGATTGTTCTCTACCGCAGCCACCTATCCTTCTCTACGATAATATTGGAGCTACTTACCTAGCAGCCAACCCAGTTTTACATGCACAAACAAGACACGTCGAAATTGACTACCATTTGTTCGTGAGTAGGTGTAGAAGAAGAAGTTAGATGTTCGTTATTTGTGTAGCGCGGACTAAACAGCAGATATCATGACAAAGCCATTGGCCATTACCAGATTTCAAAAACTCAGGGACAAGTTGATATTTCTTGATCATCACATCAGCTTGAGGGGGTGTGATAAACAACTCACGCAAAGAGCCAAATCAGGAGGAGATCAACAGCTCACGCAAAGAACCAAAGCAAGAGGAGATCGCGAGTGGTTACCAAGAAACTGATCTCCCCATATCACTCCATTAATAAAATTGTAACTTGTCCTATAATCTCTCATCCAATGTAATTATCTCTCCTATAATCTTGTTCAAAAGATGTGTATAAATACAGTACGACTACACACAACATAGGTGTGAGAGTCATTCCATATTAGGACTTTTTTGCTGGTTGCCTTTAAGGCAAAGTTCAAGGGAGGTGTAAAAAAAATTCCCCTAGTAATATGGAGTTCAGCACCTTGTCTATGCTTGTACTAGCTGTTACCATGTACTGCTCTCATTTGCTTTGTAGCTGGGTCTACATCAGAATCATGTTCTATTGTTATACTGTTAAAAAGGGATTGCTTGAGTGGGATAGGTTGAGGACGAATATTAGGTGATATGGAATAATGAAGGCTATAGGTGAGTGAAAGTGGTGTGGATTTGGTCTGGTACAAACTAAACGAGCCACACGCCATGCCCACACAGGCGAGGACAAGTCTCATTATTGTGAAATGGTGCCTGAACAAAGAGAAACCTTGATCAGGATTAACTATCTCACAATGGGTAGTTTATTATTTAAGGTAGGGGCAATCTCTTCATATTTTCGAAAATATAGAAGAAACTTTTGACATCACTCTGTCTAGAGTATGAGATTAAATACACAGTCGACATATGATCGGCAATCAATACGGATCGTTTGACCTTAGTGGTTATAATTCATATGGTCATCGCCCCCCTTGTGCTTCGTGCAACAACACATGTTCGTCCCGGTGAAATACTCGATCATCGCATGATGAATTGGGTTCCATTACTTGTGGTTGGGTTCTTTTAAGGGGTTCAAACCGTTTCCTTTACCGTTATCATTCAAAGAACAGAGGTTTGGAGTCGCCACCTGAAATAAGGGTTCAGGACTAGATGTGTCCGCCTTACCATCAAAATGGGCGAAAATAACTCCATACAGATATAGGCATTGGTCTGCAAATCAAAGTCTGGATAGAGGGTCAAGTTACAGAGGTGGGTAGTGTAAGTACTCTCATCGGCTTCGGTAGATCGGGCTTGCTATTGGACACAAATGATAAAATATTTCTTCATTTCCTACCAATTTAACCACATGTTAACAATCTTTAGTTATACTAACTGCAAATTTGAAATGTAAACCAAAACATTATTAGATTGCTCCTATTTTGTTTTTCTTATATGTGAGTTTTTAATTCAAACATGTATGACACTAAGAGATTCCCCAAGCGAGATGATGGTTTGAATCCATCAAGACTCATCGAATTTGATTGTTTTGTCTAATAATATACTTGTTTTGTTCATTGATGCGTGCTACTACCATTGAAAGTATGCTTAACACCAAACAATAGCTTGAAATGTAGAGAGAAGAGATATGAAAGACGACTTCAAGAGATGAGGAAGGAACAAGACAAAAGAAATATTTTTCTCATAGTGCTTATGGCTGTGTTTGGTTGCAAGGGGAATTGAAATGAATGGAAAGAAAATTTTTAAATTTAAAACGGAATGATAGTAATACGATATAAAATTTATTTTATTTTTTAAATACAAGGGATTTGGATGCAAAGTGAAATGTAAGTTAATAACTAAATATAGAATATTTTGGAATTAATTATATCATTATAAAAGTTTTCTTTTAAAATTAAAAAATTTCACTTCCCTTCCTTTCAATTCCTCTTGCAACCAAACGCAGCCAATATGAAATACTTTTCCCTTGTTCTTATTTTTTTTTTTTTATCTTTTATCTTATTACCAAAAATGATGTTTTGATATATATATATATATTGTACAAATGAGGTAATTTAAATATAGTATGTTATACATAAGTAAGGATATTTTCATAATTATTTGAGTTAAATTGAATTGTAATGAAATTTTTCATAATTATTGGTTATAAGGGTAATAGTATTTTTATAATTATCTAGGTTAAATACGAGGGTAAAGACATTTACGTAATTAATATTGATTGTAGTAATAGGAAGTGATTTTGTAAAGGGTTTTAATTTTAAATGATGGTCTTTTTAATATTAAAAGTCGAACAACACAATTCCATAATAGAATAAAAAAGAATATTTTTACGAAAATAACACTATTTTAAAACAAAAATATTATAAAATACAACCAATTATGGTTATAAATTTATATTTGTAACCAAATGTCAGGGAAATAACGACCCCACAATTTGGAGAAGGACAAGCATTGAAGTGCGAGTCCCGAACCTTAAGAAGGCACGTGTTCAGTCGCGTGCAAGCACATATGGAAACCACCTCAGAAATCGGCTCTGTAAAAGATAATCAAATCGTCTCCTATCGACCTGTCGCCTGTCAAGGGTGGGATTTCAGCCGGCCCACCTCCCCATGTATTGATAGGTGGGCCGACTGATCCCCAACCCATTGGATCAGCCGCAGGACCCTCCTGCCGCAAGAGAGGATTTGGATCCCTGTAAAAGAGTCAACCATACAACCTCAGGCCAACAATCATGAATCCGCCTAGATCGTGCACGTCCTTCCAGTTTTGGCGTATGCCAGCTGAAGATAATGCCCACGTGCAAGGATCGTTGAACCGTCACTAAAAGGTTTACCCGAAGATCCTCATTCAAGGGATATCGGCCCACCAACCTATATAGAAATCTTCTCCCACCTGAGTTTGGACGGGAGACTTGGCGGCCCGAATGGATGGCAGCCACCTGGCTCTCGGGTGGATCCGAGCCCTCCATCCGAGTTGACACCCGAGCCAACAAGTTGAGCCGACAGGGGTGTCGGCTCAGATGGAGGGTTTGGATCCACCCGAGAGCCAGGTGGCGGTCATCCATCCGGGCCGCCAAGTCTCCCGCCCAAACTCAGGCGGGAGAGGATGTGGATCCTATATCCGATCCTGATTTTTAGAGGATTGAGTCATAGACTCACCCACTTTCCTTATCCAATAGTCACGACAGCTCACGATAGATACTAGAGAGTTTGGGATATGCACGAGATCAACAGCTGCATCAAAACCTATTCCATTCCATACCCCCTCTATATATAAAGCCCAATTGAAGGTAAACAGATCGAACCCTTGACTACCTCTCTCTCTCTCTCTCTCTCTCTCTCTCTCTCTCTCTCTCTCTTTTTTTTAATTTATTTATCAATAATCATCTTTGAAAATCATTTATGGTCAAAAATAAAAAATGAGTTGGTAGTTACAATCAAAAATATATTTTAGAAGGAGAAATAAGTTTGGTATATCTTTATAAATAATAATTTGTATAACTTTAATAAATGGATCCATCTATTGCATATTATAAAAATGGACCCAAACAACATGGATCCACTTCCAAATACACCATTTATTAAAATCAACAAAAATGTATATTAAAAAAACCATAATAGTGATTTTTAATAAAAATCGTACATGAAAATTTTAAAACACAATAAACACATGCTTTCATCATCATAGCTTCCTAAATCTCATCTGCAATTTGCTTTTGATATTCTTTCCATTGTTGTTGTTGTATAGCATCTATCACAGTTTCAATGCTCACAATCTTATCATTATCACTGTCACTATCATTATCTTGACATTCATCATCAAACTCTCCATTTTTACTTTTTGGAAAAACCAATCTGATGACATTTGCTTTCTAATAAAATTGTGTAAAGTTACAAAAGCAATTACAATCAAAACTTGAGTTTTGAAATTATACGACAACACTATCTTTAAAATGGGGAAACGTTTTTCAAAACACCAAAAGATCTCTCAATAACAGTTCTTAATGACGAATGTGTAAAATTAAATAGCTCGTTTGTTCCTTCAGGTCGTCTACACTTAAAATCTTGTTTATGATATTGAATATTCTTGAAAGGAGTCATATAACCAGGCGTATGTGTGTATCCAGAATCAATAAGATAGTCATTTCCTACAAAATTAAGAACAACAATGAAAATCTCGTTAGACTTGTTAAAACCTAAAATATATTAAAAAAATAAAATAAAATATGGAACAGTACCTGCTGGTGGATGGGGGAAATTTAAAGAAGGATTGTTGATTGTTTGCCATAAGATTCGATTGTCATGTATGTGAAACACATATCAAATGAACATACAACGCATACATTTTGGGTAACTTCATTATTTCTACCAGATCTGTATGATTTTTATTTTGCAACTGGAATTGATACACTTATGTGTGTTCCATCTATTGCTCTGATACAATTGATAAAAATTGGCAAAGAACGGATAATACTTCCGACTATATTTGATTTAAGATGGTGTTTCTTCAAATGAAGGTAGTTGTACTATCTCCCTAGCAAATGTCCATAGTGCTACCAATACATTATAGAAGTGACGGCTCACTGTTTCATCTGAGTGCTGAAACCATTCTTGGATAACATCAATTATAACATTATAGGCCATCACTAATATTCGCATTGCCAATTGTTCCTCTACTGTAGTGTGATTTGTGTTTATCATTAATCCTTTTTCTTTAATGCACACACCAACCTCGTGAAATGATCTTTAAACATATGGAATAGTTGTTGAAATCTTCTTGGATGTGAATTGAGGCTTAGCAGTTTAAATAACAATGCACGACGTGTAAGTTGGCATGTGTGCATCTGTTGTTTTATAATTTGAGAAGTAGTCTCATCATTATTTTTATCATCAATTCTCCTTGAAAAATTTACCTAGACACCTCCCTTGACAATTGATTTACTACATAGAACTACCCTTTCTTGAGAAAAGTGATAAAGACCACCCCTAAAATATTGTTTTGTAACAGATTAGTCCACACTGTTAGATTTTGAGAGTTAAAAACTGACGAAACTTTTTTTTTATTAGGAAAATTGACACATACTATCTCTGTAGTTTACCTCGATTTCAGATACTGTAATAAGTTGTTGAACCGGACGAGTTACCCCCTGGTTCAACCGTTCTTAAATAGATATGGTAAATATACTACTTTACCCCCTAGTTCAACTGTGTTTTCTATTTCTTCTTCCTTTGGTCAAATCAAAATACCAATCACTTTTCTCCTCAAATCAAAAAGAAAAGAAAAAAAAAACACAAAAACTTCTAACCGGGAAGAATTCTAGAAATCCCTACAAATGTGGAGGAAGGTCGCAATCATTTTCCATAGAGAGAAGATCCTTCGATTCAACAAGCCGGACCAATTCCAAAATCGTCAAAAATCCAGAATAAAATGCAAAAAATGAAGAAATTATTTTTCTTTATCTTTTGGGAGAGGGTTATCAGTTAGTGGAGAAAACATAGGAGAAGAAATAGGGAAGAAGAAGAGAAGAAATAGGGAAGTAGAAGGGAAGATAAACCATAACCGCGAAAATGGGAGAATGAGAAAAAATAATGGAGGAAACATGTGGATAAGGGAGAGAAAAACAGGAGATTCAAAGGAAGGAGAGAAAACAAAAGAAAAACATATCCAGCAGGAGAGAAGAGCTCATTTTGTCTCTGATACAAAGTTCTTCCCTACTTGTTCTCCCATGTTTTCTCCCACCGGCAGTTCTCTCACTATTTCCCTACTTGTTCTCCCATGTTTTCTCCCACCGGCAGTTCTCTCACTATTTTTTTTTTTCAAAAGCCCTCGCAAAAAGAAGATCAGAAGGATAAAAGGTCAAAAACGATAAAGGGTATTTTATTCAGTTCACCCTCCATTAAAAGGTATTTTGATTATATTCAAAAGAATAAATTGATTAAATTAAATAGTTAGACTGGTTTATCATTCCAGTATGAGTGAAAGGATAGTATGAATCCAATTCAACAATTTATTAAAGTATCTAGAATGAAGTAAAATATAGGGGTATATTTGTCAATTTCTCTTTTTATTATTATTCTAAGAGAATAATATCCCTTCCGTTTTATCCTTTTTTTGGTTTTGGTTTGAAATCAATCTACTCTCTCTTTTTCTCTTTTTTTGGGTAAATAAATCCACTTTCTTCTCCGTTGGGTATTCCGCGCAACCGCATAACCGATAACCGATGAGAACGGAAGACCGCAGAGAGAGAGGAGAAAGCAGACGAGGGAGGACGGCAGCGCTCCCACCTATAGGGTTTGGTTTTTCTTATTCAACTGATACCTCGTCCTATGAGGCCATGGATGATATGGAAATATGCAGAACTTCAAAGTTGGGTTTTGTAATTTTTCTTTCTTAGTCAAGGGCTCCCAAGATCAATTTTCTTCTTCCTCTGTCTTCAAAAAAAATTACTAAGTAATGTTATAACAGTTTCATCCAATTTTTCGTTTCATCCAATTTTTCTGTAGTTCCTCTGTAATGCTCTATAATCTAATTGAAATATCGATTTCAAAACTTCTGATTGTGACCCCAAATAGGGACTTTCGGACTATTAGGTCTTGTGTGGTTACTTTTGTATCGAATAAGATTTCCATTCTGTTCACAGAAGTCGAATCAATTTAAACTTTTGCTTCTATTAAGATCTTCTTTGCTGTTAAGTGAAAATCTATTAAGTGTGTTTCAGTTTTGCATTTGATGAACCTAAAATTCTGGAATTTATGTAGATGGAAGGAATTAGACGCTGTTGAAGTAGTTTCATTTGATTATTTAGTGAATCCTCCTAATTAAATTAATAGGGTAGGTTTTCCAAGAAGGCATTTGATGATGAAGAATCCTCGAAAACTCACAAACCTCTATATTGAGCCGCTTCTCCCGGCCACTGCGCACCTGCAAATTAGCCACCTCCAGATTTTCTGTTTCCCTCAAAATTCCTAGGAACACCAGAAAACGGAAACCGCAGCTGCACGATGGAATCGTATCAGCTTGAATAGGTTGGGAAGGGCGTCGGAGGTTGGGGAAGCACAGCAAATTGCCTCCTTCGATTAGAAGGAGAAGATCACACTACCTTCAATACAGTTAATTTTCCCATCCATGAAAGCAAAATTCATGGTTTGCTTCTAGTTGTTGACCATCTCTCGCAGGGCAGATCATTCATTCTCAATCTCGACTCGAGCAACATATGATAGATCGAAACCAAATAGAGCATTCGGCAAACCATCTTGAAACTCATCAAACTTCCTTTTCACGGGTGTACGTAACGCCTATAGACTTTCTGTAGCTTCACCACTGCCGCCGACCAACCAAACTTGGATTGAGAAGACGTCGCTCTATCCGACAAGAACGCTTTTTTTTAGGGGGGGGGTAGAGAGAGGACTTGGATCGTCTCCCGTCCGTCCACGGATTGGATTAAAAGGACACACATATCAATACATGGGGGGTGTGTCCTTTAAATCCAGTCCGTCCAGTCCACGACTGGACGACTAGACGGCTGGAGACGATCTTTTTCCGTAGAGAGAGAGATTTTGGGCCAAATTTGCTCAGAGTTCGGTTTCAGATTATCAGAATGGATTTAGGACGAAGGGGCGAGAAGGGTTTTATATTCTCATTGGAAAAGGATTACCAGAGATGGAATAGTATTATAATTTTGAAGGATATTTTTGTCAATTCAAACAGTTAGCAATAAAGAAGTAGACTGTAAGTCCAAATGATATAGGATAGTTATATGTAGTAAATCAATTGTCAAGGGGGTGTTGAGTAATTTTCCCATTCTCTTTTTATGTTCCAAACGAACACACATGCACAAGAAATGGCAACAATGAACTCTCAATGATGAATTCTATCTCGTCGTTAATGTCTATAGCAAGTGATCAATATATAATGACGAATATTAAACACAGAGAAATTCAATTCTAAAATTCAAAATAAATAAAATACACTTAACATAAAAAACTACAAGATGATTTCAAAAACAATTAAAAATCGTTTATGGATAAAAATCAGATTTTTTTATCATATTTTGATTTTTGTTTCTCATAACAAGTACTAATAAATGATACCAAACATCTAAAAAAACAAAAAATTAAAATCAAAACAAAAAATAGAAATGGACCCAAAGAGGCCCTATACTGAGCTCCAATTATTTGTAACTTAATTCTAATTTAGATATCAGAGTGGCCACAGGTTTATGAACCCCATCCTCACTTGCTGTTTTGTTTCCTTCTACACAGGTTTAAACCCTCTCGAAAAGCTCGAGCGTTGACCGATTAGTTAGGTTTTGAACTGTGTTTGGTTTCATTTTTTTTTTTTTTTTCTAACAAACTTTTGTTTGTAGGTTATTTTTAAATATTATTTATGAAAAGAAAATAAAAACAAGCCTCAAATAAAAAATAGGTTGAGATTTCTTTTTGACTCAAAGATGGTTTTTGATTGTGATTTGCGGAGCTTTTAAGTTACACGTGGTTTTTTGTTCCCAACGACTCAAAAAATAGGGGTTAAACATAAAATGGTTTTATAAGAACCATTCCTTCACAATATCTCCGCGAACCTCCCATCTCCGAATCAGTTCTCCTGCGAAGAACTGAAAGCGAAGCTCTTCTCCTCTTTCTCAAGGCAAATCCTCTTCTTCTTTCTTCTCCCTTCCTCCTCCGAAGTCTCACCACCCAAATTTGAGAAACCCCCACAAACCCTTCTTTTCCAGAACCCTATACTGAACCCACCGAACCTTCTTTCGTCTTCTCTTTCTTTCTCCCTCCCAGTTCTAGTCTCCCAAACCCATTAGAATGCATGAATCCTCATCTTCAAATTCCAATCAGAAAAGGGTTGTTCAATTCAAGCCTCCCATAAAACTAATCCCTGTTGTCTCGAGATGAGGACGCCGATGAAGACAAGGATGAGAAAGAAAAATAGAAAAAACCAAAAGAATTCAAGTATTCAGAATCAAGCTCCTCTTTGA
The DNA here is from genome assembly GCA_028583415.1 of Protea cynaroides. Lineage (NCBI taxonomy): Eukaryota > Viridiplantae > Streptophyta > Magnoliopsida > Proteales > Proteaceae > Protea > Protea cynaroides. The sequence continues at coordinate 52,756,236 of CM053268.1, forward strand.
AATATTTATTTTCCAATCTACCAACTCCCAAGTGAATCATTTATCTTTGAGATCCAAGTGTTGGTTTTCATATTGGTTTGATCTTTTGATTCTTGAAAGTTCTCTTAATTGATTTGCATTTTTTTTTTTGTTCTGTGAATCCACATTTATTCTTATATAGCGCATGTTTGTCTTTTTCTTGAAACTCATGATCTAAGTTATAAAAATTATTTTTAATATAGATATACCAAATCTATTTCTCATTGTATAATCTATTTTTTATTGTAATTATCAAATAATATTTTATTTTTTATTAAAAATTGTGTGTAGATGTTTATACCTTTTCTTCTTTCTCTCTGTTTCTATGCAATATTTTATCAAAAAAGAATGGGTAAAAGAAAAAAAAAATCATCTGCAATTGTAATAAATCATTGCACTGATTGATCTAATCTTTTATTTTTTTTTTCTTCTTGCAATTTTTCTTCAAGGGTTTGAAACCTCAACCGCATAAACCCCTTTAACCCTCTTTAAATCTGCCGCAAAGAAGGGACCGAACCCCTTCACAGCTCTTACTCTCTCTAGTTTTTTTTTTCTTTTCTGTTTTCTCTCCTTCAAAATCCGTCGACCAACTCCAATCCACCGAGAATGATGGAAACAAGAAATAAAAAAAATATATTCTTCAGATTTTCCAAGGAACAGAGCCGCATTGAGTAACTCTAACGTTAATCCTAGTTAAAATTATTTACCTACTTAAATTCCTTAATTTAAGGTGGTGTGAGATTATCGTTAGAAAATTTCTCTTTGCATTCTTCTATATTAATCCTAGTTAAAATTATCTAACATTTTTTTTTTTGACCCTTTGGGGATCCTTTTTTAAAGATGATCCGATGGTTGGAAACTGTGTAGATTCTCTATGAGGTCTTCTCCTCTGTATAATACTATTTGAACGGAATGGGATAATCGTAGCACCTTCTCTTGTTTCCTGTGATCCCCCAACCTGAAGCTTATCTGAATGACAATGGTCCTTGAAATATCACCATTGGTAAACTGCAAATGTTTTTATTTTTTTTTATTTTTATATAAAATTTCAATTTACAACAATCAATCTAAAAGAATAGATTAGGTTCAACAATTTGGGATTTTGATTTCGGGAAACGATTATAATGGGATTTTATCCTAATCCGATTGAGAGAGAGAGAGAGAGAGAGGTACCGCCATTGGTAAACTGCAAATTTTTTTTTTAATGTAAAACTGTAATTTGCAACCATCAATCCAAAAGAATAGATTGGGTTCAACGATTTCTAAAAAATCATATCGACCTTTGTAAATCCCTGTAAAAATGTTGCAGAGAAACATAGAGGAAGAAGAAAAGGTTAATAATAACTAAGGATAAACTCAACTTTTTCCCTTACAATAGGGTATTACTGTCAATCTATAATTTGTTAACGACTGACATCAGCATCTAAGGGTTCGGTCATAAGGTTTTGGGTCTTTTTGATAAATGTTTGGGAATTTTAGGTGGTAGGTAATATTCTTAAAAAACTTGGGTGGTAAGTGATGTTTCACAAAGTATTTGGGTACTACATGAAAATTTATCTTTTTAAAAAATAAACAAAAATAAAAAATAAAAATGATATCAAACACAACCTTGGTTGGAAAATCAAGATCCGATTATTAATTGGTTCGGTTCTATTTTTTCTACTCATTACTCTGACCGAACCGATCCGAACCAAACCTATAAACCGTTTGAGAATCCATTGAGACCCTTTGCTACGCAATGTTCAACATAATTGGGATTTGCTCTCTATGATCAATTAATCAAGTTGACTAAGATTGAGATACTAGGTCTTTAGGGCACGATCAAGAAGAATCATCCATCGGTGCTTCTTCCTAGCTCGCTCTAATGGCGGAATCTCGTTCCTCCCCTGATAGCTCAGTTGCTCAACCAGAGACTTATGAATCTGACAAACAGGACCTTCAGTCAACACAACCAGATCAGTCGCAGCCTACGCCTGCTCCATCATCTTCATCGCCGTTGGTATCGTCTTCGTTGCCACCTACATATTCATCTGTTACTTCTGCTCATCCTGTCGCAGAAACCCCGGATTCAAATCCTCATCTGGTAACTCCACTGCCTCCTTCGGTCCAATCATTTGCGCCGTCGTCAATCGCTCCTGGAGTTGTTCCTCCTTCGGCTCCGTCGTTCCGCCCAGTGACGCCTGTTCCTCAGTTCTCTCCCCTCACAAACTATAGCTTTCAAAGCCCTAACATTCAAAACCCCAATGTCCAGCCTCCTGGAGTTAGCCCTGTTTCTATCATGCTCCCTGGTGCAGCGAGCGGAGTTGGTTCGGTTATGGTCTCTGTGTCTCCCTTTGGACCCGCTGGTGTGTACCAGGCTCCCCCTGGTCAACCACCTAATGTCGCCATGAGACCGATGTACCCGCATATGTCCAATGGATTTCTGACGACGCCCTCCACTACTCCTCAGGGAACGGTACATCCTCCCGGTGGGTTATTTCTTTCCCCTCTCATTCTCTCTGTTTTATTTGTGCACGCGTTCCCTTGTCACTTTTTTTTGTCTGTTCATAGCTTGAACACATCTTTAGTTCACTCTCAGATTTAAACTATGGGTATTTATGTGGTCAACCGGTGAACTTGGATAATGAAGACATATTATTGCTGGCTGTAACAATTTTGATTGAGATTTGTTGTTTTGATTTTCGAGATTGTGTGCCTACTGTTAGCATCTTTAATTCCTCCCCTCCACAACCACCCCCCCCCCCCCCCCCCCCAAAAAAAAAAAAAAAAAAAAGAGTGATAAATGCAGAAGAATAGGTCATCATCTTCACTGAGAATCTCGTGTGTTTGGGTGTTAATAATCCATGAGCAGTTGTTACATTAGGTTTAATGCTGGGGCTTAGTGGATAGTGGATAGTGGATAGGACTTTTTGATAGGAGGAGTCCCTGAGGCAGTGTGAAAAGTCGTGTTGGTTGGATTAGGGATGCATGAGGTATCGATGACGGGATGTTTTCTCCTACAGTGTCTTGATCACGGTGAAAAAAGGTCGGCAGGCTCCATCTTGCGGTTCTTTAAAGATCCCGTACTACAACACCGATGTTGGTATGCATGAATTCTCTTAGTTTTCTTGAATTTTTATGAAAATCTGTGTTCTAAAGAAGGACTTCTTGTTTGTGAGTTCAAGTTATCCTTCGGAGTTTCCAAATTCAAATTTATTCACAGTGCCACCAATTGAGTCTTTTCATTTTCACAAAATAATGGCTGGCTGTATTTATTTTACTTAGCTATTTCCTGGTAGATGTAAGGGTACTTTACTTTTTGGCATTCATGGGTTCTTCATTGGCCCGGGAGCAGACCATGTTAGCAACTGATTGCTGATTGCGCTTATGTTCCAAGGTATTACGATCTCTTTATTACAGTACCTTTCTCCCTCTCCCTGTCTTCCCTTTTGTTTGGATTTGTTCTGCTGTGCAATTCAGCTGTTTAACCACTAGGCAACATAAAGATTATGGAACTTTTAGTGTAGTGTTGAACCATCAATTTCCCTGGTGTGAGTGAGACTCTGCGGGTGAGACTCTGCAAGTCTCATATTTCTCAGTTTCACAATATTATGCCTGGGATAGCTTCTGAGGGCTACTGTTACGCAAGAGGATGTATATATATGTATAAGGTGAGTTGACTTTACATATTCATAGTTGATATATTGGATGCTATTTTCTTTATCTTCCTTCAGGTTATCTATTCAGCCGGTGATAGTTGCCATGACTGTGCTGCCCGTCTCTATTATGATTGTATTGTGTGGTAAAAACATTTAATCATTGTTGTCAAATTCTTTCCTCTTTGCGTACATATCTTTAATTATGGGAAGGAGGATCATCAGTTCTTTTAGTTTATAAGCCTGTTCTGACAAATTTGCATAGATACTGTTTGCATTAATGCAGGAATTCCTCGGTTCCCAGTTCCATATCCAGCTATGATTCGCCCTGCCTTTCCTCCACGTCCACCTGGAGCTGTTGGTGTGTTTCCACCGCTGTCACGCCCTCCTGTTCCAGGAGTCCGTCCTCCAATTGTTCCTCCTGTTCTCAGGCCAGTTGTTTCTATTCTTCCCCCAACGGAGAAGCCTCAAACCACCGTTTATGTTGGCAAGATAGCTTCAACTGTGGAAAATGAATTTATGCTCTCTCTCCTTCGGGTTGGTTGTTTATTTTGTTATTTTAGCAAAGTAATATTTACTCTTCCTATCTTTATTTATGGTCTAGTTTTGTGGGTTTTATTTTAATAAATTAGCATTGTGAATATTTGCTTTTTATTGCTTTCTGAATCTTTAATTCGGTATATTGTGAAGCTTTGTGGACCTGTGAAGAGTTGGAAACGTGCTCAAGATCCCTCTGATGGAACACCAAGAGGGTTTGGGTTCTGTGAATTTGAGTCTGCAGAAGGTGTTCTTCGTGCACTGCGCCAGCTGAGTAAATTTAATGTTGATGGGCAAGAACTGGTGGTATGGTTGGACTTATATTTATTTCCCTTTATATATTACTAATATATATTTTGACTGCATAGTTTTACCTTTTATTGTTAAATTATTAGTGTCATGGCTAAATTACTGACTGATGGGAACTTTCCACCAAGCACTAAATTCGATGTGTTTAAATATTTCCTCTTGGTTGCATGTGTGCACCCACACAAACATCCGGAGTTGCAGCCCCCCATGAACATTTGGTGCCAATTGAACCACTTCTGAAATACCCTTCCTGCTAATGTTCGAATCTTGGATGAACATGCACAGGGTCTTAGGCTTCTGGCACCTGTAATTCCAACTCATGGGTCTCCAAACACTTATGTTGTGTTTCATTTTATGAAAATCCTGTTTCTCTGTAGTAGGTGACTCAAAGCATTTGAATCCTTCCTTCTACAACCTATGCCATGTTTTTGGTCTTCTGTTTGTCCCCTTTCCTATCTTCATTTTGCTCATTATTTCTCCTTAATGGTGTGTTTATTATTGGTCTTCGTTGCATAAGAATAATATAATCATGAAGAAAAAAAGAAGAACTGAAGTAGCGGTAGTATTTGCAATGAAAAAATTGTGTCTAGTTTCATTATTTTTTATTATATAAAAATTTGCAAGAAAATATAAGAATATAGATTATATAATTTTGATATGTTCATTGGATAGTATATGTATTTATAATGTTATAAAATTGAGTGATATATGTATATGCGAGGTTGCATGCATATGACTTAGTTTCAATGTAGTAGATTTATTGTGGGAGGCAGCAGGCTGAAAGCTTTTGGAAGGTCAATCCTAGGGGTAAGGTTTCTGAGAAATCCTCCTGTTTGTGCTGTTGGGATCATATCTTTATACATGTACTGCTTAATTGATTTGGAAGTGTCTGGTTCCTAGCAACTTGGCCTTCTTTCATTTGAACTGCTCTGGTTGATGAAGGCCTCATGTTCTATCTTCTTGTGCATTGAGGATGGAGAGTTGCTGCTATAGTGCTATGTGCTTTTGTGTATTGGAGATTGGGAGACGTTGGATCCTCCTAGAAGATTGTCCTATCTTTTAGCCAGGTTTATTAAGTGAATGTGATAATGGTTATGGGAATTATGATTACTGTGCAGAGTATACTTGCTTTTGTCATATTGTGGAGCCTTTGGAAAGAGTGAAAGAAGAAGAATATTTGAAGATGTGTTTGTCTGAGTGTGAGATGGTGAATCTCCCCACCCCTTTCTGGTGTAGGGTGTTTTTCTAAAGGAGTTTGAGGACATTTTCTTGTAGATCTTTGGCCTGGCTGGGACACTGTGGTTCAAGGAGACTAGTTTCTTTTTCAATAAAAAAAAATACCTTATTACTTGGGTTGGAGGAGATTGGAGTGGCTCTTCCGGAGCAGTTCATTTGCCACTTGCTTTTGATATTTCTTTGGGATTTCTCTTTGTTTTTTTTTCAGAAAATTTTGCTCCTTAGAAAGATTGTTCATGTTTTTACTGCAGTTTACTCATAGATGATGTATGGTAAAGGGGGGGGAAGGGATCTCTCAGCAGGCAGTTGGACAGCCGTTTATAAGTGGTCAGGCTATTTTGAACTACATGGATTGGCCATCCTGATTGCTGGGTAGAAGGGGATCACTTCCACCATGTATTTATTTATTCATTTATTGTTTTTTTTTTTTTTTGGGGGGGGGGGTTGGTGAAACTCACTTGATGCATGTCTCTCCTTTAGTGGGTATTTCTGTGAAATATTTTCAGAGAAGTAATTGAACCATAGCAGTTTGATGATGTTTGTGGGAGACGCTTATACTGCTATAACTACCATCGAGAATTACATTTGGAAGTATCTATAAGTGTATTAATTCAACTGCTTTAGTTAATTTTTCTGTTTATTTGTTCGTTATTGCTAGAACATGTTGGATCATTTTCCTTTTTTTTTTTTTTTTTTTGCCAAACTAAGTGTACCAAATGTGGCATTTCTACAGCTTAATGTTAATCAAGCAACAAGAGAATACCTGGAGCGCTATGTTGAGAAGAAAACTGAAAGAGAAAAGAAACCCAAAGAAACTGAAAAAGAGGAAGAAAGTCAACCAGGTTCCGAGAAAAACGAACCTGAAAGTACCTCTGAGAAGGGCTCAAATAAGGATGAGAGTGATTCAGCAGATAAAGAAAATCAAGACAATTCCACCTTTGGTATTGTGACTGATGAAGATCGAGAAGCTGACAGAGATGCTTTGGAGAAGCTTACAAGTATGATTGAAGAGAGGTTAAAGACCAAACCACCCCCCCCTCCACCTGCTCCGACTACTGCTGATAGTTCTGCAAAGTCAAACTCTGAACTGCTTTCTAAATCAAGGGATGGGGACTCAGATGTGGATATAATGAAAGATGGTGAGTTCTGGACAGATGCCAGTCCTTCTATCGCTATTTTTCTTTGTAGTATATAGAGCTCTATGATGTAAGGGCTTATATTCTTGTAAATCCAAAATTACCGGAATAATCTTGGTATTACACTGGTATTACTCTACTGATGTTTGTTATTATGGTCCAAAATTTTCTATTTGTGGAACCCATCAAAACATCTACACAACCTTAACCACTGAACAAATTTATCCCTCCTGATGCCAGAACTACATTTGTTTGTCTATAAGAAGTTAATAAGGGGGCTATCCGTTGATGGTTAAATAATCTTGTTGGATTTACCTTTCTTTCAAAGTGCTCTCCTGCACGAGGTACATGATTGGCTGCTTAGATTGATAAATGTTAGTGGAGTTTGAAAATTAGACGAGTCTTATGAGATGATGGTCATCATTTTTATGACTCCTTCAGCATGGAATTGGGTCAGATTTTAGGAAATTTAATTCTGGGAACTGAACTGGACTTGTCATGGCTTATAATTTCTAAACCTTGCTTCTGACTTATTCCTGTCAATGCCCGCCTGGTAGTATCCCCAATAGGAACATGGACGAGGTTAGATAGTTATAACAGATTCTTGTTTCATTTTCAATTCCTTTCGGGTCGGAAACGCGGGCTGCTGGTGGGGCTGTGCCCATTCTCCCTCTTGATGAGAATAGTTATCATTGTAATTTTCATTACTTTTATATCGGTAGTAATTTTAGTTTTTGTGTTTTAACTGTGCCCGTTCCTAATCTTGCAGATGCAGCTGAAGATAAAAATGATGATGAGACGACAAGTGAAAGAAAGCCCACAAATGTTCATGATAAGCCTGAAATTAGCTCACCAGACAGGAATAGAAGGTATGACAAGCACAGCAGAGATAGGGACAGGGGACGTGATCTTAAACGAGAGAAAGAATGGGAACTGGAAAGGTATGAAAGGGAAAAGGAGAGGGAACGAGTTAGGAGGGAAAGGGACCGAGAGATGAAGATCCGAGAGGCTGAGCGTTTATACAAGGAGCGAGTTAAGGAGTGGGAGGCAAGAGAGAGAGATAAAGAGTATCAGCGCCAGCATGAGAAAGAGAGGGAGAAAGAAAGGGAATGGGAGCACCGGAGGGAGATCATGGATCAAGAGGATGAGAGTGATGATGATGATACAAGGAAAAGGAGGCGCAGGAGTAGTGTTTATGAGGAGAAGAGGAAGAAAAGGCAACGGGAGAAGGAGGAGGACTTGGCTGACAGATTAAGAGAAGATGAAGAAATTGCTGAGGCGAAGAGGAGGGCTATTGAGGAGCAGCAGATGCAGACAGATGAACTCAAGGTTGAGGTAGCGAATGGAGTGGACGGGTCCATTTTTCCAGAAAAAGGCATTGTCGAACAGGCTTGTGAGGATGATTCTCTTCATGTTAATCATGCTGGTAAGTCTCTTGTGATTTGTGTGCATGTCGTTGAGCATCTCTATGTGTATGCACTTGCGCTTGTGGGTGTATATTTCTGTGAGTTTTGGTGTTTTTGTGTTTGCATGCAAGCAAGTGTTTTGGTCCTGGTAGTCATGCTGGGAGATCTTGTTTGCACTTGCTTGCATGTGCATGTGTCGGTGATTGTGGTTGTTGGTAACTGTAAGTCTTTTCTCTTGGGGTGTGTGTATGTGAATGTATACTTTATTCTCTCTTTTTCCTTGATTTGGGTTTAAATTTCTTTTTTGTAGAGGATATGATTTTAGGTAATGGTATTGCTGATGAAGCTACCATGGTACCAGTTGCTGTGTCAGATATGAGGCAGAGTAGCAATGCACCTGCTCGGAAGCTGGGGTTTGGACTGGTAGGATCAGGAAAACGAACCACTGTTCCTTCAGTTTTCCATGAAGAGGATGATGATGATGCTGAGAAGGAGAAAAAAATGAGGCCTTTGGTTCCCCTTGATTACTCCATTGAGGAAATTCAGGTTGTCCAACCTGCTGTTTCTGGGGCACCATCTTCAAATTTGGCTGCAGCAGCTGAATTTGCCAAGCGTATCTCCAATTCTAATCCAAAAGAAGAGAGGTCTGATGCTGATAGGGATAGAAGTAGGCGTTCTACTGACAAGTTGAGTCACAGAGACCGAGACCGTAATGATGAGGACAATTATAATGCCAGAGATGAAAACAAGGAGAAGAAACTTTTAGATGCAAAACAGTTGATTGATATGATCCCAAAGACCAAAGAGGAGTTGTTTTTGTATGAGATTAACTGGGCTGTGTATGACAAGGTAAGGAATTTTTGCTGCACAAGAAAACTCTTCTTTCACCTTTTCCTTCCTTTAGATCATGCATCCACGTCATAGAGACATAGAGACGGATACTCTGTTATTAAATTATGAACTCCTGGTCAAATTAACATCTCAGAGGCAAAAACTGAAAGCCTCGGGCATTCACCCATCCCTCAAGCCACCCGTGTTGAGGCATGACGGCTAAGATAGAATATTGTGGTAGGAGCAAAGATTTACCAATTCTTTGTTAATGTGTCCTTAATATAATTCAACATGGACTGCATAGGTGGTAAAAAAAAGGACCAAGTGGCAATGTGTCTTGTTTATTACAAGTTGGGGCTACTTCTACCTTGACTTTATTGAGCGTAACACTATATTGTTTGCTTATTGAAAGTAGGGTTGGAACAGGTTAAGGTTTGTTGTCCCAACGAGATGTAACTCAAATAGAAAAACCAAATGGGGTTAGAGAAAAAAGTTTTGTTTTGGGGGTGGTTGGGGAAGTGAGATCTCTTGAACCTAACCTCATGAAACAGGGAGAGGGTGTCCACTGATGAATTTCGAGGACCTTTTTCTCACTAAGCAAAGATTATCTTAGGAGAATCTAATTCAGTTTCATATTTATTCATTTAATGTTGAATATTTTATGAATATGTGCTATATATGCTGCTTGATGATTTCAACAGCATGAGTTGCATGAGAGAATGAGACCCTGGATCGCAAAGAAGATTACAGAGTTTCTAGGGGAAGAAGAAGAGACTCTTGTTGACTACGTTGTGTCCAGTACTAAACAGCATGTACAGGCATCCCAGATGCTGGAGCTGCTGCAATCCATTTTGGATGATGAAGCTGAAATGTTTGTGCTGAAGATGTGGAGGATGCTCATTTTTGAAATAAAAAAAGTAGAGATGGGCCTTTCTTTGAAGCCTAGGGCCTGACAAAAGCCAGGTATTTTCCTTCCTGTGTTATGAGCAGTATCATACAATTCTTTTATTGTGAATTTCCCTATAATTGTAGAAAGAACATAAATCAGATGGAAGAAGACTTGTTCTTTCATCTTTCTCATGACCTTCCTCTCCCCTAATGTGTATTAGTTTGCATAAGCAATCAAGTGGCAATTTTGTAGTGGATTCTTATGAAGACGGACTCTTTCACTTCTGTTGAAAGATATCCTTTGAGATTATTAATGTGTCTGCCTGCCCCTCTTCCAATGTCTTTCTTCTGCTTGCATTTTTACCAAGTTTGCTTTTAGAATTGTAAATTTGTATAATAGCCGTGTGGTTGTGGTGGTGATGGTGGTGGGGGGTGTTGTTTATGCCAGTGGCTTGTTATTATCTTTTCTTTCATCGTTCTCTGCTTTGTGTTGGATATCCTTGCCCTTCAGTGTTTGATGCATTGACTGGTTGTTGGTATCTAAGATTGCAGTGTGAAGATTTGATTGTTTTCTGAAGGTACGTGGCTGAAAATATGGTTGACTAAACTTTATCATTGCCTAGTCTTGCCAAGTGATTCAACATGGGTAAAAGGGCATTTACCCAGTGCACGAGGCTCCCGCTACTGCGGGGTGTGGGAAGGGGCTTATGTATGCTGCCTTAACCCTCGCTTTGCGGAGAGACTGTTTCCATATTTGAACCCATGACCATCAGGTCACAATGGAGTAATCTTGCTGTTGCACTGAGGCCCACCCTCAAGTGATTACTATAGATCATCCTGGTTAAATGTAAAATGCTGTTAATATAAAAGTAAAACAACAAAATGGAAACTTTATAATTAATACAAACAGTAATTGAGCAACTAACTCAGGTACTTGATAAAAATAACAAACAAATTTTCAACTAGACTCCTTAGATTTTTGTAAAAAAAATACGGTGAAGGAAATTTTCACCACTTTTAAGCTGCCATCTATAAATGCCTACTAAAGTTAAGCTATTGGTCAATTCTCAGTAAAATTATTTTGCTTTGCTGTATTTACATCCAGGTAGAAAGAGCCTGAGTGCACCATAGAACGAGGCTGGGGAGGTGCTATAGAATAAAAGACAGTATGCATCTGCTCCGTCATGGTACCCTTTTTGATAGAATTCCATCTCGGTACCTGAGAATCCAACTTCCCTCTCCCCCTTTTTTTTTCCCACCCTGGTGAGAGCCAACTATGAAGCATCTGAGAAATTACTGAACAGGAATATACTTTTGGGGAAGCCAATGGAAGCTTTTGCCAACGAGTCTGCCCAAAACCTTGAATACAATTGGGGAGTTTATTCTTCAATGGATCTGTGCGACTTTGTCATGTTGCAGAATCTGGCCTGGAGTCTTAAGAGAAAATCAGCTCTATTTTTACTGTTATCTCCTGTAAAAGGAGTTGGCTTTGTTTGTTCTTTGACTTGAGTTTATCGTGCCATGCTTCATTTTGTCAGATTGCTTTCTGTTTCAGGATTCCTTTGCTTTTCTGTCCTGTGATAAATAGTCTCAAAGTATCTGGTGCTGAATCCCATTTCAGTATCATTTTCTCTTTCGATCAAGTAATCAATATTAAGGGATCGGTTTGCAAGTTTTGGCATGTTAGGATCTCATGCAATACCATTTGGCATTATTTTTTTTACCTGTCACTGGAGAGAGCGTTTGCATATGTTTGTGGAAGCAATAGATGAACATCTGTACTCTTTAAGGAAATACTGACAGGAGCATTTTACTGTATTGTAGACATGATCTAATTTGCAATAAATGCCATTAGGAATTTTGAGTAAGTGATATTATTTACTTTCTTGTATGTTGAGTGTTATTTGCATTTTTCAAGTGATGGAATTTAAAGGATGAGTTTTGGTGTGATGGTAAGGTTGTCATATTATAATTTGGTGGTCACAGGTTCAAATCCTGAAAACAGTCTTTCCACATTGTGGGGGTAAGGTGCGTATATTCTGCCCTCCCTAGTAGACCCTGCAATATCGAGAGTATGCCCCTTTTTTTTTTTTTTTTTCTATTTCTAGTGATGGATATTTAGTGCATTCAATAGCTATATTGAACATGCCTAAACCAACTCAAACAAGTCTCCTTTCAACTTGTCCTTATCAGGCCAAACTCAGCATTAATGTTGAGATTGTTTATTTACTAAACGGAGGGGTAGGGAGACAACAGTTGACTATACACACATGTGAAGATGGTCTACACTTTGATTTGTTTGGTCGACTGAGTTGTGTACAAGGACAGGGGATCCTAACTCCTGCTCGTCTCTTCCTCGTGGCAGACATAATAACAATTTTGAGTTTTTTAAGGACCCACCCTCACATGCTAGTCTCATCCATAGTTAGTAAATACGTATATAATATATGTATTAAATGCATATCTTTTTTTAAATGAGTTTTTTTGTATTTTTTTAATATACATAGGGAGTCTCGTAACGTTTTTTTTTAAATAATAAAAAATATTATATGCATTTAATATGCCATATGTGTATTAAACACGTATAATACGTTGATTATTATTAAAAATAATAAATTAAAAAACAAATCATAAAAAGAACTCTAAAGTCTACAGTCAAGGTTTTGTTCTTGAAAGTAAAACAGAATCCCTCGTCCCTTCCACGGTCGTCGGCGACTCCAGCGTCTAAGTCATAAACTCATGATTTGTTCCTCAAATCCCTTCCCTCTCGACTTGTTCCCCAAATCCCTTCCACAGTTGTCGGTGAACAAGGATTCTACAAGCATATAAGTCGTCTACGGCACTACCAATTTGAGTTTGGTCTTATGCATATAATATGTTTTATTAATTAAAAAAAAAGTTACGAGACTCTGTATTTTTTGAAAAAATATAAAAAAAAAATCGTTAAAAAAGGTATGTGTATAATACATGTATTATATGTAATTAATATGTATATTATATGTGTATTTACTAACTAGGAGATTCAAAAATTCTCATTTTTTTTAGTAAAAAAAACTATGCAGTTTTGAACTCATAGTTAGTAAATACTTACTGAAAATTTTGCACATTTTATATGTGAAGATTTTTCAAAACTGTAATATTTTAATTTTTATGTTTGACAGGATGATGGTTTTTTATTTTATATGTTTAATAGGATGATGATTTTGTGTGGGATTTCATGGATTGAAATGTTTTTTATTTATAAATTCTATTTATATGTTAATATTTTATTTATTGAATGTTATAGATGTTTATTGCATAGTGAATATATGTTCGTATTTTTTGTTCTGATTTTTCTACAGGTCACTGTATTAAACATGTACCGCATTAATGCCATACACGTTTTTTTTTAAACGAATTATTGGTCTCCGGATCAAATTCTGACTTTGTTTAATACCTATGTGTATCCGTATCTGATTTTTTATCGTACCCGAACTTACTAAATATGGTCCCACTTATAACAAGTGTATCCGAGGCCTAGCTGGAACATGTCCCTAGATATTAACAAGTGGATTTGGGTTTTTGGAGGACCCACCCTCACCCTCTACTTCTTGGATCCCCCCTCTCTCTCTCTCTCTCTCTCTCTCACCCAGCATCTCAGCAGAACATGTGGGGCTTATCAGACTCTACCAAATAATCCAATCAGTGCTTCTGTACTTGTACACGTGTCAATGGCAGGCTGGCTGTTGTTCTTGCCACGTGATTCCAACCTCCTCTCCAATGATACACATGATGCATGCAATGCATGTATGTACCATGTATGAGAAATAAGATTTTTTATGTGTGGGGCATGCATGCTTTCTCATATCTTCTCATACTCTAATCATATCGATTCTTTATTGACAAAATCGTTTCTTGGACTGTGATTGGTACACTCCACCGTAGAACGACTTTTTGAATGAGAAAAAAAATAAAAAAGTAAATAAAGAAAAAGGACACGTAGGCCCCAAGGTCACTTAGTGGCTGAGTGCGACTCACAGTAGAGATTCTGAATAGAATAGTTCATTGCATGAATTTTTATTTCTTTGGGATCTTATTAGGATTCATATTAAGTGGGTCCTAAGTGGGTTTTATACCATATTGACAGTGATGGAATCCCATAAAGAGTATATATATATACAGGTGATTCTAATCCAATCTCAACCATCAAAATCCAAAACTACCACGTGTGAGTATCTTGTCTGGGATCTCACAAGTCATATCAACCATGGGATGTAGGTGTAAGATATTTTTATAGGCTAAATTAATTATAAGGTTAGTTGGTTCAATGGGAGTCTAGTTACAGGTAAACCAGTTTAAGTATGATTAGAGATGGATCAACCTGGTCCACTGTGGGACTGATCTAGGATTGGGGGTGGTATTATAAATATCAATGGTTAGAGTCCCCACAGTTACGGTGTTATTTTCTTCTCTTGTTCCTATACGTAGAGAGAAGGTCAAGGGATCCCGGTCAAGGGATCCCGTCAGGCTGTGGAAGACTTTGATCAAAGTATTCTAAGCATTCAAATCAAAAGAAAAAACGGTCGAAAATCAATCTACAGTAAGAGGTATGTCTCTAATCATCTCTTTTCAATACCCATTGTATTCTAGTAATCTGTGTAGGGTGTTTGTTAGGGTTCATGGGAATTTCCATGGGAAAACTCAAAGAGGATCTATCCAAAATTTCTTAAGAGCCTCATACACAGATCTAGAATCAATGGGAAAGTATTGTTAAATCTTTATGTTTGATTGATTGGAAAATGGGAGAGATTTTTCTCTCAAAATTCTCTACGAACCTGTCTAGGGTTTGGACACTTAAAAAAAAAAATTTCGGACCATTAAAAAGCAAAATAAGTTATACAGGATTGTAGGCCTCAGAGAGACGGAGCCGGCGACATAAAGTTGGTCGCCCGAAACTACCCGACGTGCCCTCATGCTCCGGCGGTTGGAAAAAAAAAAAAAAAAAACTCTGACGGCACCGAGTCATCGTCGGGTCAACTCGGCGCTGAATCGTGAACCCTAACGGGTTCGCTGGGTTGACTTGGGCCGAGTCTACCCAGCCCAGGCGCTCCAGGCCCAGACCAGTTCTGCCAGGGCTGGCCCAGCCCAGGCCCAGTCCAGACCGAGCAAACCCAGCCAGGCCAAGCCAGCCAAGGATGTCAGACCTGACCCGAATCTGGGACCGGTCAATCCGATAACCCGACCCATTGACCCAGAAATATGACCCGATAACACGGATCCTGTCTCGACTTTTTGACCCAGAACACGTTCACGCGACCCGAAAACTTGACCCGGAAACTCGGATTTGTGGGTTGGTTGGATCGGAGGTTGAACCGCCAGTTTACGTTTCGGTTTAAGGTCCAGACCGTTTGGTTTGGCCTGGACCAAAGCATTAAAAAAAAAAGGGGGTTCTGTTTTGTGGGTTCGGTCCGCCCATAACCGAACCCGGTTAGACTAAACTGAACCCAGATGAACCGGTTAGAACCGGTTCAAGATGCAAGAATGCATAAGCCAACTTTGATCGGCGATTGTGAGAGCTAAGAGCGTCAGATTTTGACGCGGTTTTTTGCGTTGGTTTCGTATTTTGATGCTCTACAGTTTGGTACATAGTTTGATACAGTTTGGTGATTTGGAGAATTTATTTTTTATTAAAAGGTATCCCAAATTAATCCGATTTGCAGTTTTCTGCTTATTTATCAGTTATTTTTGTACCAGATGCATGTAGAAGGTTATGTGTGTATGAGATTTTATTTATTGACCTACAATGTGCTGGAAAATAGGATTTGGGGATATCATTGTGAAATTGGGTGGAACCCACCAAAGTGGTACACCTAGTTTCATCATGATGTCTTCAAATTCAAAGTTCATGTATTTGTAAATGCTTGTGTAAGGGCGATGTACATCCAAAGGTGGCATTGTCAAGTTTTGATCAAATTAAGATTTGTGGGTGTCATGTGAAGATTGGGTGGAATCCGCCAAAGTGGTACACTCAGTTCCATCATGGTAGTCCTCAAACCCCAAAATTTATGCATTTACATATACAATAAATGATATATTTTAATACACTATTCTTCATGGTGTGAAAAGCAGCTAAGAAAGTCAGTGTTAACCCAAAGGTGGTATTGTCAAAGTTAAAGATATGTTCATGCACATGAATTGAAAGTGTTTTGACTTTAGGGAGTCTCATTAACCCAAAGGTGGTGGGATTTTCGAGAGTCATTATTCTTTCGCAGTTATTGCACAGAAGCTGAGAAGACCACTACATATTTATCCCAAAGGAGAATGTGTAGTTGGTTAACTCTTGGAAAAGGATATTTATTTGCATGAAAGGTTTATATAGTTAATGCAAGTAAAGGGTATGTGTATGAGTCTTCAGTTGTTTGATACTGTATTTAAACTCATACACTGATGTGTTCATCCAAGTATGACAGTCCCAAAGAATGTTTTGATATCTATCTTTTTTCTTCCCGGGACAAAGAATAAAATTTCTTATGAAAAGATTGGAGACTAGTCTAGGATCGTTTGACCTAGATGTATCTTTCATTGTAGTTTACATAAGTTGTGAGATATTCTACTATTGAGGTTATGTGTAGCAGTATTAAGATGAGAAATATTGCAAATGGATTATCTAAGAAAAATCCAAAGGATAAGAATAATATTTTAGAGGGGTCGGAAGATAGTTTATTAACCTATCTCTCTAGTACCAATTATGCTGAAAATGATAATATGAGGAAGTATTTTTGGGAGCTATCAACTATCACTGAAAAACTCAAGGACAATGAGACCAATGTAATTGATATATTAATTTTTCATTCCTTGCTAGAAAATATATTCAGATCTAGGTGGCTTACATTACCAAATGGGAGAAATAGTTAGTGATAAGATTGTTGTTGGGTAACTCCAATGTGGATTACTCAACGATGGGTAGATTAATCAAAGATAGGTGGTTTGACTAAATATTGTTAAACTGATAAGCATAACTAGAAAAGGATAACGATTCTAGGACTCCCAAAGTATTTGGGGTAGGAGGGTCTTGAAGACTGTTGGCTTGAATATTGTAAAGTTTTTTTTACATTCAAATGTTTTTTCTGCTCTTGATTTTACTTCGTTTTATGTTTATTGTTTGACTTGACATATTGTTCCCATATTAAAATGTAATGATATTATTTGAAATATCGGATTGTAATGACTGCATGTAATGTTGATTGTATTTGTTATGTGATGTGGTGAATTGTTTTTCATGTTTGACTGTGTAATCTTAGGTTTGACTAGTTGTACCAGTCATAGTTGATCTCTAGGGCAATGTAGAGACAGGTTAAAAAGGTTTTCTTAGAATGGTTGAAAAGGTTTTATCTGTGGGAGTCTTTAGATTCTCTTAGTCAGTGGGAGTATATAGATCTGCTTGATTAGTGAGAGATCTGGTAATTGATGGTTTATCTGTAATTGATTGCTCTGCCTGTGGTTTAATGGGCATGATTATTGGTGAGCATTTATTGCTTGTATGTATTTTTGATTATTTAAGACATGTAAAAATTACAAGGCGGTATTTAGCCAAAGAAGGCGTTATTTAGCTAAAGAAGGCGGTAAGCCAAAGTATGATATTAGTCCAAACTGGAGGCGGTTTGCCTATATAAGTTGGATAATATCAAAGTGCGTTGACTTATAAGGATTTTAAGGTAACGGGATCGTGGTAATTCGATCATTGGACTCAAGTATTCATCTCAAAGTGATTTATGTCATTAAGTAGACCTCTGTATGTGACTGACAGAAGGGGGTACACCGGATGTGTAGGAGTATTTTTCGCTGTTGTTCGACATTGGTAGGCTTGATGACTAGATCAAAATAAAGGATGGTTTTGGTGTAATTAGATTCCATGGCCACATTGGATCAATAGTGAATTTATAATTAATATAGCCCAAGTGGGAGATTGTAAGATATTTTTATAGGTTAAATTAATTATAAGGTTAGTTGGTTCAGTGGGAGTCTAGTTACAGATAAATCGATTTAAGTATGATTAGAGATGGACCAACCTGGTCCACTGTGGGACTGGTCCAGGGTTGGGGGTGATATTATAAATACCAATGGTTAGAGTCCCCACAGTCACGGTGTTATTTTTTTCTCATGTTCCCACACGCAGAGAGAAGGTCAAGGGATCCCGTCAGGCTGTGGAAGACTTTGATCCAAGCATTCCAAGCATTCCAAGCATTCAAATCAAAAGGGAAAACAGTCGAAAATCAATCTACAACAAGAGTTATGTCTCTAATCATCTCTTTTCAATACCTATTGTATTCTAATAATCTATGTAGTGTGTTTGTTAGGGTTCATGGGAAATCCCATGGAAAAACTCAAAGAGGATCTATCCAAAATTTCTTATAATAGGATCGAACTTTGAAAGTTTCTCTTTACAATGGTGTTGTGGGGAATTCTCTCTCATATTAATATTAATAATTCAAGAAAAGTTCGACATGAACTTTGGAAGAACTCATCTCTAAAAATCGAATTGTAAGGTGAGAAAACTCAAAATCCAAAATCATATCAACTCACATCAAATCTTTTATGAAAACAATATGAGATTAACTTCTCATAAAGTCAATATGGGATTATAATACTGATGATTTAAATACTAATGAATCAAGGCTAACTAATATGTCTTAGGAGTAGGTGGAGACTGCTGGAACTTGCAACCAAACGACCCCTCCATCTATCAGAATCAGAAGTTCCAGGTCAATTTTTTGGGCTGATGCTCTTTATCCGTTTATGTCTCAAGACTCTAAACTAATTTTATGGGTCTTCTCTACCCAAACGTGGGTCCCACTCCACTGTCGAAAGGTCAACAATCAGAGAGAGTGAGGGAGAGAGATTTGACAGGTGGATAATGTTTGACAGGGTCACAGTATTCGGATAGCACTAACACTAACGGCCTTTTGTGGTTCTATTTTATCAACTTCTATCATCTACATTCCACACAAACTCAAAACGTATCTGCTATCTTAAAAGCATTATTTCTTTTTCTTGAGAGTTCAGCTGAAAGTGATGCCCTACACATTGGCATTTATCCCCCACAACCACAACATCAAGAGTAAGCAAACTATTTCAGGCTTCTCTATTTTCCCACCTTGGCTTTGTCTGATTGTAACCGACTTGGTTACAACCCAGACTTCTCACCCATTCTATAACCATTCAATCTTAAAGATCATTTTACTTCAAAAATCGAAACTACTTCCTTTGATTGCACTGGTTACGGTCACCAAAATGTACATAGGAGAAGTAAAAAATTAGAAATGTAACAAGGTCTTTTCGTCATCACATGTATGTCAATTTGTTTTCAAATAAAATATCAAAACTATCCTATGTATATTGAGATTTCTATGATAACCCTAATGAGTGTATATATATAAGGGGAGTTGTTACAACAAACTATTGTAACAAGTCTCATTGCCACGATTTTGGGAATCGTTCTGTCATAAGGAGGGTTACTTTGAAAAAAAATAAAAATAAAGACCAAAAGTCTATTTGTAACCTAGTCGGTTACAATCAGATGAATATATTATGACTAGGGAAAAAGTTTTCTGTCAGACTGTATCCCTCTACGCACCAGTAAAATGATGCTCATGCCTTCCTTGTTAGATCCGTGATACAGTCTTCCCATTGAATGGGACACGACTGGCATAGGCTACATGCAGTCGGACAACGATCCCCATCCCAAAATAAATATTTCAAAAAATGCATCAGTGGTTAGAAGATTCCACAACCAAGTAGTAACCTTTACCTTGGTAGTGAAGTAAAAAGGAGAAACCGAAAGCGACCAATGCTGTAGTTCTATCAATTGCTGCCCATGCTCACTCGTATTCAAAACCCTTTCTTAGAAAGGTTCCAACTCCTCCGAATATTTTCTTTATTTTATTTATTTATTTTTGCTTTTTGAAGTTCTTTTTCTATTCAATATATTATCTTTTACTAGAAATTGAAACACTGATTGATTAAGGATTTTAAGGGCCCGTTT
Source organism: Protea cynaroides (assembly GCA_028583415.1). Lineage (NCBI taxonomy): Eukaryota > Viridiplantae > Streptophyta > Magnoliopsida > Proteales > Proteaceae > Protea > Protea cynaroides. Next base: position 52,776,253 of record CM053268.1, read on the forward strand.
GATAACCATCATACTCAATTCTTTAATCTTAGTTAAGCCATGATTTTTTGAGATTAATTTAGTGTTTGATAACATAGTTTTGGAATCAATTTCGGAGTAGAATGGGATTATAGAGGTAGTGTTTCGTACATAGTATATTGGTTTTAACCTTATTATTAAATTACATTTCAGGGGTAAAAACGTTTTTTTTCCACCTTCTTCTTCCCCGATCATCAAGCTATGTTCTATAAACTTTTCAGTAGAGAAATAATGAAATGGGTTTGTGATTGAATACAATCCTAACATCTCTTGCCTTATACCACTCCTCATCTCCCTCTCTTGTTTTCTGTTATGAACTCCTCCTTCCTAAACCAGGTCAAATGATCAAACCCACATCCTAGATTCTTTGTGTTTTTCTTCCCCCAACTTTTAGGTTCAAAATCGAGAATGCATGGTTGCCGCTTAGTGAGGTACAAAAAAAATTCTTTCGTTAATGAAAAAGATACTCATGAGAGAGAGAGAGAGAGAGTACCTGACGCTGGAGTCGATAGGATGAAGAAAACCTGCAGCTCCTCGACAAGGGAAGAGTCGAGAGAGAAAGGAGGAGTTTGTAGCAGGTAGATAAAATATCAGGAGTGACTCTATTTTCAATCTCTCTCTTGTTCCGGAGAACTTGGAGCATCATAAAGGAGCTCCATGAACTTTTTTTTTTTATGATTTTTGGAGCGGTTCTATCCTAGGGAGCATGAGATTAGGCCGTATTATCAAACAATATTCTGCTCCCAAATTACTCTCATGGAGTAAGAATCTATAAAATCAAAGATCGTGATGGTTATCAAACGGACCCTAATTCAACCCCTCATCCACTAACCTCACTCATACTGCATTTTATGCTCTCTCTTAGGTATCAAGAAGAAGAAGAAGAAGAAGAAGAAGATGATGACGATGATAATCACATTGTCTCCTTACTAGACAGCTTATTATGTCAACACTATTTGAAACATGATCATTTTTTCATATTTGTTTCTGATTCATAAAATAAAGGCGAAAATCTTTTTTCCTCTCCTTTAAAGATCACTATATTTTACTTTTTGAAAACAAACTTTGAAAAAACAATTTACATTAAAATAAATTTTAACGATAAAATTTTACATCAAAACAAATAGAGCCTAAGTAAACAAGTTACTTTTTCCTTTAAAATGGCAAAAAAAAAAAAAAATACTGTAAATTAGATTTTCACTCTTTGTTTAAATGTAGAATAAGAAAAAATTTCTTGTAAAAAATCATTTAGTACCATAAATTTTATAACAAAACAAACAAGACGATAATAAGAGAGTAATTATAAAAAAAATTCCAAAAAGAAAAAAAGAAAAGGAAATCCATAAGGTAAGTGGCTGTTTCTTAGATTCCTTGAATTCAGTGGGAGATGACATTAGAACTACAAGATAGAGATGAGATACCCTTTCTTGAGAATAATAGCTGACATCTTCTAACCTATAAATGATTCTCAGGATTTTTATATCCTCTGTTGGGTTCAAAGGAGACCCTTTCTTTCTTGGGAATGGGATCTTATTTTTTATTATGATTATAGAGTTATAGTAAATAATAAAAGATAATAATATTATTGGTCAACTACTGTAAAACATCAAGAGTGACTGCATTGCAAGTCATATTCATTTGACCAAAGACCTACTACAGTAAATTACTGATTTTGGGGTATCAACTAACTTGTAATCATTACTTTACCCATTTCAATCTTCTAATCATCTTCTTAGTTACCATTTCTATATTGACAAAACTTTTGAATCCATACTTTGAGGTTAAGTTACATTGGCTGACAAGCATTTTTGGCATGAGATCATATCAAGGGATCAATAGTATCTATTTTAACCACTAAGAATGGGTTAGGATTTCAAAAGTCAACAATCATCTGGATTTTTTATTTAGGGTAAATTACACCTAAGGCATCTTATGGAAACAATGTTTTGAACATCTTAATCATTTGTTTAGGTTGTGTTTCGTATGAGATCATATCAAGGGGATCAATCTTATCCATTTGGAAAAAGCTTTTCTTCCGTCGCCTAATTCATAAGTTGTCCATTGAATAGACTGGGATGCATCAATTTGTACGCTAAATATCTCAGCTAATCCAATGGACAACTAACACAATTGGACAACAGGAGAGATCCAAGTCCTATTCATTTTGACCAAATGAAGAACAGATTAAGCTTCCCAAAGTCAACAAACATCTTAATCTTTTATTTAAGATAAATAAATTACATAATACCCAAAAGTGTAAGGAAACAATGTTTAAAGTAATTAACATCGGCACAAATGGTGTTAGGATGTGCTAGCAAAAGTTATAAAATGACCAAAATGCCCCTATATCCTCGATCCTATATCATATCAAAGGGATCAATATAGTGTCCATTCTAACCAATTGAAGAATGAATTAGGCCTCCTAAAGTCAACAAACCTCTTTTTAACCTTTGTTTGGTATTTTCTTCCTATGTATTTAGATTTTAAAGGGCTATGTATTTGTTGATTCCAAATACATATGTATAAGGTGAGTGGTTGAGTAGTACTACTTTTATATATATGTACGTCTACAACTATATTTTCAATTGTCAGATGGAGAAGTGTAATCTCCAAACTACCCTTTCCCTATTCAATGAAGAATTAATACCTAATCGTTTACATACACAGTCCAGGTACGAGAACCATCCCTATTTATTATAAAAGTAGAAAAGGAGAGTTTCTATTTTATAGAGTTTTATGATCTTCTGATTTCTCTCTCTCTCTCTCTCTCTCTCTTTTTAAGATAATATTGGGGGGGGGTAAACTGCTATGTGCTTCTTCCCTTAATTGTTGGGATCCAAATCGTCTCATCCCAGTAGTTCGGGAGAAGGGGCGACGATCCCAATAGATGGTCGCCGCGTGGGGGTTGGATGAATCCAATCCTTCGCTTCGAGTCGACAAAGGAGTGTCGACTCAAACAGAGAGGTTGGATTCATCCTACCGTCACACGACGACCATCCACTTGGGTCGTTGCCCCTCCTCCCTGAAGTACAGGGAGGAGACGATTTGAATCCTAATTGCTGAGACTAGAAAGAAACGGACAAGCGAATATACTTTTCATCAATGGTTACGATTGGTCCTTTGTGGCTTCTGACGTTGGGGCTAATCCATATGGACCCCTTCAGTAGTAGGCATTAGAGTATATCTAGGGATATTTTTAAAAGGAGAGAAGGTTCTCAAAGTTGGTGGGGGAAGGAAAAAAAGAAATTAAAAATTAAAAAAGGGTATGCTGGCGTAGCCTCCACCACCCACTCAGTGAATCTTTTGTCTTTAGAGAAATTCCCTCTCCATCTATCTTATCGAAAACTAAGTAATGATATTTTCCTTTGGGAACCTTGTTCTTATTCTTAGAGCAGTCGGGTTTTTTGCGCTTGGCTCCCTGGCTCCCACCCCATCCAATCATTGGAGGGGTGAGTCGGCTCAAACTCCAACCCCCTGCATAGGATGGGAGCTGGGGAGCCGTGGAGGAGAGGATTTGATTCTCTTACTAAGAGGGGATAGAGATTCATTTGTAGCCTCGTAGCCTATAGGAAAGGAGAGAAAGTGTCAAATGAGATAGAAAGAGAATGAAATAATGGCCTAACTCTTAGTCCGTTATTCGGATAAAATTTTCCCTTAATTTATAATACTTACCCAATACATTTTATATTGGCATCAACAAACACTCTTCATATAATTGGTTGAGATAGTAAGCTCTCCCAAGGGCGACTCCACTGCCAATCATCACCTTTTTTTTTTTTTTTTTTATTCAAAATCATTGTTCTCGTTCAATTATATATTTATTGGTATTGCATCTTTTCCAAAATATCGTTGGTCCATGCAGTTGATTGGTGTCTTGCTAATTGAATGCAGGCATCCAAGAGGCCAAAATGGTTCAACTCTCCTTTCACACTTGTGGCTGAAGGCAATCTATTTGGGAAAAAAAAATTAAAAACTTGATTTCGCTTATCTCTACAAATTTTGATTTTGATAATTATTAGGTCCATGGGTTTTCCATTTTATTAAATTTCATTCATTCATATGGAATAATACAACATTTTATTGGTATAAAAGTTTCTCCATACTGGCAATGGAGGTTGTCTTTTCCACATGCTTTTTTTATTCTTTTTGAGGAGAAAGAAAATTGTTAAAAAGACATGCAAGAGGCCGGTATAGTTTATAGACTCTAGAATGTTGAGTTAGGTTGTGTTTGGTATGCATTCTAGATCAAGAACACATTCTAAGATAACAAAAATAATTTTGAATGCATTTTCACTCTTCAGTCTTGAATCATAAAATCAACTAAAAGAACACAAACACAATCCATTCTGGGACATGTGTTGTTAAAATCAGTACAAAAATACTTCACTCTTAGCCCATTTTAATTCTATTAAAAATTCATCCTTTATTTTAAGAATGAATTTCTAAAATAAAAATTCTACAAATTCATACCAAACACAACCTTAGAGAGAGTTTTTTGCGAGGGAATCATTCTCCTCTAAAGTCCCAACCCTTATCCAAGAAAATGCAAGAATATTCAAACATTATTAATAGGCATGAGCTGCCATATAGAGCTGACGTGATTGTGAGAATAAAATTTTACACGTGGTTAATCTCGACCGTTCCTTATATCAACGATCTAGTTTTGTCACCGTGGTTAATCTGACATCCCTAAGTATGTCAGACTTTAGAACGTGGGCCCCTAACTATCGCTGATACCTATCTATCTTATCCAACGGCTGTAAACCACCTCTTCAACCATCTGACCAAATAGTCCCAAAAAGAAGAAGAATTTATGAATAAATGTAAAGGGTATTAACGTCAAATCAGCATTTTGATCCTATAAAAGGTGGTCTTCCCTCTACTTTCAACTTTAGCTGCCATCGCCTTACAGAGACTGTTCAAAACGAAACTGTCGCAAATCCGCCGACGGCCGGCGAGTATCAGACACGGGTCCTGGCTTTCAATCTCAAATTCCTTCTTTGATTCTCTCTGTTTGAATCAATCTCTGCGTGATTCATATTTTTTGGGTTTCTGGGTTCGGCCGGTGAAATTCGACGGAGCTGGGGAATATTGTATGCGTGATGGGATTTTGTATATGTCCGTTGGAGACTCCGACGAGGTTGCTGTGGAGTACTAGCTTCTTTCGTCATAAGTTCATGATCTTCTGAGACCAAATCTCTCAGAAAACATTTCAGATTTCTGCTGTTTAAGCAAGCATCTTATAGATTTTTGGTGTTTGGGTTGGGTGGTGGGTTTTAGATCCGTTGTCTAGGGCTCATTTTTTTGCTTTCCGCTGGTAGAAAGTAAATCTACAGACGGCAGGGGAAGAAGCTCTGTTTACGACGATCTGACTACGCAGTGAGAACCCACCCCCCTACAAAGCTTCTTTGTATGGATTCCAGTCGTCTCTTCTTCGATGGTTCCTGCAATGGAAACATGTTGTTCCTCGGGAACTCAAATTCCATCTTTCGAGGTGAGATTTTGAACCCCCATCAACTTCCTCTGTTCATCATACTGTTACATCATGTGAAGAAATTTTGGATTGTTCAGTCGAAACAGCAATCGGATCCGCTGTTTCTCGTTATTACTAAATATTAATCGTTTAGTCAGTCTTAACTCTGAAGAATTGAAAATTTTCTCAGTTCTCCGAATCTCAAACGGGATTTTGCCCTTTTTTAAATTTTTGTAGCTGATGTATGGAGAAATTTCTAGAGAAATTATTGATACCATGTGTAGCATGATTATAGCAGGACCAGGATCACTGCTGAATATGGAAGAAACCACGAAGAGGCGCCCCTTCTTCAGTTCGCCTCAAGAACTGATGGATGAAGAATTTTACGATGACCAGCTGCCGGAAAAGAAGCGCCGCCTCACCCCTGACCAGGTAAAAAAGACCAAAAAAAAACAGAGGATTATTTCAATCTCATCTGGAAAGTATCATAAGAGCATAAATTCTTGATTCCCTCTTTCACGAAAAAGAGATTCAGATTTTTTTAATCAGATCATTTCTTATCTTGTACCCTAACTTTTCCTGCAAATTCCAGGATAAACCGAATATATATTAACCTTTGATTCTCTTTTTATTTTTTCTCTGTTGGTTTGGTGTTTGTCAATTGGACAGGTTCTCCTCTTGGAAAAGAGCTTCGAGACAGAGAACAAGCTGGAACCTGAGAGGAAGACCGAGCTAGCCAAGAACCTAGGCCTTCAGCCTAGGCAGGTTGCTGTATGGTTCCAGAATCGTAGAGCTCGTTGGAAGACTAAACAGCTTGAGAGAGATTATGATGTCCTCAAGTCCTCTTATGATTCCCTCCTCTCTGATTATGAGTCCATCCTCAAGGACAAGGAGAAGCTCAAAGCTGAGGTATATACTCACTTTCCAGCCCATATCTCTTAATTTTTCTATCCGGCAACCACCCAGAAATCTTTGATTATCCTTAAGATCAGATTGAAATCTTTTGAACTCAGTAGGACTTAGTTATCTGCTGTCGTTTTCTGATCTTTTTTTGATAGAAGACAACTCTCCCTCCATCAGAATCATTATTTCCAAAAATCCGGAATCTGTTGCGTTTAATATGTATATCGTATCTTATCCATATTTTAAGTTTTTAACATACATCTTCAAGGACTAATGAATCGATTAATCACATATTATTTAATATTCTTATTGCCTTCTACATGTAAATGTAGAAATCGATGTGAGATTAAAAACTACCACTTCCTCATAATTGCTTCTAAACTCATTACTTTATTACTCATTAGGTTGGGCTTTGGACTGTTGACCATAGACTGGGGGTCATAATTACTTCTAAATTCATGACAAATGTATATTATAGGAGATCCAAATTGTCTCTTGCCAGGGGTTTGGCAGGAAACTCGGTTGCGACCAGTCAATGCCTGACACATGGGCGTCGGATCCGAGCCGTTCATCCAGCTGATAAGGTGGCTCGGTAGAGAGGTGTTGGCTTATACACCATCGGTGGTTGGACGGCTCGGATTCAGCCGACGCCCACGTGTCGGGCATTGGCTGGATGTAGCCAAGTCTCTTGCCAAACCCATAGCAGGAGACGATTTCTATACATCCATAGGCCACCATAGAGTGCTATCTCTCTCTCTCTCTCTCTCTCTCTCTCTCTCTCCACATTTGGAGTCATGCTTAGAGTCTCGGACAAACATAAAACATCAATTAACTACTTGAATGAAGATGATAACAACGTTTACTGTTTTTTTTTTGGTAAAAATAATTCTCACTGTTTTATGGCTAGACACATCATATATGTCATCTATTCTCATTGATTTAGGTATAATTCTTTGATTTATGAGAGTATATTGTCCTTTTTTTCATCGTACCATATTATATCTGATCCGTTTAAAACCCGTACCATATGTTTTACTTTTTTTTTTACCATTCTCGGAATGTGTGACTGTTTTTTTTTTACCGCCATTCTTGTTTTGCTCCGTTTAAAACCTGTTCTGTCTGGTTTTATTTTTTTGTTGTTTTCGTTTTAACTAACTATGGTAAGGACTCAGGAGAGGCAGATGGGTATTGTTGTAAATATGAACCCACTTCACTTGTGGTTACTATGAGTACTGATACTCTAATGGGGTTGCAAGCAGGTGGTGTCCCTGACTGAGAAGTTGCAGGCCAAGGAAGCGACAGGACCGATGGTGGTCGGACCGATGGTTGAACTGCAGGGAGGAGCTTCGAGTGAGGAAGGAGTGGTTCAGATAAGGGTGAAGGTGGAGGATCGGCTGAGCTCAGGAAGTGGAGGAAGCGCTGTTGTGGATGTCGAAGACGCTGGTTTGCAGATGGTAGACAGCGGCGATTCCTACTTCCCCGACGACAAATACCATCATGGTTGCATGGACGGTGGTGGGGCCGTGGATGGGGTTCAATCGGAGGATGACGACGGCAGCGACAATGGTGGCACTTACTTATCTGGTGTCTTTGCCACTGCTGACCACCAACCCCAAGAGCCAGCTGAGCCCTTGGTTTGGTGGGTCTGGTCTTGAAAATTTCATCCTTCCCTCTTCTTCTGCGGTTTCTTTTCTCTCTCTCTCTCTTTTGATGTGTGTGTGTGAGAATTTCGTCTGCGGTACACTTTTTTTTTCTTTTCTGCGTGTGTGAAAAAAAAAAAAAAAAGTGTGTGTATGTAAAAAGGAAAAACAAGGATAGGGGATAAAGGGAATTCAAAATGTTCATCCTCTCTAAGAACTAAGAAGAATTGGGTAATCTTTGGGTGTGTTTTGATCACATAGATCTTAAGGATTCCATCCTGAGAGATATGCTGCAGGTGAATTACAATAAATAATTTTGAAATATAGTATTCTTTTTGTTTTAATTACCCATTTACTCTCCCCCAAAGAAAAACCCTCTGTTCCTCCTATCTCTTACTTATTCTTTGGGAAAAAGATCTAGAATGCATTTACCAGGAGAGAGAAGGCATTAGAGATTTAGAGTGGTTGTGTATCTTGTTTTGTAGATTTGCCAAGGCGTAGGGATACTCTATCTAGCTGCCCCAGCGGCAGTGAGAATCACGGCTTCTCATAAGACATCCGGCTGCTATGTAGCAATGTTTTGATGCCTTATGAGAGGCTGAGATCCTCACTGCCCACTTGGCAGCCAGACAAAGGATCTCGATCCTGTCCTAAGAGGGAAGAAAAAAATAGATTATAGATAGGATAAAGTTTTTCTAATATGCTGACCAATTAATCAAATTTATGGTGAAGAGTCATCCACTTTTAATCTCATAAATTCCCATCCCCTCGTGTACAGAATTCCGTCTATGCCTCCTCTTTTCTCTAAGACGTTGATTTCTCTAGTCTTCGGATAAAAGAACCCATAAATGTGTTTAACTTGACCAATCTTTTCATTGGGGCCAAGCTCTCAAGACACAACAGCATCATAATCAGATTGGTTAGTGAGTGGTTGGTATAAGTGGAGAAGATGACTGTCCAATGACAATGGTACAGATTGAATGACTTTAAAGATCAGCTGATCTAACTGAATTTAGCTCATCTTAGATGGGTTTGGCCGTTTAGGAGAATGACACCCAAAATCCTCTCCATTGACTCGTTTGGTAGATGATGACAATCAGCACCCTCACTGTGACCCTATTCTGGTGTGGAAACTGTAGCAGGGAGGGAAGTGAGCTAAATTATCACAGTCGTCACAATCCAGAGGGTACAGGATGCAGAAACAATGGCTCACCCACGTGAAAAGAGACCACTTATATCCAACCCTTTTGGTGGTTGATTGGGCTTTTGGAACAGTGGCAGAGGTATTTTGGACATTTAACATATAAGTTGACCTTTATGATTTAGGAATACCATAGTGAAGAGGTGTGAACAAGAACAAAGGGACAAGATACATATATTCTAATAAAACAATTCTTGATTATACACTCAACAGTTTCTAGATCCCAATCTTTATTTGGTGGTTGATTGGGCTTTTGGAACAGTGGCAGAGGTATTTTGGACATTTAACATATAAGTTGACCTTTATGATTTATGAATACCATAGTGAAGAGGTGTGAACAAGAACAAAGGGACAAGATACATATATTCTAATAAAACAATTCTTGATTATACACTCAACAGTTTCTAGATCCCAATCTTTATTTATTTATTTATTTTTTTGGCTGGGATTGAATCAAATTTCAAAAGTAAACAGAATATACATTTCATCATGGACTAAATTGCTCTGCAGGGTTCGATGAAGAATGAACCAATAATGAGATTTTTTTTTTTTTTTTGAGAAATGGGAGACTTAAGCTGTTCTGGGATGGAAATGAGGGAATGTCTACAATACTTGGGTTTAGTCAGATACAATTTGAGGGATTTTGCAGGTTCATTGATCAGGGTTTGACAAAAGAACTTTATAAGTTTCCAAAAATTGAAGATACGGATCAAGAAATGAAATTTCGGTATCCAAACCTTTGACTTGATAAATCCCACGAACCTATACTGACCCCACAACCATATGAATCTGAATCCCAATCTAATCTCATTCAACCCCGTGATAAAGATATTTTTTTTCATTCAGAGTGACAAAAAACTAGATCCAAAATATATATTATATCACTAAATGGAATTCATGCTCATCACATACATAGAGTCTATGATTTTTTTTTTAAATGGAGAAATAGGGGGTAGATAAGGCCCACCTCCCATCACATATACAGTCTTATGATATATATATATTTTTTAAATAATGGAGAAATAGAAGGGGTAGATACAGCCCACCTCCCATGGGTGAGATTGGGAAGTGGGAATGGACATGGAAGAAGGAAGGAAAGATGGATTAGCACGGGGCCAGCAAAATGGCTTTTCTCATTTTTCTTTATAATCAGAGTGGGGTGAGGGTTCAGGATTGAATTCTTTTTTATTTTTTATTTTTATAAAAGGAATAAAAACCAAAAGGAGCAATTAAAGAGAGTGGTAAGGACACTTAGTACATAACAGATGTCATCCTTCAGCCCCAGATTGGAGGTAAAAAGAAAAGAAAAGAGGGACATGAATTGTCTGTCTTTGGCCATCTCCTTTCCATTTTCCAGTTACATTACAAGAGAGAGAGGTAGCTAAAATCAATGTTTCTCCCTCTTCTATTTCAGATTTAGTAATCTTCATGTTCCATAACTTTAAGAAAGATAGCCTGCTGTAATGGGAAGTGTTTTTTTTTTTTTTTCCTGTCAGAAAGAGAGAGAGAGAGAGAGGAAACATTTCCCCGGTAACTTTTGCTGCATTTGAATGAAAGTCAAGGATGGAGACATCAACTACTCAGGGCAAGCGTGAGGCTGTATGCTACTTCCATGGAAATCTACTGATGGCCACACAACAAATATTACAATATTTATATACAAGAAAAAGGATTGGATGGCATGGAAATCATTTTGCAGACGTTTAATAGTTGTTTGGATCTTACTTCACGTAAGTTGGATATTTATATAGTCAAGTAGAGAAAGAAGTATGAAATAGTAAATCCCTTATACAATTCATCATTCAAAAATCAAAATTAAGGTTATGTTTGGATGCCAAGAAAAGAAAAAAAAAAAGAAAAAGAAGAGAAACATAAAGTTATCATTATTTTATCATTACTTTTTATTTTATGCTATTATTATTATTATTATTATTATTATTATTATTATTATTATTATTATTTTGGACATCCAAACATAGCCTAACAATTTTCTTATAATTAAAAGCATGTGAGACCTCTATCTATCCATGTGATGGGGCTCTGCACCCACATCACCCACCACCTTCTCAATGTAAGCAATAAGACGAAAAAGAAGAAAACAAGAGACTGAAGGTGGTTTAAAGAAGAACATAAAAGTCAGCCAGATCTGGATTTCCCATCCCACTAATATAGAATTTAAATATTTAAACCATATTCAAATCCACCAATAGATTCTCTTCTTAAGCTGTGTAAATTCAAACCTTCCAAATCTCCATGAAACTAGCATATCCTAGAATTTGTCAGAGTACTGAAGGGTTGCTTGTACAATGCCCTCCATGAGACTGGGATTTTCAGAACAACTTCAGACTTGGATGATTCAATGCCCATACCAAATGGACCACAAAATCAAAGTAGTGACTGCAGAAGGAAACTATCTTGCTTCTAGTTTATTTTAACCAACTCCAGCTTCAGATGGCTTCCAACATCAACATTTCATTTTCCTGAACAGGTTAACATGACAACAGATGATATACATGTATGATATGTTTCTCCTTCTAAACAGATACACTTGACTCCCAACAATTGACAATCTCAATATCTATGGGATGCATGTACTTAATGTGCATGTTATGTAGACGTGCAGAAGAATTAGTACCCATCCTAGTGTGCAATTGATAAACCTATTTTCAGAACCTTTTGGTCTGTCCATTCAGTCAAGGAACCTAAATAGAAGCTTTGAGTAGATGGGACATCTCTAGCATGAGGAACCGGGGTTCAGTCCCAGTGAAAGAAGCTTCTACAGGAGAAAAAAAATATATATTGGAACAGAGTGGCAGCTTAGATACTTTCATCAAAAGCAGATAACTTTACTCTCCATTCAAAATAGATATGCCCTGAAATCCAATATGTAAAGTGAAGTGGAACTAGATAGAGACAGGTCTTTTTTTGCTTTTCATATTGGTAGAATCTAGTATAAATGCACGTGTTAGGGTTTTTTTTTTTTTTTGGTGGGTGGGTGGGTGGGTGGGGGTATAAAGATAGACCAGTAAGTTTTACTCTGCAAATTGCAATGGAGTTCCTCAATTAATAGTATTTTACTTCTCATCAGCAGAAACCAAATTCAAAACATAATAAGAAAATATAAACATCTTATTTGCTGAAAATAATTGTTGGATTGATGTCTTATATTTTGTGGGGTCTATGTAATTATAAGGGTAGTATTTATATTAGGATATGAATCTATTATATGTACGTGAATAAACTTATAATTGTGATGAGATTAGGATTTCTAGATTTGCCTATATATAGTCTTTGTGTGAAAAAACTTGGGTAAGACTATAAGGACTGTCAAAGGATTCTCCTCTGAAAGTGGAGAGGTGAAGGTGCTGTAATGACAGTGGAGAAGTGAAGGTGTTGTAAGACTGACAGATGAAATATGCCTATCAGGTTGAAAACTGTAGAAGTTTCTTGAGAATAAATAATTTCTCATTCTCTGGTGGACGTAGGCATCCCACGATGGGATGCTAAACCACGTTAATTTTTTATATTTTTTTCTTGTTTATGTCTCCAACCCTAACAAGTGGTATCAGAGCTAGGTTCAACAGATCGATTACTAATCTGATAGAAGGTGGGAGCGACAGTATGAAGAAGAAGAAGAAAAAAATGATTTTCGAAGGTTATTTTTTCCTTTGTAGGGTGGATCTGTGGTGCAACCTACCTCTGCTTTCGCATGTGACAGAGGTAGGTGGGTTGGATGAACTCATGGTAGGATCGCATACATCTGCTGGAAGAATAATGACGGGAGGTCCGATAGGCTCGTCTGCGATGGGGTTCAGTGCCGGCGGCTATGGATATGTGGCACAACAGCTTGATCGTAGGGAGCAGTTAACGATGAATCCTTCGATCAGGAATGGCAAGGCTTTGCCATTGTATGGAAGATCTGATCTAGGAGTTAGAGGTACTCCAGAGGCGATGCCGAATCTGTCATCGCTAGGGCAACGATCAACACTCAAGGATGCTTCGTGTGCGGTGAATGTAGTTTCTTCTCAGGTGATGGGACTGGCACTGGATCAATCTGTGAAGGAGAGACCAGGGGGTCTATGCTTCCTTCGACGGCAGAAGGAAGGCACAGTTCAGGGTTGGTGCCGTCTCCAATTGTTTTCTTGGCAAGAGGGTCGAGGGCCGTGAGAGGGATGGAGCAGCAGCGATCTGTTTCTAGCAGTGGTGATCGAGTTGCAGACGTCGGCGATGGCAAGCAAGTTGCAGAGCCGGGTCGTTTGAACCAAGTGTTATCGACAGGGAAGAGGACGTCAGAGTTATCGATTGTTGCAGATCTGAGGCTTGGCTCGATTTTATCGAAGGTTGCAGCAGGGTTTGTGCCTATGGCGGTGGTTTCTAGCAGGTGGATGTTACGTACATGTGGATCCCTATTGAAGTAATGAATTATTATAATTAGTTATTTTAGTAGTTATAGAGTTATGGGATGAGTTAAGCATGTAACATGGGTGGTTATGTAACTAAAGTTGTTAATGGATGACATGTGTCATGTGATTAGTGAGTGTATAGTTATTAAGATGATGGGTTATGGGATAATGGGAGTAATTATCTCAAATTATTTAAATTATATTAAATTCAGTATTATCTACATGTAAGTTGTAACCGTTTGGAATGCCTATTTTTATGGGTTCTTATGAATGAGAAAAGGGCAATGAATTGAATCCCTAAATTATCTCAATACTAACGTGTTGATTTGGAGGTTTTAGGATTCCCTCGAAGAATCCTATTATTGGAGGTTTTGGGTTCCCTCGAAGAATCCTACTGCTACTCTCTCTATTTTTTCCTATTTTCTCTCTTCCTTCTTTGATTCAATCTTAAGATAAGTAAGTACTTATCAAATGGTATCAGAGCTCAGGCCAATGGGGCTTCCGTCATGGCATCAGCCACACTTGGACATGGTTCAACATGTAGAAAAGTTGGAGAGAAAAGTGAAGTCTTTCAAAGTTGGACAGCGGGAGATTTTTATCAAACTTCAGTAAATTCTCTCAAAATTCGACGAGTTGCTTGAGAGATTGGACATTCAATCATCCAATACTGAGTTTGCAGTTGGCGATAATTCATTGACATGCACTGAGAGTCAAGGGCCTCCATCTCCTAATCACACGGTCATCCTCTTCCCTATATTGTCTCATGGAATTAGAGCTGATACGATATTATCAAAAAAATCATACCAGTGGCATGTAAAGTTGGCATTACCCAAGGAAAATCACATTTACCTATATCCGATGGATCACTACTATGGATTATTGGAGATAGTCATCAAGTCCAATGCGAATTTCTTACCAATGGTGGAACAATCCATGAAAGTTTGAAATCCAAGGATCTATTTTTATTATGTGGTCTTGAGGACAAGACCAATTTCAAGGGGAAAGGTTTGTTACGTACATATGGATCCCTATTGAAGTAGTGAATTATTATAATTAGTTATTTTAGCAGTTATAGAGTTATGGGATGAGTTAAGCATGTAACATGGGTGGTTATGTAACTAAAGTTGTTAATGGATGACATGTGTCATGTGATTAGTGAGTATATAGTTATTAAAATGATGAGTTATGGGATAATGAGAGTAATTATCTCAAATTATTTAAATTATATTAAATTCAGTATTATCTATATGTAAGTTGTAACCTATTTATATGGGTTCTTATGAATGAGAAAATGACAATGAATTGAATCCCTAAATTATCTCAATACTAACGTGTTGATTTGGAGGTTTTAGGATTCCCTAAGAATCCTATTATTGGAGGTTTTGGGTTCTCTCGAAGAATCTTACTGCTACTCTCTTTTTTTTCCTATTTTCTCTCTTTCTTTTTTGATTTAATCTTAAGATAAGTAAGTACTTAACAGTGGAGATCTTATGGAGTTCTAAGGTCTCACCTGGAGTTCCTTCACGATCGGAACCAAGGGGTTCTCCAATCGAAAAATTCTGGCAGGGTAGAAGCTTCCTTGTCCGACAACTCTGGTTGTGCGAAGAAAGGAGGGCAGTCGTGGGCGGTGAATCTGAGAGTTTTGCTGCAGGGACTGGGTTACCTATCATCAAAGCAATCAAGGTCGGTGAATGGAGTTGCAGGAGGATCTCCATGGCCGACAATGGATGTTGGTTGGGTTTTCGGAGATTAAAGGAAAAAAAAACAAGGGAAGTGAATACACTTTGAGATTAAAAAAAAAAAAAAAAAAATTTAATGATTACACTTTTGGTGCGATTTTTCATTTTTTTTTGTTTCCACCGTTTCTTTGGGAGAAAGAACAAAAAAAATATGATTTTTTTTAGGTTGGAACTTTTGAAAAGAAAAAGAAAAAAAAGTGCCATAAAAAAGAAATGGAGGAAAATCTCAGATTTAGAAGATGATTCTTCCTGAATCGTATATGCAGAGTTCATGGAGTCGAGACTTGTAGAGTTTGACTCAAGTGTGGTAGCGATGGTTCTTGGTGGCTTGACGGATCTGGTAGGATCGAGTATTGGATCTGATAGTGGGATTGAATCCCAACATAGGATGTATCATAACTAGTGGATGTTGTATCGTGGGATAAAGGAAGACTGGTGGACTGGGACAAGGAGTCGGATCTCTAGGTCATTGGAGGTGCATAAGTGAGAGGTTTGAGTTTCAAGTGCAATTGGAGTTGCAGAAGGTTGAGATAAGGAATCGGTTCTCAAGGTCTGCATTGGAGGTGCAGTGGTGAGAGGTTCAAGTTCTAGATGCAACTGGAGTTGCAGGAGGACTATGAGTGACGATGTTATTTCTGGTGATGTTGCAGCAGTGAGAGAGATGGAGTAGTTTTACATCGTACGGTGGTGAGCTGTATATGATACCCGGATGGGGTGTAGGCTATGCTGGTTTGGGTGTAACGGTTTGGGAGAGACAAATTTTCAGAATCAACATCAACAGATTTTCTTCAAGGTGGTTTGCAGAATCCAAGCCAAGTGGAGATTTGTTGGGTTGAAGTCTTGTATTCTGTGGGGTCCACATAATTATAAGGATAGTATTTGTATTAGAGTATGAATCTATTACATATACGGAGATAAACTTATAATTATGGTGGAATTAAGTTTTTTATGTTTGCCTATATATAGTCTCTCTATAAGAAAACCTGGGTAAGGCTATAAGGGCTGTCAAAGATTCTCCTCTGACAGTGGAAAGTTGGAGGCGCTGAAAGGCTGACAGATGAGATATGCCTATCAGGTAGAGAGTTGTAGAAGTTTCTTGGGAATAAATAATTTCTCTTTTCTCTGGTGGACGTAGAGAGTTGCGATGGGGTGCTGAACCACATTAATTCTTTGTATTTTCTTCTTGTTTGTGTTTCCAACCCTAACAATAATCTCATTAACAAAAAAATATCATAGAAATGTACAATCATAACAATGCAACCAATGGATCGTCTTCCCTGATTATCAATGAAAGCATGCTATATATCAGCAACAGCAGCAACAGTAATAGTATTTGTAGTAGCATAGCAATGACATTCTAACTTTAAATATGGTTCATCAAAATAAGAACTTCTATAAGAGCAGAGCATATCTCCCTTCCCCCTCTTCTCCCAACCAAAAAAGAAAAAAAAAACCTGTTCACTCCTCTGGAAGATGAATTAATCAGCCCACAAGAATCATAATATAAGTCTCCTCAAAAAATGAGTAGATTAGTCCAACATCCATGTTAGTGAGTCAGCCATGATCTATATATATGTAACTGCATGACCAGCTTTCCCCAACTTGTATTTTTTTTTCCCCCTTCAATATATCCATTTGACAGAGCACATGCCAACATTGAGGTAAGAGGGACCAATTTTAAATTTTACAGGGGTGGGGCTAGCTTTCAGCCACTGAGATTAGTTTTGAACTGAGACCTCTCAAAATTAGAGATGAATGATTTCAGCGGCTTGCGTTTTTTGACCGGCTTATTGCTAGGCTTGGGATTGTCCGTCAGATCCAAATTTAGAGCAGCCTTCTAGTATACAATCGCGGCATCCAGGCGGAGAAGGCCAGAGACAGTAGAGGTCTTGGCTGCAGCTGAGAGTGATGACCAATACCACCATTGATTCCCCAAGTATTCTGTTCTAATCCTAGTGTACGAGGTTTCTGTTACTGCAGAGTTTGGGGATGACAGAATGTACGTCGTCTTACCCCCACAACATAAATATATTGTTTTCGTGTTTCGAACCCATAATTACCAGTTTACAATATAATAACTTTACCATCACACTAAGGCTCGTCCTCTACTCTGTCCTAATCATCTCCTCAAATATGATTGTTGCATGAATCATCTGAAAAAAGAAAAGGCAAAATTATCCAAAGAATTCACCAATAATTCAACAGAAAATGTAAAAGTTAACAGACAGAAACTGCATTGTTCAGAGACCTCCAATCTTTGTCAGGAAAGCAAAAATGAAAGCTTATAACCATTGATAACAGCCAGTGATTCACAAGCAAGGGGTCAGAGCCAGCACCTAATGAACTCATACCCTGGTTAGTCATCATTATCTAATTCAAAATTCCCTTAGACCAGAAAAGAAGTGATCACTTGCACTCAACCAACCAATTAGTTCTTGAATTTCTGCATCAGATTTATAGAAGACCCATAGCAAAAAAATCGTTTTTCAATCGTTGAAAACTTCAATTGCCTATCCAGTAGATTGGAGTTAACTAGACGCATCTACTGATGTATTAATAGATTCATCGATGCGCCCCATTAACTCCCAACGATTAGAGACGATTTGGACTCAAAGCCATAGGGTAGATCCAGGAATGCCATCATTTGATTAATACCCATATAGTCTGAAATCATTGGATCCTCTTGTACTTTGATAAACCTCTCTGCCAAATGGAAGAGACCAAAAAGTTGAACAGTTCACAAATAGGTTCCCATTCATTTTGGTTGCTCTTTTTCTTTGCTCTGCTGCCACATTCTCATCAACAACCAAGCAAGGACATTTACCTGGCCAGGCTAAAACCCAATTGGATTTTTTGCTAATGTATTTTTACTAAAATCCTGCATCTTTTTTTTTTTTTTTAATTAAAAACTTAAATAATAGGATACCCAAGTGACAAGGGCATAATAGAAGTTGTAATATAGAAAATACATTTAGCAAACAATCCATATCTACATATTGAACAAAGCAAAAAAAAAAAACAAAAAAAAAAATGTCAACCCGGGTCATGGGCTTAGCCCAGCTCAAACCCACCCTGATTAGGCTGGGTTGGGCTGAGTTGGCCCAGACTCAAGATCAGATTGGCCTTGATTGATCCTCACTCATTGTCGGGCTGACCTTGTTTTCCAATCCTTCCCTAAACATATGTTTTTGACCTGTTTTTCAATCCTCCTTTCAATTTGTAAATGAATCCATGAATTTATATTAGAAACCTAACAAATCAAGCCATAAGGGGGGAATTAGTTTAATGGAAACTGAGAAATTTAGAATTAAAGAAATCATATATAATTATATATTTAAAATAAAATATATAAAACACAATGCTTATAAAGTCAGGTTGAGCTCGACCACCCTGTCAGGGTTTAATAAAATATGGGCCCAAACCTGACCCTATCTGTGCTCAATGCCGTTCAGATTCACAGAGCCAAATTTGCACCCCTAATTCACTGTCACCTGATCATATCAAAGGGAGAAGTGAGGAGGTAAGAAGTAGGAGTAACAGAAGGGGTGTGGACCACTTAGCCCAATGGTTGTGTAGCAGGTTTGTGGTAAGAGGTCTTGTGATCAAATCTTATACAAACACCCGCTTAGTCGGATGGTTGGCCATGCTTGGTCATGCTTGGTCAAGCATAGGCTGAGCCTCCTCTTTTGCACCTGTTCTCTGAATTCCAAATCTTATAAAACTTCATTCTACAAGCATTTCTATTTAAAAAAGGTATATAAGATATAGATTCCTGATCTCAAATATGGATATATTTCATTTTCTTTCTGGTGGACCCATCTTCCTCTCTAGAGGAGCCCAAAAGATATAAATACGCTCCTAATTAAGGAGTTGAAAACGGAAATTAATTCAAATTCATGACTGAAGCCGCTGTTAAAGTGTGGATTTGAATAACCTCCTTTTTTTTTTTCAAAACTCTGCTAGAAGAGGACCGATCATAAAAAATATAAAGGGTATTTATGTAAATAAAATGAGAAATATTATTGCGAATCCAGCCTAGATGCCTTTTGTACGATATGGAGTTCTTCGGAAAAATAAGGAAAACATGCAATAATTCCGAGAGCCTGTCGGGCAAGGTGGGGGAATCAAGTCATAACGGCGCGTTTTGCCGGTTACAAATTATAAAAAGGGGGTGCCATTCTTGGTATTATTTATTTCTCTTCATTAAAACATTGCCCAGATTTAGGAGATACACTGATGCTCTCTTCTTATTCACTCATTTTCCTCTCTGTTTAGCAGATCCATTGCTTCTTCTGCATTTGGTAATCCTCTCATCTTCTTCTTTTTCTGTTTCTCTTGTTACTCTTTTAACTGTTTTCTTTTGTCTTTTTCTTATTATGTTCTTGTACTGATCAGGTTTTGGAGTTCTAAATCTGGTAACTGTAATGTGTAGATCTGTTGTTTCACTTAACTGCTCATCTCACTATGAAGATTCAATCCATGTTCCCCCACCCTTCTGCTTCTTTCCTTATTATTATTTTTTTCAACTAATGGAAACGCTTGTAAGGGGAGAAAGGCTTCTAGATACAGAGGTCGAGTATGGGGATTGCGAATGTAAATATCATTCTGAGTGATGGTAATTGGTTGGGGAGAAATAAGACTTCCCACCATAGCTTGCAAACCTTCAGGTGGAATGGAATTAGGGACGGTTGCTTGTGCTAGCCTTTGCCAGCCCGATGGACTTGTGAAGTGGACAGAAGTTTCATAATCGAGATCTGGGCAGGTAAAGGTTGTACTAGACATGAGTTCTATGCCATCTTCACCCCAGACTTCTATTTTTACGTCTGAGATCTTTCATTCCACTCCTGTCGTTTGTTGGGGACTGAGATGCTGGTCAATTTAGAGGAAGAAGAACTTGTGGATAAGGACAGATTAGGAACTGGTCATAGATGAAAATGATTTATATTGGAAAGGATACCAAATAATCATTGTTTATGGTGTCTATATTGAAGGGAAATCATAAATTGAAACAAGTTCCCTGTCGATATCTGGAAAGGGTCCTATCATGGATTCATGGTAAGTAGGGTAAACAGGCTATAGGGTTGTGGAAATAGGGGATTAGGGTTTAAGAACAAGGGCAAATCAGTTACGAATGTGATCATTGTATAAATCGGCAGAATTCAGCAATCAAAGAAAATAGGAAGGTGACAGTGTGAGTCATATTTCCCTGACATTTTATCTTTTCCTAGGGACTGAAATATGTGTTGGAAGCAGCATTTAGGATGCTGTGTTAAATCCAACTTATCTAGAAACAGAAAGAAAAAAAGGCATCATGTTGACTCTGTTACTGTGAAGTCTATGAGTTAATTCAAAGTGATTTGGTTCATAATTAGTTTGTTGGGTGAGATGCTGTAGCAAGACAGGTTCATTTTTATGCTATGTATGGTAGATATAGTAAAGAGACTCATTACAGTCATGCAGAAGATCCCTTTGTAGAGTGTGGTTGAGTCGCTATTTCCATTACTAGAAAGTAGGGAAGCATGTGAACTTTATTGAGAACTCTTGATACGGAAGCATGAACAGAAATCTTCAGGACTATTAAGAAACTGTTTGGAATTAATCTTGATAATTGATATACAATCTAGATTCATATGTACAGCAATCTAGTCATGAAACTTTGCACAATGAAAGTTAGTGGTTCTTTCTGAAATTTAATATCCCAGTGCTCAACCTAAATCTGAGTCTTTATCCCATTTGTACCCTTTTGCATTTATGTGGCCTGTAATGCATGATCATTGTGTCTATTCATTTATATGTACTGATCTAAATATCTATTGATTTAGCAGTCTAATCTTTATTTTTCAAGTGTCGCTAAATGTTGGAATTTGTTTCTCTTCTGTTTCAGACTGATACGCTCGAGTGCTCAACAGGATGTTGGGAAACACCCTCAGAGATCTCAACACACTGCCGGGATCAGAGAAGAAAAATGAAAGTTCTACTAAGGGAGGCTTTCCAAAGGCTTATATCGAGATCAGAAATGAAAATCTTGATGAATGGCAGCGGAAATTTCCTAGTTCATTAGCCTCAACTCCAAGTAACGAATGTGAAATTTTGAATACTGGAACAGAAGTAGGTGTCCCAGAAGTGGATTACGTAGAATCTGAAAGCCTGAATGATCTAGAAGATGTGCATTCTGTTCTCAAGGTGTTGCTCTTTTCCGTTTCCTTCACTTGTTGCTAGTTTCTGATGTGTGGCAAAGTTGTTTTTCTTGATGATTTTCTTTGGTGATCCGATACTTATTGGTTGGCATTTTGTTTTATTGCCTTTTGTTCTTAGACATTGTTGGCAGGACTAGACTCTAAAGATTGGGTTTTGGTATGTGAGTCGCTGAATAATGTTCGCCGATTGTCAATATTTCACAAGGAGGCAATCCTTGAGATGTTGTGAGTGTTGATTTATAATTTCATGTAATGATATTTGTTTGAGAGAACCTTTAAGCATGTATGATTTATTTGCTCTCTTTCTTTGACACATGTGCATGTGGGGGTGTTCTGTGAAGTTTTATAGGGTTGTAATTGTTGGATGGCTTTTGCTTCTAAGTGAATTTTCAGAACATGCTTGTGCGGATGTATGCCAAAGATTGAGGATGAATGACAATAATTTATTTTTTATTTTACATTTCATTTATTTGACTTATAGGGCTAATTTTCCTCATCATCATTCTTAAACTTACCATTTCGGTGCCATCATGGACAGGGGAAATGTGATCTCATTAATTGGGAAATCCTTGAAGAATCCAAGAAGTGCTGTGTGTAAAACTGCAATTATGACATCTGAAGACATTTTTAATGTTTACGGAGACAATATAATTGATTCATTGGATCCTCTGGTAGGTTATCATTTGAATTCAAATGCCCTTTGTTATAATGTTGTTCTATGTTCTACCAAAGCTGTACCATTATAAAAGCTTGTGGTTTGGTTCAGCTTGTTCAGCTTCTTCTTAAGTCTTCACAAGATAAAAGATTTGTATGCGATGCTGCTGAGAGAGCTTTGGTAGCAATGACTACTTGGGTTTCCCCTGCTCTGTTGTTACCGAAGTTGCAACCATATCTTAAGCACAAGAATCCTCGAATACGAGCAAAGGCATCAATTTGCTTCTGTCGAAGTGTGCCAAAGCTGGTATGACTCATTCTTGGTACTTTCTTTGATTAGTGAGGCTTCTATATTTATTTATTATTTTTTCAAATATTTTTTTTTAAGGTTTTGATAGACAGGAACATTTGAATTTTGATGCATACTGTATTGTCGTTTGCTGTGGAAATTGGTAATATTGCAGTTCTAGCTGTCATTGGTCGTGGTGAAAGGAAACCTAGTGATGTTTAGATTTCAATGGGTCATTTCATTCTTTTTATTTATTTATTTATTTATTTTTTGCTGGCTAGAATAGCAAAACGAGATGCAATGTGGTATCAGCAGAAATGGGGTTTGGAGTCTAGAACAAATATACAATTATCTTTCTTAACTCATTTATATTTAGTACGTATGTTCTATTATTTTATTATGTAAGATGTTGAGCTGCTAGTTATGGCTGTAATGGTCTCCCTGGGCTTTTAATGATGCTTGATGCTCAAAAAGTGCCAGATGCTGTTTTTAAATCTTTGAAATAAATAGTGTCATGAAGCAGATATCTTATGGTGGGCCTTCAGATTTAGTTAACCCTAGTGTGGAACCTCTCTAGTTAATTAACTGGAATACTGGATCAAGTTTGCCAGAAGTGACTGTTTAAACCATGAATTTTATTTTGTATAATTGACAAGAATTTTGATGTGGGATTTTTACCAAATTGTTGTTAGAACATTTATGATCTTTTTATGTACTGAGGATTTACTCCACCGTGCTTTTTCTATTTCATCAATTTCTTGAAAAAAAAGGATGCTCCTTTTTCCCCTCTATATGCACATGGAAGGTGAAGTGGTTCAGTGGTTCAGTGGTTGGCTTGGCTGTTAATAGATGAAGATGGGTCTGGATTTAGGTCTAGTGTGTAAAGACCCTATACTCCGATAAACTTTACCAACTCAGCAGCTCTTACAGTATAAACATGTAGTACAACAACAAGAGACTAGAATATGAGGGAACAGCTAGAATTCTCTGTATTTGTCAGGTATATTAGAATTCTCTCGTCTTGTAGCTACAAAAATCAGTTAATGAATTGGCTGATCCCACCTTTCACTGAAGTTATGATCCTTTTGTAGCACATAATGCTTATGATTTATTAATCATATTCCCAGAGGATTAAACAAATGCACACGGTCATTTGCATCATTTCGAACAATATTTTGACGAGACCTTCGGATTTGCTACAAAGACCAATTTCTTTGGCAAAATCTCTCATTTCGCTGCTGAATCAATGCTTAAAGGTAGACTATGGAGAATCCTTCAATATTTAGGTGTATTTGAACCATCATTTGTCCAAATTTCCTCCAATTTCAAATTCCCATCTATATGGCTGTTGTGATAGAAAGGATACAGTACTCCATGGTGTCCACTAGACACATAGGGTCTGAAGCCAAGTTACTATTTTGAGGGTTTTTTTTTTATCTAAAGGTTCAAACATGTTTAGAGATGTTTAATTAGGGTTTCCCTGAAATTCTGGGCCAAAATATGGCCATTTGACCACCAAAATTTACAGCCGAAATATTATATTTCAACCAGAATTTCGCTTGGCGGTGAAATATTTTGGTTTCAGCCTTGGGCTAAATGCTTAGTGAAACCAAAATTTAAACCATGCTGAGATCTAATATTGATAGGGGAGACATATTTAACTGTCTCAGACCTACCAGACTTAGGGGAGACTGAAATACTTAAATGGGTTGCTCTTCTTAAAGTATATTTTTCACATGCTGAGAACTGCTAACTGTGATCAATAGCATGAGACCCCCATGCTTCAGTCCAATTACACCCCCTGGTGAGTAAAGTTCATTTGAAAGCTTTCTTCCTCTTGTCCTGGATAAAAGACAGTCCTGCAATTTTTTAACCTTCCCCTCTGATCGTTACTGAAGGCAAGATGGGGATTTTCTGCTCCTAATTTTAATATATTGGTCAATAAATTTGCTCAAATTTCACTGGATCTACTTTCACCAGAGTTTTTTTAGGCATTTGTCGCAGTTATTGTAGACATGGTGTTCAGATGGCTGTGCTTGGCAAGCGTATTTATTTCTTGTTGTTTTAGTTCCTATTTTGTTTAGGTAGACATGAGGTGGTAGAGGAATTAGCAGAAGTTTAATAATACCAACTTTATGTTTAGCAGATCTCAGCATAGCTTTTGACAGTGAAGTTAATGGATCCTAGAAGGAGAATTTTAGACCAAGAATCTGCTTTGGTTAGTTGATTTTAACCAAATGATAAATGTAGTTCTTGAAACAGCTATCCTCGATTTCCGTCCATCCATGAGGGATCTAATTTCCTGTATCATTAAAAGTTAAGTTGGCCAATTCAGTGAATACACCTTTTTAAACCCTCTGATTTGTTTAGGCTGAAGAAACAATCAAACTTGTGCCCATGGATTAAACACTATTGGGGTCAATATGAATGTGTCCTCCTGTGGTAGGTGGAACATACATCCTGAAGAATGGCACTATCAAGACATCCTGATTTATGCTCTTTATTTTCATGCTTGATGTCTGAAAGGTTAAAATGAAGCATTGCTACGGTTACAATCAGTCCCATGAAGTTTTGTTTGTACTGTTGGGGTATATGCTGATTATTTTGTTCCTGGATTTTTGCTAGCCTTCAAATGTTTCCTATACCATACATTGAACTTCTGTGTTTTTGCAGGGAGTTGAAGGAATTAAAGCTTACGGGATCGATAGATTGATCCAAATAGCTGCATCTCAACTTAGTGACCGGCTCCCAGAGTCCAGGGAGTCTGCTCGCAGTCTTCTTTTGGAACTGCAAACTGTATATGAGAATTCCAACATCTCTGCACGAACTGCAGAATCTGAGCATTCAGAAATGTGTTCTTGGGAGCACTTCTGTCAATCAAAACTCTCTCCTTTAAGTGCACAAGCTGTCCTGCGTGTTACCAATTTTGCAAGGGAGGGTCTTGTTTTGGGCTCCTAATATTAGATGGTGTATGTCAAAGTATGCAATATGGTTTAATATCTTACAGCCCCCTCATAATTTATGTTGGTTTGGTATATGTTTATGAATATTTATCCTGTAAATCCTATTAAATGTTAAAATGATTTGATAGTGGTTGAAGAATGTATTGAGCTGGAAATGAATTCCTTTTCCCTACCATGATTAGTTCATTTTATATGTTATCTTTCCATTCTTTTGTTTGATTCATGGTCATTAATATACTGGTACCAGATAAATGAGGTATAATCAGTTTTATTTTTGTTTTCAATTCCAGGCTTGCTGCTGAGTTTATTTTTACTATTTTTAAAATTGCGAGTTGCTTTAGTATTAGATAAATTAAAAACATAAAAACTTGCAAGTTGCAATGAATGTTGAGAGAGGAGAGAGGGGGGGGGGGTAGATTAGAGCGTTGTAAGCTCCCTTTTGCCCCCTTCCCCGGCAAATACTTAGTCTCCGTTTGTTTCGCTGTAAAACTTTCACTCGAAAAATTTTACATGTTGAACGATTTTCCATATGCGAGTTAAATTATGATGTAAAATGGCATTGTAAGATTTACCAATGCTTGTTTGTCATTTTATTTTACATGGTACAATTATTCTAAATTATTACATTATATGTCATTATAACCAAATTTAAATTATGGATCATGCATGCTTTGTAGCTGATAAAGAGGTCGGGCATCTTTTCTTTGGCACTGCTTCCACGAGAAAATATTCAGCTTTATAGTTTAATCAATTTTGGGTCTGATGAAAAGGGCTGAAGCATGGATTAATGATGGGATTCTTGAAGATTTTTGAGAAAATTATGAGGCTATGTGAGATTTGTATTTGAGCTACTGAGAAAATTTGGGTCTGATGAAAAGGGCTGAAGCATGGTAATGATGGAATTCTTGAAGATTTTTGAGAAAATAATGAGGCTATGTGATGATTTGTATTTGAGCTACTGACAATGAAGGGACTTCTACAGCTTGGTTAGATAGAAGATCCCACCTACTGGTAATTGTTGTTTCCTTGTGCTTTTATGCAGATGGTTGCACTTTCATTGTCAACAGATAACCCTGTGAACCTGCATATTTGGGATGGCACGCTAGCTATTTTAATAAAAGTCCTTCAATTATATGTTTTATGCATGGTTCCAAGAATCAAAATCGGATTGTCAATTCTGATCAAATCGGATCGGAATTGGCTGGATTTGATTCCCTACTGTCTAATCCTTCATTGAAAAATCGCTTGATTTCTAGTGTTCAGGCCGATTGTCAGCCAATTTGATTCGATTCCTTGAACCATGGTTACATGGACATGTTGGCTGTGATTACTTATCCCTGTTTGACTCTAATCATAGGGTTTTAATTTGAGGCTAGTCTGGTGGAATTGTTGTGCTTTTACTCTGATTGGAATCTACTGGACTATAACTCTTAGTTTGATTATTGAATGTGAAGGAATTTTTATTTATTTATTAAATTACTTATTTCCGTGTATTTTATTATTGTGGGTGGGCCAGTTTTATAGTCATGGTCTCATGGATCCTTTTGATTTAAATCAAAAGAACTTAATTTCCTGTTTGCATGGATGTCTTTATCAGACATTCTTTTTTGGGTAGGTGTCTTTATCAGACATTCATTAGCACTTTCATGCCTCCTCATTGAATTCTTTTAGCAAGTAACTCATTTCATTTCCTGTGTGGACATCTTAATCAAACTTCCATTCTCAATTTTAAAATCTCATTGAAGGAATTTTTTATTTGTAACAAACCTTGCATGGTCTTTTCACCATCGGATTTGCACTAATTCCGAAATGAAATACCTGAACCTTGCAATTTCTTTTCAATTACCTCTATTGGTTATAATAATATTAAAACAGAATCAAATTAGGGATCGGTCAAGTACAAAACCGATACGAATCGGCCAATCCGATACTTATTATTTAGCCCCAAAAAATCTTAGTTTATAATCATTAGCAAAACAGGATCCATGTGGCTGAGAAAAGACTTGGTTAGGTGAGTTGAGTGGAGCACTTAGGATTATTAATTCATGTTATGTATTCTTTAAGAAAATAATGCACTTTGAGATAACTTCCACCCACTCCATGAGATAGATCAGCCCACTTCCCCCATCATTTTGTCAGTCTGTGAAAACTGAAAACAGAACCACTCCACCTGTAACAAATGCAAATCTCCAGTCTTTCGATCATATGTAAGTTCAGTTTCTCCCTTCATTTTTCTGGGTTTTCTTTAAAATTTTGAGCCTTATTTTCCATGTTCAACAGGTGGTCTAACCATTCTAGCTACTGGGGAGAAATGAAATGGTATGCGATACTTTTGGGAGATCTGATCGATTGATTGGAAAGGAGAACTGTGTGGATATCACTGATCTTTTGGGATGAGAACTGGAGTTTCATGAGTTACAGTGAGATTGTAGTGAGTAATAGGGTGGTTTCTGAGTTTTGTGAAACAAATTATGGCAACAACAGTTGTCATCTCTGTGATACTAGTGTTGGTGGGTATCGTTGTTACAGTCCTAATTCATGTTATTGCTGGGAGAACCTTTCGGAGAGGGTTCAGCTCTGCTAGCATGGAGGAGACGGGTAATAATGGAGGCAATTCCGTGTCCATTGATGATCTAGAGAAGCTTCCATGCTTTGAATTCAAGCTAGGAGACAAGGAAAGCAGTACTATTGATTGTGCAGTTTGCTTGGAAAGTTTAAAGATGGGCGACAACTGCAGATTACTGCCCATTTGTAAACACAGATTTCATGCTCAATGCATCGATTCATGGCTGTTGAAGACACCAAATTGTCCGATCTGTCGAACCAGTACTGATTCACGAAACCACAGCGTTGTTTTGATTGAGGAAACTAGCAATTCCAGTGATGAGGTAATGTAAAGATGTATGTTACAGACAAATTTTTTTTTTTTTTTTTTTTTTTTTTGGTATTCAACAAATTCTTGATTCTCTCTTGATATGAAAATTCAGATTTCAAACAATTCCTGGAAAAATCTTTCAGTACCTTTCATCATTTTATTTTGCTTCACCTTCAGAATGTATCTGAACGTTTTCCATTTCCCCCTATATATATATAGGCTATGTTTGGTTGCAAGGGAAATAAAAAGGGAAGTGAAGGGAAATTGTTTTCCTTTTTTAGTTGCTTGGTTGCACGAGAAGGTGAAATTAATTTTACACCAATTGTTTGATTGGATGTAAAACTGATGTAAAATTTTGTAAAAATTTCAAACTTTATAATCAACATATTTTAAAAAATATATAATTTTGTTCTATCCGTTTACTAAAAATTCTATATTTAATGAATGGGCCCACCATTAAATGAATGTTAACCCTACCTATCACTGTCCAGTGGCCACACCTTTGATACAAATGACTCCATTGAAGGTCTACGTTTCTTAAATGATCATAATTAACATTTAAAAATAGTTTTAAGATTGTTTGTCAAATTACCCAAGTTGAAGACTGTTTGTCAAATTACCCAAGTTGTAATCAACATTTAGAAGCTAAATTTTATACTTATTTTAAATTTTTTTTTATCTACATATAAAAAGAAAAACATTTAGAAACTTAATAGTCATCATCGATGGAATCAAAACATCCTTTCTTTGACATTGCAATAAAAAAATGACTTTGAACAATGCTAGCTATAGATAACACACATGACTTGACTTTGCTGCCTATTCAACTACGGGTATTCGTTAACTAATCCTTAAATGGCACAATGTATCATAGCCCTAAAAACAATTAACATATTAGATAACTTATGGAAGAAGCAAGTTTGTAGTTCATAATCATTATAACAACGGATTAATTTGGGATCCTAAAATTTGAATGAGCAGACTGAACATATGATCTTTGTAGATATATGAAGGAGTGGGATGTAGCAATTCAACTATTGCATTATAAACAAATTCAAGATCATCCTTCAAAACAATTGAAGAAACTAAAACTGAATAAGAAAGACAGGATTCCCACAATAGATTAATTAAAACCAACACATTTTAATTCAAACACCAAGTTCATTATCCTCTAATCATAAAAAGACCCACAAAATTCGACTACCACCACCGATGCATCAAAGAAGACCTCACTACCATCCATAGACAAAAGTTGAAGGTGATGATCAATGGACTCGATCAAAACCTCAAGATCCATCTCTTCCATTCCTCTACATTCTTAAGTCCTAACTACAAATGTCTTCGCTTGAAGTTCATTAACAATGACGAAATCATAAACATTGTCAACTATATCTTCATTAATCTTGCCCACTTCTTTTATATCTTCATTGTGTGCTCCATTTGTTCAGCCCAAATGATGTTCTTCTGTTGTTCAGTGTTACATGAATCATCATCCTTTGTTAGAACCATACAAGAGTTAACTTCGAACTACAAATACAAAAATTCATTTGAGCACGTGAGGTTTACGTGAACAATGTCTCCAATAGGTGACAAAACCCTCCTCTCAGCCTCCTCTCCTTCCTTGCACTTTCATCCACAGGTTGGTATCTCCCAAAGGAAAGAAAAGATTTTACATTAACAGCAACAAAAAGCTGCATTTTTAGTAAAAACAGAGGCATTTTAAAAACAGGTTGCAAGGGCTTGTCTGACTACAAGAATGCTGAACAGAAGTCTGTTGATGCCTAGCTTAAGTGCTTCATTGTTTTACGAAGAAGTCAAATTATTGCAGCCTATTTCTTTTGATAAGATCTTTGAGTTCGAAAGATTTAATTCCCTCTATAAAGGGTTTGTGCAACTAGGTTGATTTTCAGATATTTCTAATCGAGGTAGAGTGTTCGAGCTTCAGAAAGAAAGTGGAAGGAAGTGGACTGTAGAAAGAAATTTGAATCAGTTAAGACAGATAAAAGAGGACACAACTGATAATTTTGAGGTCATTTGAATCATTGGTAAACCCAATGAAAGCATGAATAGTGGTATCTTCTGGAGAGTTTCTTTAAGAAGTAGAGAAGAGTACAACTTGCGTTTTTCAACATTGAAGTTAGAAATGATACATCTATTAGAGGGAGATTTTAGGGTGAATCAAACACCCTAAAATCACATTTTACTAAAACAACCAAAAACCGTAAGAAGAGGTGGTTGCCTGTGCTAGGTCAAAGGAAACTCGAAGCACCTTCATCAGAGTAGGAAGAAGATGGTTGCAGTTCGACAGCTTCTCACAGAAAATGTTTGCAAAGAGATCCTGACTGGGAGAGGATTTTGTGAGAGAGAGAGAGAGAGAGAGAGAGAGATTGTTTGTAATAGATCAAAGGCAAACTCGAGGCACCTTCATCAAGCAGGAAGAAGACGGTTGCAGTTCCACAGCTTCTCACAGAAATGTTTGCGAAGAGATCCAGAGTAAGGAGATGATTTTGAGAGAGAGGAAGTGAGAGCCAAGTCGAGTGTCGGGAGTAAATGTGTCGGGGTTTGAATTTTCATCTCATTTTGATTGGGAAATAAAAAAGGGAAATATTGGATATACGTGAAATATATTTTACTTCTAAAAATTATTTCCCGGCCAACCAAACATTCAATAAAATTCTCCGTATGAAATAAATTTCACTTCTCTTCAAATATTTGCATTTTCCTGCCAACCAAACAAAGCCATATGGACCTGGATCCTCTCCTATCGTCAAATCGCGACATCGTTCATCTGGGATGTTCGACGCACATGCCAATACATTATAACCCATTCGATGGACGATTGGTGGGCTGAACAACAGAAGATGATCTTTTTCCAGAAATTGCTCTTCCCTATACTTGCCCTATAAAGGGATTGCAGGTTTGATGGCTGGGCCTGATGAACCAAGTCCCGCTGAAACCCCCTTCTCTTTTTTGGTCCATTGGTTGAAGAAACGGAAGATATCCTATAGACATGGTTCAAGTGACCCCTCCCTCTTTTCTGTCCCTAGGGTTTTTTTTCCTAGAATGCCCACAGTAGAATCGGGACAACCCTTCTTGGATGTAAAGCACACACATCGGAATAGGGTAGCAGATGGGGGTGCTACAACTAGGGATTATGACTTGAATCTGAATCCCTGGATTTATGACAGGAAGCACGCAACCACTATGATATGACTTGAATCTGAGTCCCTAGATTTATGATAGTACCCATGCATCTTATGGACACTGCCACCTTTGTAGCAGATTGGGGTGCTACAAGTAGGGATTATGACTTGAATCTGGAGTCCCTGGATTTATGATAATACCCACGCATTCTATGGAGGATCCCAATCATCTTTTCCCTGTAGTTCTGGGAGGAGGGAGACACCCTTGTCGGATGGTCGACACATGATTCTTGGGAAAATCTGAACCCCACGTTCAAGCCGACACCCAACAGAGAAGTCGAACCGACAAAGGGTGTCGGCTCGGACGTGAAACTCAGATTTTCTCAAGAATCACGTGTCGAGCATCCGAGAGGAATGTCTCCCTCCTCCCTGAAATACAGGGAGCTCCCTGAAGTACAGGGAGGAGACGATTTGAATCCTCCTATGAACACTGGCACCTCTGTAGCAGATAGCGGTGCGACAGATGAGTTGTATAATTTATAGACATGGGTTCAAGTTTACATCATTGCGGAAATGGCGGACAAAAACCCATGGAAACAACAAAATATTACATGATTTCACAATTTAATCAGCAGCCGTGTTTTCTTCGTGGGACCAATGCTGATGCCCCTTTAAATTCCACATCAGAACTTCCATGGGAGGCGGAAGACATTGGGGAGTATGTACAAATATATAGCTCGGTGCATCCATTAGGACTGAAACAATATTAACTACGGTCTACCTCCTGCAACAATACCACCTAAGCTGGCTAGATATTGCCAACTCAAAATATGGAAGATGAATCCTACGCTACTTGAGGCGATACCCTTATCACCGCAGGGTCAGGATCAAATCCTGTTAAGTCTTTTTGTTTCATTATAAAATTGTCCCTGCAAATGATATTGTATGTGAAACTTTACTCCATATAAAACTAATGTCATTTCCCTCTAGGAATTTTTTGCTATCTATTTTGATGTAAAACACAGTTCTAAATGGAGTAAAAGTTCCCACATTGAAACAAACGTATTGATATGGATTAGGTCACGACAACCGTGAGGGCAGAATGCTCAAAACAGAAAATCATAAGCAGCCATCGGCGCATGCTTCCCGGCTGTAAAGATCCATAAGGAATACTGAGCCATCATGGGTTTGTCTTCGATCAATTGATGGTTTCACTGCTTTAAAACACCATATGCAGATAATGACAGCCTTTAAAGTTGTAAACTTCTCCAATATACCCTAATTCAGTAGATTAAGGAGCCTCCTAAGGGGCGATTATAGTTTGACCTTCAGAAAACTCAAGTGTAAGTTTTCTCCATAACATGTTGATATCTATCTCACATTCATCACAAGCAACATGAACGACAATGCAGAAAACAGCGGGGAGCTAACAACTGATGCATTTAGCTCTTCTCAGTATTATTCTCCAGTTCTCTCTTCAGCTGTAGAGAGAAATCGTCATTCACATCATCGTCATCCCAGTCATCTTCCCACTGCTGCATGACATCATTTCCGTTTTCCTTGTCATCCCACTCTGCAAAACAATAAAGCAGGAAGAAAAAAATAAAAATAAAGGAAAGGTCAAGCAGAGAAACAACACATATAATGTCCCAATGTCAATGGAAGCAAGCAAAATCAGGGTCCACTGTCCACGTCAGAGACACAGCCATCGAATACTAAAACAATCATTGTAAACAAGAATACCTAGTGTGCAATTGTATTACAGAAATTTAAGACATGAATACCTAGTGTGCAGTTGGAATTATGGAAACTTGTAAAAGACAATGATTATAAAAGAGAACGGCAAAAATAATTAACATAATAACAAAATTTTCTCCACTAGATTATGTGAGAGAGAGAGAGAGAGAGAGAGATGAAGAAGAAACTTCACCTGCAAAAAGGTTAAACAGACTTTTCTCTTGCTTATGATTGACCAAACCAGCAGCAGTTTATCAGAATGAACATCAAGAAGATCCAAGGTTTAAAATATCAGTATCGGTATTGTATTGGTTGTTACCGATACCGATGCAATACGATACTAACAATTTGGAGAGACTCAGTTTTCACTTCTTCCACTCGAGAAGTAATCATGTGAAATGAAATGGAAAGTATCAATATGATGTTAATAGTTACCGTATTGCGAGTATCATATTGGTAGCTATCAATACTAATATGATACGGCTGATACCTAACAATACGATAAGATACTTATAATCTTGCTCTGATCAGACTCCCGAAGTAAAGACTAAATTGCATGATCCTGTCCACATACTTGTTCACCGTTGCTTTTTAATTTCCATTGCCAACCAGAGTAACTCATAAATGGACCCAAAAAAAATTAAAATAAGAATTTCCTGTGAAACAAATTTTTAATCCTAGACATTTACTTCTCACCTAGCTTCTTAATTATTTAAAATAAAAAAATAAATTGCCATTTTTCTATTTTATCAAGGTAAAATATAATTCCTAAGCAAGAACTTCCCTAATCCTAGTGGACAATAGTCAATGGGTGATGCAGCAGTTTGCTCATGGATGGATCGATACGAACCGATTTGACTACTCAAACCAAACTTGAACCAGTTCAAATCCAAACCCAAATCCAAACCAACTTTTTTGTCTGGAAAGGGTTGGTAGAGAATTATTTAGAATATGAAAGTTTAAATTTTATGTTTCCTTATTTATGATTTCTATTTTGATTAGAGATTTTATTTCATAGAGATGTTATTTAGTTACTAAGCTTATATCAATTAGTTTAAGAAAGTATCTCCTTTAAATTAAACATGTAATAGGACTTTATTTTCAAAGTTGATAATGAATTGAAGTCAAATACTTTGGTACCTGCGTGGTCAGTGTGTGTGGTTGTGAGCTGCGGCTCCCTTTTCTCCCTTATCCCTCCCTTCCTGTTCCCTCTCTTTCTTCCTTATTACCTCCCCTGTTCTGGGCGGTAATCCCAGCAACACAAAATCCTTTGAACTCCATCATCCCATCTCCTCTCACCCTAAAACCTTGGAGATATCTTCCACACCCCTAGGCGACCCTACCTCTGGACTTTCCCAACCCAAGCCTTCCTTTGTTACAATTTTAGAAGCAACAGATCAAAATTGGTTCTCTGTTTACCGCCAGAACTGTTTCAGGAAGCTTGTTCTCTCTTAAGATTCAATTTCTTGGCCTGATTTGAGTTGGAAACGATAGGCCTGAATGTTTCGAACCTTCGTCTGAAGTTTCGGAGCCATCGGATGCATATAGAAGAAGTTCTTCCATTCTGAAATAAATCTGGTTTACCATCTCCTATGTTGGCTGGAGGTTGAAGACAACAAGCCACGATTTATTTGTTTTATTGTTTTATTTGCCTCTTTCCTGAAATACCCCTGGGCTTCATAAATAATTCTGTCTTGTCCTTTCTTAAGTTATCTACCAGTATGACCCTCAACCCTTTTGTCTTAATTTCAGTTTCATCCTAAAGGTCTGTTTGTTTAATCCCTAATTATTAAATTCCTTTTATTTACAACTCAGCCACAGCTTCTATTATTGATCTTATATTGTTTGGTTGGGCCCATTAGCGGATCCAATAGGGTTTTCCAACCCGGGTCCTCCATCAATGGGCCACAATAGCCTGTGGTGCAGTTGCGAAAGATCCATAAACCAAATGACTTCCAAAATCCAGAATTGAGTAGGCTTCAGCTGAATCAACCTAAGGCCTACAATATGTAACCTGATCACAGGAGATGAGTGCACGAATATAGCAAAATAGACCAAAAAAAAAATTTACTCACAAAATTTCAGTAAAACAATCAAGAATAACCACCTTAAATAGCTTAATCAAATTCTGTTATGTGCAGCTTCAATCTTCACAATAGTAAACGAGAGCAGACAGTTTGATCCAATGAATCAACTGGGTAATAAGATTCCAGGGAAGTCAACATTATTGAGTCCTAAAATTTAAATCTGCACTGATAAGCCAAGATGGGGATTCCAGGGTGTCCAACAAATTCCCTTTTCAGTGACCAGTTTTGTAAAAGATGGCCTTAGGCAAGGTTTAAAACTTCAAACCTCACTAAAGTAGAAGAATCCAATTGATTTGAAGCCCAAATTAAAGTATTCATGAAAAAGAAAAGGGCCAAATAAAACAGCACTGGTACTGTAAGCTCGTATTCATTGACGCAGCACAACCTCGATTTATGTATTTTCTAAGACTGTACCACAAGGAAAGGTAATAGGGAACAAATGGTTTAATAGTGTGTATAGAAATATTAGAGAATAGAAAAATAATAAGGAAAAAAAAAACTGTTATTGAGCCATGTATAATTTACCTAGGAGAAATAAGAGGATGATAGAGATAACGAAGAAGAGGTATTACCGGAGGGGAAGAAAGAACATAGGCCACAAAAGACAACCATGAGTAGTTAATCTTTTTAATCAAACTTAAATTAATCCAATCCATCTCGTATAGCAAGAAGGGCAGGGTACATATCCTTATATGGAAATCTCAAATTCTCTAATCGTAATAAAATTCAAACCATTACCTATTGAGCAATGATAGACTGAAAGTAACATATTTGAACTCCTAAACTGATTACGAATTAAAGACTAATTGCAACTTCAAAATCCTAATGGAACTAGGACCAAACAACCTATTATACTCTCAAAATCCTAATGCTACACACTTAAAGGGCAGAGGTAATTCGGGAAACTCAGAAATAAGGAGTCTTCTTCCCTAACCTCTCGACAGAATAGGGAGGCGGAAACCAAGTCTGGATTTGAATGAGAGAACTCCCTCATACAACCGGGGATGAACCAGAAATAATAGGTAAGACTTCCTAATCCATTGTCTTCATGAATCCAACCAATAACAGCCCGTAAAATCAGGGATTACTAGAAATCTTAACTTCTGAAATCAAAGCTAGCGGTAAGAACAAGGACAGACCTGAAAATGTGGCCTGTAAATCACAGCAGGGGAACACAATGGTCACATAACTCAAGAGCTTGGGTCGCCCTAGGATAAAGAACTATTACCCCAAGCTATATTGATGGGGTTCTCGTCAAATCTCCAAACCAGCAAACACCACAAGTTGCTAGGGTAGTCAGGAAAATAAACAAATGGAACCGTATTTACTTAAATTCCCCTACCCTAAACTTCTTTTCTGATTCCCCCTACAAACAAACTTTCACCTCTCTTTCTCCCCTTATATTTCAAAATCCCTAATTTGCCATCATCTCCAACCTGCAGTCAGAGTTGTTGCCATTGCACACTCTCCAGCTTTCTTTACATCTCTTCCCCCTTCTCTCTCCCTGCTATCTCTTGCCTGCAATTGAACATGTTTGGAAGCTTGACCAACACTACAGATGTAAACGAATAGTTGAAAATCCGGATTCGATTCACATCCGCATCCGTTTAGGGGAATCCGAATCTGAACATTCAGATTTGGATGCGAATACGGATAGTTCAGTTAAAGTTTGGATGCAGGTTCAGATATCACCCAAATAGATCGAATATAATCCGATCCGTTTAGATAACTATGAAAATTTGTATAACACTTGAATTCCGCATACAGGCTATAGCAAAAAGGTTTCTCGGTAATTACACTTTACATCTCTCACTTTCAACGCTTCTAGTTCTTAGGGTTTTGTACTATTGTATTGTTGCGGCCTTTTGCTCTGAGTTGTCTTTGCCTTTGGACAAAAGGAAAATGACAGAGAAAGCCTGAAGCAAGTAAGCAAGCTGCAACGCAACTTGCAACCTGCAACCTGCAAACTGCAAAGCAACTGCAATCCTGCAATCCTGCAACTAGGGTCTTTCTTGATATGATTCTTGTTTCCAAGATTTTTCACTTGATTTTGATGAAAGGATTAATCTCTTGTTCAATATGCTATTGAGCGCAGAAAAGGGAGACCAAAGTTGATCTATCTCTCGATTTTGATGAAAGGATTAATCTCTATTTTGGATATGTCATTCCTCTTCAAACTGGTCTTACAAAGTATACATTATCTCATCTTCCGATCTTTTTTTTGCTTCAGTGTTTAGACTGTCAAACTCCAATTCAGCTGTGGTTTTCCAATCGAAATTCAGAATCTCTAAGTTTGGGAAAATCAAAATACAGTGAGCAGATAGCTCTGTCCAACATCTCTGTTTTCCTTTCCACAAGCTGTTGTGATTCGGTGGGGTTTCATGGTTTCCTACACTCTAGCTTCCCAGGAATTATCCTAAAGTTTCCTTCTTCTACTTCATTTTTCTTGTAAGTATGTGAAGAGGAAACCTAAAGGAACGAATTCAATATTTGATTCAATAATTAATGTTGTTTCTCCCTTGTAGATTCCATTTTCTGGATTCAAATCGGATATTAACCAATATCTGCTTAAAAATCGAATTCAAATTCGTTTTTTATTCATCCAGCGGATTTCGGAACGGATTCAGATAGAGTAGTTGGTAAATGTATTCGAATTCAGATAGTAGTGTATTTTATTCGAATTCAATCCGTTTACATCTCTAACCATCACTTCCTCCGTAGCTTCGGACCCATAAGTGAAGTTATCACAAAAGGGCTTACCTCCAGCCTCGCTTTATAAAAAGCTAATAAAGGAGGATTCCTTGGTGAATAGTGACGGAAGCATTAAATAGGAATTGAGTTCTGGCAATGAAGTGCTCTATGATGCCTCCTCTCATCCTAGCGAAGACGGAAGTGAGTTGAGATCGAACAAAGTTACCAAAAGTAGCGAACTTCAAAATGCATGAGACGGACATTCAGGGGGCAGTGATGATCAAGCTGCACCACATGTGGTCTTGGAAACAACACTTGCTGAGCAAACCGCATCCAAATCAGCATGAGATTCAGTAATTGTCAAACATCTCTCAATCAATACAACTTTATCTTCTTCTCTCCCAAGGATAAATTCCAGCATCCACATCTGATCCAAATATGCTTCTCAATAAGAAAGAGAAAGCAGATTATGTGGCTTGTAATTATTCAGATTATTACCTGAATGTTTAACCCATGCTTTCAAAGGGAGGTGAGTTCTAGCAATGAAGTAGAGTATGGTGCTTCCTCCCATCGTCGTGTTGAAAAAATGAATCAATATATATCAAACAAATTACATGGAGTAGTGAGCTTGAAATTACAAAATCTGGACTTTTAGGGGTAGTAATAATCCAGTTGCATCACATGCGGTGCCAGAACCAATAACTATGCAACTCTGTTTCTGCTAAAACCCTAGGTTCCGAAAGCAGTTCGAGTTTTTGTAAGATAAGAACTGTATCGAGGCATCATGCCAACCTTACAGCAGATGTTGGAGACGATGGCAGTCTATTCAAGGAGGCGATGAATACATTCCCACTTGGGAGCAATTGGAAGACGGCGGGTGAGGTGCAAGCATATGATTTAAACCCAACAATCCCATGGATGTCGTGATGAGAGAGAGAGAGAGAGAGAGAGAGAGAGAGAGAGAGAGAGAGAGAGAGAGACGACGGGAGCTGGCAGGGTGCGAGAGAAGTGGAGAGGAACAAGAGGATGTCCGGGAACCAGTGATAAGGTAATTTGGGGGTTTTAAAATACCAAGGGAGAAAGAGGTAAAAGTTTTATCTTCTAGGGAATCAAAAAGAAAGTTCGGAGCAGGGGAGTTTTAGTAATTATGA
The DNA here is from genome assembly GCA_028583415.1 of Protea cynaroides. Classification (NCBI taxonomy): domain Eukaryota; kingdom Viridiplantae; phylum Streptophyta; class Magnoliopsida; order Proteales; family Proteaceae; genus Protea; species Protea cynaroides. The sequence continues at coordinate 52,815,417 of CM053268.1, forward strand.
GACTGATAAAAATTACCAGTAAACAAATAGATAGCAGTAGCAGTAGAGGGAAGAAGGAAGTGAAAGGAAAAGGAAGCATTACCGTGAGGAGAAGAGGGGAGGAGAGAGAAGATTAGTCGCTCAACAGCATATGAAACTTCAAAAGTTCTATTCATTCAATATTTAAATCTCAACTTCAATCAATGGGTTACAGCAAGTATTTAAAGAAAATTAAAGACGTTCTAAACCGATAAACTCCTAAACTGATAAACTTCTAAATTCAGTAGAAGTATAGATAAGCTCAAACGCATCTCCTGTATCTAACTACAAGAAAATAATAAACTAACTAAAGCAGAACCCAAATAAAACTCCTAACTAAAACTCCTTACTTGTTCGACTGGACCCAAAGGTAGTTGGTTTGATCCTGCTTCATCGTGACCTGGGTTTCCAAGTTGAGTCAAACCAGTCCAGCCATGCGATTGCTCCTATATCAGCTACTAGGAAATGACTTTAAAAAAATGGAGTACCTCCTTGGACTAAACTTTTGGGTTTTATAATTGACCCCACTAAAGGAATAAAAGCCCATAACCACCTACCACCTACACAGAGACTATTCTTGATGTATGACTGCATTATCGAATATCGACAAAGATAAAATAACAAATCATAGAGCAGCAAAGAAGAACCAGTAATGAAGAATAACTCCAGTCCTTCATTGATGTCAAACCTCGAAGCAATTTCTATCAACAGCAATGGTTTTGATTTCTTAGACCCTTTTGACATGGATGCGGGCTTATTCAAATCCCACCCCTCCACACACACACTACAACAGCAAGGTTCTAGACCCTTTTGCAGGAGGCGGGTTATTCTAACCACACACACACACACTCACTAAAAAGCTATTATGAAATTAGAAACTCCTACTAAGAACCTACAACTCATAGGATTTGTACTCCTAGGATTATGAGAATAAATTCATTTCTTATTAGATCCTGAACACCAGAATTAGATTGACTCATATTGGATAGAAGGTCCTGTGAGCTGCTCAAAGTTGCATTTTCATGTCCAAATGGGGTTAAATAGGATTCAAGCTTCTTCTCAACAAGGTCCTAAAACACAGATGAGATTTCAGTCTCTGAATAGTGAATACTACCTTGACTTAGACCCTCAAATGTCCCTGTAATTTGAAGAAATCTGACAGCTTTTAGACCCTCTAGACTTGAATAGACACCTAACCAATAACATCACCCTTAAGCATTAACTCACACACATTTGAGGATTCTTTTTTTTTTTTTTATCACACCCCCTCATGCGATGTGTAAGATTGTGGGGGTGGCGTGGGAGGGGGGGAGTTACATGCCTAGGGAAGGGAGAGATAATGGAAGCATGTTAGTGTGAAAAAAAAGGTTCACACTAAAAATTGACAGTGCACAGATGAGTAATCTTCCATTAAGCATTTTTGCACTTACTGTCATTCTCCATTTGTAATTCTAATCAATGACAGATGGAAAAGGAAAACAAGGAACCATTATCAATAAATTTGCAGGAAAGAATTCCTTTTTAGCTGAATCAGTTCTCAATAGACAGGATGATTACTATTATCTATGGTACAATTTTGAACAGTTAGATAGTCCGGGCAGGACACTGATGTTTTTCAAATGGCAACAGAAACACTTGCAATGACTCTCTTCCCTTGATGAGACAGGTCAAGCGTAGTCTGCAAATTGGTATTTAAAAACATTTTAGACAATAAAATGGTATCATTCAGATACCCATACTATGCCATGGATGGATAAAATGGAATTCATCAGTACAGTCAGGTCAGATCACCTGGAAGCGGAAGTTAAGAAAAATGTCACAAATGAATGAACTCAATCATGAGCTAATAAAAGAATATTGCATTGTGATCCAACCAATGCATACTACCGATCAGTTTTGAACAATTCCAACCTAAATACACCGTAGTTTATAATGAAAAATCAATACATAAGAAAAATATAAGTAACTCTATACTGGCTTCAAAACAAAGTCATTCAGTGCATGAACTCAGAGATTTCAAGATGTAGAGAACATATAAATTCCTTAATTATATCTTCTTCTTCTTTTTCTTCTTTTTTTTCCTCAGTGCACCACATATAAAGTTTTACAATTTAAATCCCATCAAATAAAGTGACTTCAAAAACCACATGTACAACCATAATATCAAGGAAGACAATTCAATAAGAAAACATCAGAAAAATCCAAAGCCAACAGGTTTAATCTTGGATAAACAACTAGAGATCAAGATAGAACATCAACTAACTGCAAAAACGACGGATATAAAATGCAAAGAAACAAATCCGTAAGTTACCTTCACCAATTTCAAATTCTTCAAATTCGTCATCGTCTTCAAAAAGATCTATCTTGGGATCCTCCGTCACAGCCTTGGGCTCTGTCGCCATTTCAAACAGCTACGAGAAAGCTGCAAAAATAGCAAAATAGCAGTCGACATCAGACGTAGGCTCCGAAATTGTGAAATTTGTCAATAGGTTGAATATAAAAATAGATAATCAAATTTTAATACTGAAGACTATCAGAACTTTAAGAGGCGTAGTTTCAAGAAAGTACGTTGCCAATCATGCAAAACAAAAACTAAATTCATGAGTTCAGGGACTTCCTTGCAGTGTAGGGTTTTTGCACCAAAAGGCATATAGAACAGAAAGAGATAAAAAAAATTACCCTTTTAATTCGCTTGAAGATCCTTTATGGTTGAATAGTGAAGCTAAAAAACTGCCGAACCCTAAACAAAATTTTCTCCGAGCACACAAGGAATCACTTCGAAAGATATCAAACGGAGAGTATTGGTGATGCTAAATGCAACCTGGTTGGAACATCAAAATAGAAAGAGAGAATACCTATTTGAAGGGTCGTTGAGTAGCCGGTGCGAGAGCAGATGGTCACTCTGGATTCTTGATTCTGAAGACCGGACTTCGAAACATCAAGCAAGCAATCCCAGTCAGGGAATCAGGCTCCTGTCCACGTGGAAGAAGATAATAATGACGTAAAAGGGAAGAAAAGGATATTTTCAACGAAAAAGAAATCCACCCTGCCCGTATGGGGATGTTTTCCCACGCCCTCTCACATCCTGATCAATACCCATTCAGATAGTCTCTTGCCAGGGGTGGTTGCAAGATGTCGTGGGTATCGACTGAATCTGAGCCTTTCAGTCAGAATCCGAACCCTTTCTCCATTTCTTGCCTCTGATTCTGGCTGGACAGTTCGGATTCAGCCAATCCCCACATGTCTGGCATCGACTGGTCGCAATCGAATCTCCTACAGACCCTTTGGCAGGAGACCATTTGGATCCTTCACCATCAAGGCTCATTGATAAAAAGATTCCCCATATTGACGAAGTATGAATTTTTTTATTTTTTTATTTCTTTTTAAGCTTGGTTTGTTAGCTAAATTTATATGGATAATATTTTATATGTAAAAAATGATTTTCATGTTTGTTTTGAGTAGATATTAAAAAACAAAGTTCTTTTTCCATTCTTTCTTAAAGATCACTATATTTTATCTCTATATTTTATCTTTTAAAAATAAATATTAAATTTTTTATTACATATAAAATGTTACACATAAAATTTTATATCAAAACAGACAGAGCATTAGGGAAAAATTTCTTGTACCTTTTTTGTGCTAATGTCTAATTCTCAATTCCTCTTAATAAATGTTGGCAATTATAATTGTACCCTTTTAACTCTGATGGTGTTAATCATACCCTTGATGGATTTAAGGCAAGTCAATATTGAAATGACAAATTTAACCTTCTTTATCTTGAATGATGTATAGCTATATATAGAAGTGCATGAATTAGATCAATAAATTATAGATGTTGATAACTTCCTTTGAATTCTTACAAAGACAAAGAATATGAAATTAAGGATGATAGTCTTGAGAAAAAGTACAAAGATTGGCAAAGGAATCTACACCTTGATTGAGTCTCTGATTGGATGAGCAGCGAGCGAAATGGCTTGCAAATAACCTTGATTTCCACAATTTGTTTCCTACGGGTTTTATTTTTTAGGTACCTAATGATTCTTCTCACGATTTCTACAAAACAAAAATGATTCTTCTCACGATCATGATTTGTTGGGGGGAATTTTTGCATATAATAGCTCCTCCTGTTAATCTCTTCTCTGTTTTCCTTTATTTTTTTGTTCATTATAATAGAAAAATACAAGCTATTCCCCATTTCTGGGCGAAATCTGCAGCCCAAGGGTTAGGAGAGTACTTTGATCTTTCTTTATTTTTTTTTTTTATATTTATTTTTTTTATTTTTTAACTCTGGTTTCTACCTCCCATAATTCGTAAGACAGATCTAATTGTGAAACGTTGAAGAAGAAGACCAGAACTTAGCCCACAACATCCCAATCCCTTATATCGTAATCAGTCCTATGCAAAATGAAAAAAAAAAAAAAAAAAAAGTGGAAGAAGATAGATCAAGAAGGGTAAAGAAGACATTTCATATTTCAATAAATGCAATAATGATACTTCACTATCACTTTAAGGGTGTTGTTGTCTTTAAAAGTTTAAAGATGAGCTGACATCAACGACTAATATAAATTAATTAACGGATTGGGACTGTCTGTAACAAGGTTTTGAAATTAGAGATAATACACATAATTGTCAGAAACTATTAGGAGAGAATTGAAATTAGGCCATAGTGTAAGGATATATGTTTAATATTTTAAGTTAAATCAAAAAATGAGAAAATACTTGCATCCAACCCGCAAATGGCCGCCCTGCCATAGTTGCGAGTCTATTTTTCTGTGGAAAACCACATACTAACCCTGTCCATAAGAAAACAATTTCACAATAAGTTTCTCATCTTTCTACCATTTTACAATTAATTTTATTTACTTTTTAAACTTTGCTTTTGTATTTGTAAAAGTTTCATGCAAATGATTTTTTCTTCACGTAAACTGTTCGGTCTTTTAAATTTTCTTTTTTTGGCATTTTATGTTAAATCAATTAGTGGAAAATACTATTTCATAAGAAAAAAAACTCACCATTTTACATGGAAACAAACAGAGCTTTAGACTATCAATAAATTGGTCATAACTCTTTCATCTAAACTCCAATAGACTTGATTTTTACTGGATTTTAAAGTTAAACTTCATATCTGACCAAAAAAGAAAAAAAAAAAAGTTAACTTCATAGAATTACAACTTTCATGTATGGAAAAAGAGACTTAAGATCGCTAGTCAAGAGTCAAGACTAGATATCACACTAGTAGCAGCCCATCTTATAAAACACATGCCTGCTCCTAAGTTCTATATAAGTTTCAAAAAATTGGAATGGGATATGGTATTCGTCTATTTCAAGTTAAAAAAACAAATTTCGCCAATTCTGATCCAATTTTTTTACTAAAAAAAAAGAAAAAGAAAAATTAACTGATCCAATTTTTAAACCCTAATTCCATAATGAATCTTGTGGAAGAAATCATATATATATTATATATTATTATAGATATGGGGTTCTAGTGAACCCTGATACATCATTAGCAGTGAAGTCAAAGAAGCAGGTGTTTTTGTGAATATCAATAATTAATGAAAAAATGATCTATCCACTGTCGGCGCTGCATGTTATCTCACATTCTCTCACTTGACACCGTGTTCCCATCGACAGAATGGCGATACTGTTCACAACTAATTTTGCGAACATGTTCCATCTTATGGGCTGAAGCCTTCGTTTGAACCCGGCCTTACCTATATATAATGGCTAAGGGAGATGATGTTGTCTCAGAAAAAGGAGCTATAATGAGTTTTAACGATGTGTGCAAGGAATTATGCAGCCCATCAATAAAAATTGTCACGTTGTAAAAACCCACATCATCAGCAAAACTCGGCCACTTCAGCTGCCAACCTCCCATATGGTGGGCCACTAAGGGATCCGAATCGTCTCCTCCCTGAAGTTCAGAGAGGAGGAAGACGCTCTCGTCGGATGGCCGACACGTGACTCTTGGGAAAATCCCAACTCCCTGTATTTTCCAAACTCCCTAAAATACAGAGAGGAGACGATTTGAATCCACCACCTAGAAGGCCCTATCAGCTCAGCATCCACATCTAACAGAGCTCGGTCAGATTAGCAGTCGACCCTAGCTACCTGCGTATAGTAGGCCGTCGGGAAGGCTCTACCAGCTCAACCTCCTCACCCCGCAAACCTCGGACTCCTCTAACGTCTAGCCCAATCAGCATCGCATCCAGCTTCCTCAAATGTGGGCTCCTGAGATACTCGGCTTCATCGGTTCTCAAGTTGTGTCTCTGTAGACTTCTATCTTCACAATGACTTATCCATGCAAAGATACTTGTCACGTATTCCGATCTCGCACGGATTCCTACTTCTAGAAGAACTCTTGTTCCCATTTGGATTCCAAATGAACACAAGTGACTACACTACAAGAATGTGGGGCAACGGCGTCATTTTGGCGGAGGGATACGCTATGGATATCGTCTAAGTCGGCGTTTGCTATTGATCTTGTCTAAAGTGGCGTTTCCATGAAAACACAGCTGTTGTTATTGTTACTGTTTAATTGGAAACGCAGCTATAACTACAAGCATATGGGAAGGATTTCAAAGGGGATCGTATATGCAGCGGAGTTTGTTTGTAAACGCTGGTTTCGATATAAACGCAGCTATTGATACTACATATATATTGCGGCGTTTTAACTGGAAAAGGCCGGCCTGGGCTTCCCTTACTCCAACTACTATTTCATTTCATCTCATTTCAGTATTTCACTTCCCGCCTAACCCACGTCCTTGCACGCCCTTCGTTTCTAAGACTCTCAAAGTCCCTGCACTCATCTCTCTAGCTATCTCTCTTTTCTTCTTCTTCATCTTTCACCTCCACTGCTACCACCGTTACAGTGTTCACTCTAACGTTTTCTCTTATTTGCCCTACTTCAGCAGTTTAGATCCGGATTGCAGTCATTCAATGTGGACAGCTGGCAAACCAACCTGTTCAAGGGCAACTCCAATCTTACACAATTTATGCCTGATTCTATATATAAATTCATATACACATGACTTTGTGCCTTTTTATGGATGGATAATTCTAAACCACGAAGTCCCTTACTTTTACATACCACATACCCCGAGGCATTGCAGAAAAACTTTTTTCTAATATATATTATATTATTACATAAACAATAAAACTTTGTCTTTTGTTCTCCATTTCTCTTATCCTCCTATTCTGCTCTTGACTGTTTCCATTCAAAATCACTCAACTTTATGCTTCAAAGGCATTTCCAAACACCAAAACACCAGAAGACCAAATGATAAATCTCTCAAATTCCAAAAGGATCACTAATTGTAAGAAAACAATCTAATTAACTCAAAGTCAACTAGAAAAACCTTCTTAATATTGCACCAAACTCAGGCATCATATCCCTCTTTTCATGCAACCATGCAACAGCCCATAAATGAACGATATATGTCGATATCAGATTAAAAATAAATACAAGGGTTCGGAACACTAGAAATTTGAATGGATCTTAACTTTGTAATACAGCTTTATTTGCTTTACTTAAAAAAAATTTGGAATACACAACTGTAAATTGTACATGTTCATTCATAATGAGGAGTTGACTCAAATGTAAGCTCTTGAAAAAACTGAGCTAACATCACAACTTCAATGGAAGAAAAAAGAAAAAGCATCCATATTTACATGAAAATAAACTGTTTAGAAAAGAAGAAAAAAAGTGACGAATCAACAAAAATGGGTCAACATACGTGAACAAATCGTTATCGTGGTACCTCTGGAGCCAATAATCCAGTGGAACGAAGACTGTGGAATTCATGGAGAATGCTGATGAGTGAACTGGCCTTCTTACTAGCACGTGAGGTGCCATCCGTGAGCACAGCATACAAGGACGCCATGAGAGAGGGGTTGCTCTGTAATAAAGAAACCACCTTTGATCCGCCATTACACAGAGAGAGCAACAGTGAAACGCAGTGCTCCTTCGCTGCCCATGATATGGAGGAATTTAGAATGCCCACCAGCAGAGGTAAAGCCGAGGTCCCCTGGATCGCAATCGTCCCATCGGGTTTCTCTGCTAGCTTTGCCAGAACTGCTAGAGAATCAGTAACGAGGTCTTCCCTGTGGGAATAAGTTAGAAGATTAACCAGTGAAGGGACTGGTCCTGCTGCAAGTACCCTCCGATGGTTCCCTGGGAAGACAAGGAGCCCGAGGATCGCAACCACAGCGTTCTTCTTCCCTCGAGTATTTCCATCTCTGATCAATTCCACCAATGAGGGAATTGCCTCTGGTATTTCTCCTATCAATATCCTGTACTCTTCCACAGAAGAAAGATAAAACAGAGTAGCAGCTGCGATTTGGCGAGCATACATGTTCAAACCCCTGCTTAGAACATCCAGAATCAATCTCGATCCCCCATTCTCGATAATCTCGGTTTTGCATTTGGAATACTTGGAGAGATTCAGAAGGGCTGTGATTGCATTCTCTTGGATCGATAGGTCTGTGGAAGAAAGCAGAACTAATAGAGCACGGATTGTTCCAGTTTGCGCGAAGCAAGACCGATTAAATACACTCGATTTTGCGAGCAATCGGATCTCATAAGCCGCTTTGTTATTCTCTTCTCCTGTTCCGACCACAAGCCTGCCAGCGAGATAGTTGGCGATCAGCTTAATAGCTTCTGCTGCTGCGTTACTACCGGCAGAGATCGTCTTCGTTATATCACGACTCCGACTGCCAGGTTCAGCCATTAGAATGCCATTATCTGCACAGAACTGTCGGATAAGCTTCCGCAGAGCCAAATTTGGGGCTAGTTCGGTGCTTGTTAGATTCAGCCCTGTTTTGGGACAGGTAAAGTTTCCTGCTTTGAGCCATTTTTGGATTGAATATCGATCGTAAGTATGACCTGTAGATATGATCACTGGATCAGTCATGATCTCCAGAGAGATCGGGCACTGAAAATCCTTCGGGTTCAGGTAACTAAGCACCTCACCATCACATCTGCCGTCTGAAAGTTCGTTAATTTTACGGTCTACAAGATCGAACATTAAGACTCGGCAATAGCACATGAACCCTAAAAGACTATTCAGAAGTACCGCCTCCCTTTTCTCGCCATTGGAGCTCTCCAAATCGATCTCTTTTTCCAAGAATTTAATCTCTTTGTTACACTGGCTCCAGCTTTGAATCTCGAGGTGGTCAAGAACACGTCTGAGATCGATCCGATTGGGAGCAAGCCTGCTCTCGAACTGGTTTAAAATCGTGAGAACATCCTTCGCAACCCGTTCGTCATCTGAGTCGACATCAAATTTGGCCTTGAAAGCCTGCTTGGCCAGTAATTCGACCAACTCTCGGACATCGGTGGAGACATCGATCGAAACCAAAGGTAGAACATCCAGCGCTGTACCTATCGTCCTGATTAGCAAACGGAACTCAGTCGATACACGTTCGCGTTTCATCAAGATCCAAAGCCGAGCGCCTTCACGAGTGCAATCCTCCAACAAGAACCGGAGCTTTTGGAAAGTGAGATGGAGCTCCAAGAAAGAGAGACTGATAGAATCAGAAACAAAGGATTCATGGCGGTCTTGGATTTCTTGGAAGAAGATGAGAAGAAGTCCAATTTGACGAATTGCCTTCCGTGCATTCAATCGCTGCGTAGCAAAGATCTCCGATTGGTAATCACATATGTTGCGAGAGAGAGAGATAAGATCACGAAGAAGGGTCAGAGAAGAGACACCTTCGCAAGGATGAACTGCTGGGAATTTCAAGATCCGGCGGTTCGGATCATCAGAGCTTTGGATCATTGAACAATTGAAGAAAACAAAGACAAAAATTTAGAAGAAGATCGAAGCCAAAAAAGGAAATTTTGAAATCTTTTTACAAGAAAGAATCGGATAGAACGGCTGATTTTTTGGATTCTTGACAAGCGATAATGATTTCAAGAGATCCATATATATAGGAGTTTTGAACGCGTTCATAAGGGATAAGGGACACGTGTCCATGCAATGAGATGGCACGTGTAATTCGTAAAGAAAGGAAAGGCGGCTTCTAGGAATGTGGGCGACGTGGACACGTGGTGCTATGAACTGATGCCACGATACCATGTGCAATGTGAAAGTGCTCGTGCTCATGGGAAGATTAAAATCCAAGAAATTTGAGTTTGATTTTTTTTTGGGTAAAGATTTCAATATATTTTTTCCTCTCTCTTTCCTGAAATTTGTATTCTATTTTTTAATGGAAGTCAATTCTTTTTTGCATGAGGAGATCCATTTATTTTATGATCTTTTTGGGTCCTATTGACAATATATACGTGGAAGAGTGTATTCTTTTCTTTATTACAAGTCAATTTTAAGGAATCTTTTTTTCTTTTTCTTTTTTTATAGTAAGGATCGCTTTATTATGCGATATTTTTGGGTGTTGTGGACACATTCAAATATGAGTCTAGAATATAATATGTGGAACAGTGGAAAAGAGATCTAACGAGACCCATCACATCATCAAGTGAAGCTCTCATCTTGTTTATTATCTGCATGCTTCTTCTTGGGCCTTAAGAGAGAGCGTTTAAGAAGAAGAAGTATTGGTAGTTGATATGAAAATTCACATGTTCGATATTTGATAAGCCTCTTTCTTCTCAATCTCTTGTAGCCATTAGTGTAGGGATAGCATATGTGTTCGTGTTGGCAGAGAGTTTCAGATCATTTGAAAAAATATTGCTGGAAATCTGGGAGTATATTTCTTCCTTTTCAGGAAAATGAATTGATAGTTGTCTTTGCCACAAAATATCGCATTGGCCCATGAACTGGCATGTAGGCTCTCAATAGAAGATGCTTTGGACATAATATAATCTTGAAACTGTCGCACAAAGAAAACCTTTGACAGATTGGAGTGAGACTTTCTCTTGATTGTCCTTGTGAGTTGTGAGGTGGGTGCTGCTCATCAATGATAGTATATATATATTTTATGGATAACTCTTTTCTTTTTTTGACATCCAAACATAACCTAAAAATCCTTTAGACAGAATCTTATCCAAAAATTTATCAAGGGAAAAGGTTCTCAGTGGAATAGAATCTCCCATACGCCTTACATCAGCACCTTATTGCCCGTTCGATGAAAGAGAGAAAAAATCCCAACCATTCAATCCATCACCATTGCATCTCTTTCTATGGTCATTGCACCCTCTATATCTCTCTCTCCCCCGGCTACTATCGTAAAGTATATCCATATACCACTTTGGGCCTTAGTAGTTCCACACCTCAATATAGTTTTCAAAATTTTAATCTGTATTTCGCCACATTGCCAAACCTAAACTAGTTTTTTTTTTTGTTTTTTTGGGTTCAAACCCATTGTGGGGAAAGTTTATTCATCCTCTCAGGGCAAAAGTGAATTTACAACGGATATGAACACTTCTGGAACGAGTCCCAAAACCCAGCAATAGGGAAGGACACAACCCACTAAGCAAAACAATGAATTAACCAGCACGGGTGTCCAAAACAATGAATTAACCATCAATCAGATCCATTGGATGTCAAGTTCAGGAAAAAATGGTAAGGTTGTCCAAATTTCGTTTCGATCGGATCAAGGTTTCACAAGATATCATGGCTTGAAAATTTTGCAACTTGAAGAAACAAAAATGAATTTTTATTCTTAATATAATACCAAATCTATTTCTCATTCTACCATCTGTTTTTTATTGTAGCTACCAAACAACATTTTATTTTTAACCAAAAATGATTTTTGAAAATCATTTTTGATAAATAGATAAAAACAACAAAAATAAGAATGGATCCTAAGAGAGCCTTAGATGATGGAAAATTGTATTACATATGGCCACTTGATTTTGATTCCTTTTCTCCCTTTTGAAATGTTTGAGAGGGTAGGTAAAATGGTGAACATGGATGGTAAGGTAAGGCGAGAGGACTATATTTTTTTGGTTGAAGGGACAAAGAATTCCTTCAAAATCAGCAACGGATAATCACTAGCCAAGGGAGGGAGATACAAGGACCCTTGAGAGGATCTATATAGTGATCAATTTTTGCTTCATTTCCCATCAAGATTACTTTTCGGCTCAGTTTGGTTGCAAGGGAAGTTAAAGGGAAGGGAAATGAAAATTTTCAAAGCTAAAAAAGAATCTTTTATAGCTCTAACATAACATGATTGTATAAACTACCTAAATTTTTTACTATATTTACTAATGATACTTATTAGATGTTAAATTTATATTACTTTTCAAATGTAAAGGATTTTGATGCAAAGTAATGTGGTAAGTTAATAACTAAATATGAAATGATTTGGAGATAATGACATCATTAACTGATATTAAGTTTAAAAATTTCACTTCCTTTCTCTTTAATTCCCCTTACAACCAATCAGAGTCGAATTGAATAGAAAAACATATATGATGAGGTTAAGGCAATCTATTTTGAAAAAATTCAATTGCCACTTTCTACTAGTTTTTAAGTTTTTCTTTGATTCAATCTTGAACTTCATATCTATCCAAAGAATATTATAATTTTAAGTTAGTTATGCTATCATTCTCCTAAAAGTTTCTATTTTCCTTTCAAATTTAGATATAACAATGAAGCCTTAGTATTGAAGGTGTTGGGTGAAATGCAATCGTCTATCGGAATCTCGGTGCTGAAAATTCTGATATTTTGGCTGCTTTAGCCACAAAGTCTGATCCTATTCCTTTCCACACTCTAACCCGTCTCTTGTTCTATCATGAAATGCGGTTGAAAACCTCACACAGAGTAGTTGAAGCCAACGTTACTCTAGCTTGTTCTTCTTTTCCTACTTCTGCACTGACCTATCAACAACCTCATAGGGAGGTGCAGCCGGATAAACCCTGTCATGCGACCGGAGACTTCCAAAATGTGATTTACTCCATCCGGCTTAGGCTTATCCTTAATTTCCTACGCCTGCACTGACCTATCAACAACCTTATGGAGAGGTCCAGCCGTATGCCACTCAAGGACCTCCATTTAGGACCTTTGTTCCACAACTTGCAGGCCGCGGCAATGGCTCCAATAATAGAAAGAAGGAACAAAACCAAATCCGTGCCAAGTTCAACCACACCGCCAGCCGATACTATTTTAAATACTCTCCTATTTCTCAAACCACATCATCACCTAATGCCAATTAATATGGCTGGAATACTGCCCACACCAGGAATGCCCAGGAAGGACTGGTATCTAGACACCGTTGCAGCTCATCACATCACTCTAGATTTGTCTGCACTCAACACATCCACCACTTACAATGGTAACGGTACTTTACGTGTTGGTAATGATGCTAGTTTATCAATTACACATGTTGGATCCTCTACCCTCTTTTCCCAAAACAAAAATGCATTTCAATTCTCCAACGTACAAAAAAAATTTCTCCATCCATCAATTCACAAAAGATAACTCATGTTTCTTTGAGTTTCACTACCATTTTGTTGTGAAGAATCACCTTGAGGGTGGTTTGTAGCGGTTGCTAGGCTTCCCCTTTCTAAATAAATCAGCAGCAGCACACAATGATGAACGAACTTCGGCCGATGCATGGCATGCTTGTTTAGGTCACCAACGGTAAACAAGATCTATCAGTAGTTAAATGCATACTTCGGTACCTAAAGAAAACCTTCAATTGGGCCTTGCTCATCTCTCACACTTCTTCTCAATTAATGGCTTATTCGGATGTCGATTGGGCCAGTTGCCATGATGATAAGAAGTCAACAAGTGAAAAAAAAAAAATTATATATATATATATATATATATATATATATATATATATATATATATATATATATATATATATATATATATATATATATATATCATCTCCTTGTCTGCACATAAGCAACCGACAATTGCAAGGTCATCCATAGTGTCCGAATACAGGTCACTGGCCAATGCCACAACAGAAATGGATCAATTCTCAGCTCCAGACTTTAGGGATAGCTCCCACAAAACCACCAATACTGCAGTGTGATAATTTGAGTGCAACATACTTAACCGGTGTGATAATTTGAGTGCAACGTACTTAAACGTTAATCCCCTCTTCCATGCACGCAATAAGCACAGAGAAATGGATTTTCATTTTTTCAAAAAATTACTTACCAAAGGGCTCCTCTAAGTTCAGTTTATCTCAACAAAAGACCAACTGGCAGATGTATGGATTCGAGACAAGCCGAAGATCTTCTCTCGACCCGCATCACCTTGAGGGGAGGTGTTAAATCTTAACTTCGCAGCCATAAATTTGTTCCCTTTCTTTTTCTCACCCCTTCAGTTTTTCAATCAGTTTACTCTGGAATTGTAGAAAACTTCCAGCTTAGTACGTGTTTCCAGTTCCAGTTTCGGTTGAGATGTTGATGGTCAGAAGTCAGAACATTGAGACATTATGAAAATGCAGGAAAAAGATCGAAGCATAGCATCATTTCACGGAAAGATCCAATAAAATCACCATCCACATAGCTTATAAACACAAGCAAAAGACAAGCAAGGATGCATCTTACTATTATGATTGAAGCAGATTAACATTAACAAGTGATTATAGCCAGGCTGCATTCCTCAGTGGAGAGACAACAGCCTTCACTTGTAAGTAGTTAGTAAGGCTGTAGATTCCCTTTTCTCTTCCATGCCCACTCATTTTGTACCCACCAAAAGGTATTGCAGCATCAAAAACATCGAAGCAGTTAATCCAGACTGTCCCTACTCTCAATGCACGCATCATTGTGTGGGCAGTTGCTATGTTCTTGGTGAAGACCCCTGCCGCTAGCCCATAGCGACTAGCATTTGCCCTTTTTATCACTTCATCAATGCTCCTATCATCAGGGGAAAAAAATTAAGCTGCTTATGCCAGACAAAATCAATTTAACAGCCTTATAATGAAATGGATGGCATGTCTTACTTGAATTTCAAGATGGACTGCACTGGACCAAAGATCTCTTCGGCTGCAATTTTCATGTCGTCCTAATTGACACAAGAATTACAATTACAATGAAACTAAATTAACTAGTAAAAATATCCATGTTGATTGGAGCATTTGGTAGAGTAGTGCATACTTGGACATTTGAGAAGACAGTTGGCTGAACAAAGTAGCCTTTAGTGCCAAGTCTTTCCCCTCCAGTTTCAAGGGTTGCACCACTTTCAATACCAGATCTAATGTATTTTAGGATCTTCCCAAATTGCTCTGCATCAATCTGAAACGTTGACCAAATTCAATGGAGCAGAAATACTGAGAAGATACATGGGGTTAACAATTATATGCAGTAATTATAAGCAAAAGATGCAGAACGCAGATCAGTAATATACAGACTAGGCTTTGTTGTGAATTGAATTGGATGGAAGAAAAAACAAGTCTTCATACTGATGCATAAGGGCTTACTGGAGAAGTAAAGTTCAGCAGGGTTCATCTGTGTGTATGGGAGTAGAGAGAGAAGTTTACCTGAGGACCTTGTTCTACACCTGTTTTGAAGGGATCACCAACAACACGTTTCATAGCACGCGCCTTTGCTTTCTCTACAAACTCATCATATACTTTTTCATGTACAAATGTACGAGACCCAGCACAGCAACATTGACCCTGAAGACAGCACAGTCTCAACTGATGATCTACAACATCAAAGGAATCTAAACTGTTTATGCAAAAACTATTGACAAACAAACCTGATTAAAGAACAAAGCGAAGTGTGCAAGCTCAACAGCATGATCAATGTCAGCATCCTCACAAACAATGAAAGGGGACTTCCCTCCAAGCTCTAGTGTCACAGATTTAAGATTGCTTTTTGCAGCCAATTCGCTTACAATCTTGCCAGTATCAGTTGATCCCGTGAAAGCAATCTGCAAAGGGACAAATATTTAACAACATGAAAACAGGGGAAGAAACAAATCAACTTATCAGGCACCTCCTCTCAAAGAAGGCTATTACTAAAGCTGTTATCCATTCATCTGATTAACAAAAAGAATACAATTAAGACTGGTATATAGGAAGAAACAGATCAACTTATCAGGCATCTCTACTAAAGAAGGCCATAATTAAAGCTGTTATCCATTCATCTGATGAACAAAAATAATACAATTAAGACTGTTAGAATAGATAGAAGTGTTAGACATAGACCCACTAAATGATTGTCATCAATATGTGAATACAACTAATTTAATCCAGATGATATCCACTTTGCGAAAAAGTTGTAAACTGCCAGTTGAAATGTTTTGATCACAATTATTTATAATTTTTCAGGTCCTGGAGAGTAAATCACTTCTTTTCTCCTCAATATGTCACCAACTTTTTGCCCTTCATCTGAATGTACATTATTAAATTTGAAGTTTGGGCTGTTAATTGGTTGCATAGGACAAGGTGGAAAGTTCCATTTTGAAGATCTGATGTCAAATGTCATTTTTATTGAGGAATTTTAATAGATATTAGTCATCATTGATAGTGACAACAATATAAAGCATATAGCAATAAAATCTCAGGTTGCCTAACAAATTAAGCCTAATTGAAAAAGAAACACACTGCCCACATTAGTGCTTCTGAAGTTAGAATGTTGAGAGAGAGAGAGCGAGAGAGAGAGAGAGAAAGAGAGAGAGACAGAGATGTTGAGGTTAGCTATAATCCAGATATCTTCCTGGATTAAATAGTGAACAACTTAAGACTACCATAGTGACTACAGTAAAAGGAGACAATATAAAAACAATTTAAGGGAAATTTTGACACTAAAGGGTTCAAATTCGTAGACAAGTATAATGATTGAGCTTGCTTAGTGTGTTTCAATTAACTAACCCCAGTTTGTTTATGAAGAACATATTTCAGATGGCTTGATCAGGGAGATAAGACAGAAATGTCTTATTATAAAGCAGGGTCAATGACAGAACTACGTATATGAAAGATTCTTATTTCACTAGTGATGTAAATTGATGTTTAATGCTGGATAAGAAACTAAGTTACATGATGGATGGAAGACGACCACAACTCCTATTGAACAGTTTAATTATATATATATATATATATAGATATATAAACTCGTATTCAAGATTCATCCCAAGCTGAAATATAGTTCATTAACTTACCTTCTCCACATCCATATGACTCGCAAGAGCCGCACCAGCGGTTGGGCCAAATCCAGGAACCACATTTACAACACCTGGAGGGAGACCAGCCTGTCACAAGGAACATGCATAAGAAAACAAGAAATCCTATTTAATGCATGAAAACTAGATGTTAAATTATATGCAGAAGAAATTTTTTCAGAACTCAGAACAAACTTGTCAAAACTAGGAATTGTATGCATGTGTGTGTGTATCTAACAGAATTTCATGTTTGTAAAAAGCAGTTTTCTCCCAGAGAAGTTTGATAACAACTTTGTCAGAACATATCATGAGCATGTGGAACGCTAAGTCTAAAAGGCTGATGTTTGTAATATTTTCACATTGAACAAGTTCACGGAAATTGGTAAACTGCATTCTGGCAAAGTTGATACAAGTAGATACTTGATGCTATCATGAATTAAAGTATTGACCTCAAATACATCTCTGAACATGAAAACACAGCTGTATGAGTCAGATATATTATGTTCACTTGGGATTTGTATTAGACTCAGAGCTTCTACCATGCATCAACACCTTCAGCGTGACAGCTACTGTGGGTACCATAGATGCAACTCTTTCTAATTCCAAAAGGTGATTCAGAGGTTTTGGAAAATTAATTGAACCCCCGGCTCCTCAAAAGAAAAAAAATAAAGGGAGAGGAAATATAAGTCAAAGATAGTGCACAAGAACTGTGTTAAGAAAAAAAATAAAAGATAAATCAAGCACCCACCTCGTGGAATAGATTTGTCACATAGAGAGCAGATAATGGTGTCTGCTCTGCAGTCTTTATGACAACGGTATTTCCGCAAGCTAATGCAGGCCCAACCTTCCAAGCATACATAAGAAGAGGAAAATTCCATGGAACAATCTGCCCAGCAACACCAATAGGTTCATGCAGCGTCTGTACATGGTAAGGTCCATCAGCGGGGACAGTGAGACCATGGATTTTATCCGCCCAACCTGAAGAATTTGAAGACAGAAACTATTAGATCTTTCACCAAAGTATGTAGAATTAGAGGAAGTTCCTTCAATACATGCAGCAAGGGATTCCTCACCAGCATAATATCGAAAGAGACGTGCCATCATTGGTACTTCAGTCTTTGCTGCCTGTTCATAAGGCTTTCCATTATCCCAAGTTTCAAGCGTTGCAATTTCATCATTGTGCTTTTCAATCAAGTCAGCAAAGCGGAACATAATCCGTGATCTTTCCTGGAGAAACAGACAACAAAGTGGGAATAAGAATTCAGAAGTCCAAGAACATCACATGCTATCAAATGTCTTACTCAAAAATGTAAGAAGCGTGCCGGGAATTCCATACATAAGCAGTCATTTTGGGCCATGGTCCCTCATCGAATGCCATTCGGGCAGCAGCAACAGCCCGATTGATATCTTCTGCATCACCTTCAGCAACATGAGCAATCACATCTCCTGTCCTTGGATCAAGGGTTGGAAAAGTTTTTCCTACAGCCAGAAGTAATCCAAGAAATCATTTACAGTTAGAAGATAACCTTCACCAAAAGAATGCTGTAGAAGAAGCAACAGAATAGTAATGAGTGACAAATGTAAAGCTATTTTGTAGTATAAAAATAAGAAGATGGCAATCCCACCTGATACTGCATCTACAAATTGCCCATTGATTAAGATCTGAGTATGATTTACTTGAACTGATGGAGTGATAATGGGTTCCTCAAGTGCAGCAGCAGTGCTAAACCTGCTGATGCCTCTCGCACAGCTAGAGTTTCTGCCTAAAATTATATTGTAAAGACCGTTCAGTAGTGAAATATGATTCCAACTTTCAATACAACAAAGGCACACTCGCTAACAGAAGCTCAAGAAGCCAACAAATTCAGAGGGAGATGAGTTGAAAAACTTGCATACCTTATCCAATTTGAAGTAAACTAATAAAACATTTTTCAGAAAGTTGGCATTATTTTACAGCTAGATAAGCATTATCAGTTCTATGAACAATTAAATTTAGAAGCCAAAAGCTTTTATTATACTGAACTCCCAGAAAACAAGACATTCTGGAAAAATACAAATCTAGCAACCACTGACTAAATAATTTCACATTAAGTACTTCAATATAATAAACACGGACACACAAAATGAGCAACTCCGAGATATCTGATATTTCAGATATACATAAAACAAAAAAGCAAGAAGACTCAACATCCAGGAAACAAGTAGGAGTCACTAATCCAATAAAAGAAAGGATAAAACCTGTAATATACGTTTATATATTATTCCTACAGATTAACTGATCACTACTTTTTACTGATCAGAATGAGATGAGACACCTAATTTACCAACAGAGAAAAACATTATGAAAAATAATTTCAACATCAATAATTTTCCACCAGTTCTGCACTTAAAATTGCAAGATCCTCCCATAAATATAATCCATCTTGTGCCGTTCTCCCTTCAAAATTCACAAGTTCCAAAATCTTCGGGTCGGTAACAAGTTCATCCATTTGTTACTTAGGTCCGTATTTGGACTTATCAACCCAGCTCATCCCTCTCCTTGTACATAATCTTCCGAAGAAATACTTACACAGTTAAAGAATCAGAAAATTACACCAACACAACCAACATGCAGTACCGGATGAATAGATGATGACTTCCATCAAATTTCCAGGAACATTAAACGAAAAACTTTCTCAACAGGAAAACAGAGAAAACAGAGTCGTCCATGGAAGTCTCAAGGTAATCTCAGCTCATCCCTGTCCTTGTACATAATCTTCCGAAGAAATACTTACAAAGTCAAAGAATCATAAAATTACACCAAAACAACCAACATGCAGTACCGGATGAATAGATGATGACTTCCATCAAATTTCCTGAAACATTAAACGAAAAACTTTCTCAACAGGAAAACAGAGAAAACAGAGTCGTCCATGGAAGTCTCAAGGTAATCTCAGACTTTTAGATTACTACTAGGATAACTTATAGACTCTCTCCTTCTCTCTCACTTATTTCTCCTTCTGAGCATCCTATGTTGAAGCAACTAAGATTTTGAAAAGATAACGTGAACAAGATCGAAGACTAAAATGTCAAAATGAATTAAAGACAACAAAAATCATCAGAAAGTAGAGACTACAAAATGCAAAAATGAAATCAGATCTAATTAAACCAGACGAAATGGAATAAAAATACAAACCAGACGAAGGAGGATAGATACATAAAAAACTACAGATGATGAAGCATGAAAACAATCGTTACCTATAGAGAACAAAGAAGACACAGAAGTTGACGAAGCAGCGAAGGATCTACTGAGCAAAGACGCTACTCTCCGAGACGCCATCTCTCTCTCTCTCTCTCTCTCTCTCTCTCTCTCACAGTTACTCCTCAGACCTCTGCTTCACTCTAAAGGATATGGAAGAACTGAAGAAGTGATATTATCCTAATAAATATATTTTTTTTTCTTTTTCAGTTACGAAAGTATAACTGATATTTTAATATTCAACGACGACGGCGGAGTAATATATAAAAAAATAGTATTTTAAAGGAAGTTTTACTGACAAAGTCAGTGCTGCTGGTATAGAAATCCTCATACGCCTGAGTTTGGATAGAAGAGTTGACGGCTCATATGGATGACCATCACCTGACTCTAGGATGAATTCAAATCTTCCATTCAAGCCTACACCCCAGTCGATAAGCTAAACCAACAGGAATGTCGATTCGAATGAAAAACTCGGATTTCACCCGAGAGTCAGGTGGTACCCATCCATCTAGTTTCCCAACTTTCCTGCCCCAATTCAGACCGGAGAGGTGTAGATCCGAGGTGCTGGCAAGAAATCAGATCACTAACACGATCCACGCGTTCACAATTAATAATAAAATATTTGATTATTGTAGGAAAAGAAAGGATGAAAATAATTTTGGGAATTATATTAAAAATAATAATTTTAAATGATAAATGTCACACTCCAGCAGTTCAGCTTTATATTGTGAATGATGATTGAGCTTTTTTTTATAATTTCTTTTTTGGTTATCAGGTAATGGGATCTACTGACATCCAGCTCAACATTTTGGCATTAGCAGGTAAACAGAAGAGTTGGGAATCTATTAAAAGAGACCGGCATGGGGAATTTTTTTTCTTTTCTTTCCATATATATGGGTGGATCGTGGATGTGACCGCATAGACTCAATGGAGGCCGGATCACTTTCCACACTTGCTCGAAGAGTATAAATAACCCTTCGAATACGCTGGAAGAGTAATAACTCTTTTAGTCTGTTAGAAGAGTTATTAACAATGTTAATTTTTGTTAATTAAATAAATTTTATTTTTATTTTTTATTTAATTAATTGATTTGATAAATTAACAAACACTTTTTTTAAGGTAAACAAAACTATTTAGAAATAAAACTCTAATGATTTTTAAGTTAAATAAATCAATTAGAAATAGAACTCTAAAGATTTTTAAAGTAAATAAATCTATTTAGAAGTAAAATTCTAATAATTTTTAATGTAAGTAAATCAATTAGAAATAAAATTCTAATAATTTAAAAAAAAACAATTAGCAATAAAACTCTAATAAAACACATATATTTTAATTTTTTAATTCAACAAAGCTTTATCTTATTAAAAAAAATGTTTTTTCCTTTTTCTCTCTCTCTCTACAATCCTTTTTTTTTCTTTAGATTTTGTTATTTTAATTCAGCATAGTTTTATCTCATTAAAAAAAAAATAGAATATTTTGCAAGAGATAATGTACCCTCCTCAATATTTAAACAATTTTGGTTTTATAATCTACTTATAAAAAAATATATTTTTTGAAATAGAGGCTCATTTCAGTCTTTATATTTTCTAAGCGTTCATATTGTAGCGGCCATAAGTCTTCACATAGATCAAATCCTGCAAACTCTGTTGAATTAAAATAACAAAATCTAAAGGAAAAAAAATTGGATAGAGAGAGAAAAAGGAAAAAAAATTATTTTTTTTAATGAGATAAAAGTCTGTTGAATTAAAATAACAAAATCTAAAGGGAAAAAAAAGAACTGGAAAGAGAGAAGGGAAAACCTTTTCTTTTTTTTTTTCAATGAGATAAAACTCTTGAATTAAAAAAAAAAAAAGTTTTATTGCTAATTGTTTTTCTTTTTAAAAAATCGTTAGAATTTTATTTCTAATTGATTTACTTATCTTAAAAATCGTTAGAGTTTTATTTTTAATATATTTACTTGTCTTAAAAAAACGTGATCACCAATTCACCAAATCAATTAGCTAAATAAAAAAAAATTAAAAATATAATTTATTTAACTAACAAAAGTTAGCACAGTTAACTCCATAGGACAGTTGTCGTCCAAAATTACCCTTCTAGTAAGTGCAAGTGATCCGGACTTCGATTGTCAATAGATGGGTTTTTGTCGAGTTTAATCGATTATCATTAATTTAAGATTTTGCATTGTGATCGGCATAATTGATTAATCAATCCTCATCTACGAGACATGACCATGTTTTCCGGTTGGTTTCGGTCCCTAATCGTTCTTATGTTAATTGATCTAGTCAGTTTATTAACGGACTTCAATGATATAAACCAACTGGCCCATGATCAGTTACACTATTCGATATTATGTTAATTGGTCCACAATGGAACGAAAGCACAACCCTTGGGCCACATTAAGCTGTAATTGACATTTATTTATTAAAAAATGAGAAATATTTTGTCATCTAGGGATTAGGACTTTAGGGATTTAGCACAATGGTTATTTAATCAGTTGGTCTCGGCCTTAGTCCATAATCGATCGGTCTCGTGTTCGTCCATTATTGGTTGGTGCGGCCAGGCCATGATGCATCCAATTACAAAGATCTGCCTGCATCAAAACCCAAGCCTAAGCCCACAAAGCTCATTTAACCCAGAACCAAGGTATGAACTAAACTACAAAAGAACCAATGAACTTGGTCTTATCTTCTTGAAACCAATTCTTCTTCTTTTTTTTTTTTGTGATTTTTCAAGTCTCTAGTGGAGAATGAGGTGACGTTTTCTATTCAATGTTTCTAATGTTTTTTCTACATTGAATTTTGCATCAAGACATTAAACCTTGTATCAAGGCTTTGAAGCTTGTATCAATGCTCATTGGAGTAACCATTTGCATTAGAAAAATCAATTATTTAATATATCATTTATTATTTTATATTTTGTTTTTTCAGTCATTAAATTTAAGGTTATAATTATCTTTTTATTTTCTCTATTATGTCTATAAAAGGTCATCAAAGTTAGCTTATAATGCAGAGATAATTGAAGTGATTTTTATGAATGAAATTTGCCTAAATATAATTCTTGAACTTAGAAGATTTCTCCCTTAAAACCTTGAAGAAATTTCATTTCATTCTAAAAAAATTAAAATTTTATTATTCATCTACATTTTAAAAGAGTTGTAGGTCACCTTTAGAGTTGATTTACATTATAAAAAAGAAATAAGTCGTCCCACTTTCACATCCGTCAATGATATCTTTTTTACCTTTAAAAAAATTCTTAAATTTATTTCTGCACTTCATTTCTTTTTCTGTTCCTTTGATTTTGTATAAACTCACTCTCTCGATCCATTATTTTTATAAGTCAAAATTGACTTACATCAGGCGACCAATGGTTGCACCCTTACACCGTAAACAATCCATTAATAATCAATCCAGGCTTAAACTCGGCATGTTTAGTAAATGGTACGGGTCGGTCCAATTTGACGAACGCGATGTGGAAAAAAAATTGACACCCCTATGTATTGCATTCAATAGGGTCATTAGGTTAAGAATTTTCATTTTACTAAAATTAGGTTGATCATCTTGCCATTTTTATGTCTAGATAGAGTTGTCAATTTCAAGCCCGCACTGTATAGTATGACCATACCCGATTGATTATATAATGAGACGAAATGATCCGATTATTAAATGAATGTTCACGGTTCAAGGGTGTAGTTTAACGAAACGAATTGAATTAACCAAATATACTTTTAAACCGAATTGAATCTTAGTTTAAATCAAACAAATATAACCCTAAAGCTAAAAACTTAAACATTACATCGCATCCTACTCTCTTTCATTTCTAGAGCCTTCCATTTATTTCTTTCTGTCCTCATGTTCGTCTACATAGGTGATCACAAACCTAATAAAAACATTTTACGATCTTAAAAAATATATCTAATCTACAATATGACAAGAATTATAGATTCAAAAGCTAATATTTTTTACTATTTTTAATTACACTTTGACATGAACTTGTTGTAGTTCATTTACAGACCAATTAATTAACTTGATTAACATAAGATCGATTATAGACCAAAACCAATCAGACCGAGTATAAACATGTACATATCTAACCGATGAAAGACCAACAACCAGATTGACCCCCCCCCCCAATATCTGGATGTAGGTTCCATGCATGCAACTTAACATTTTTTTATTTTACTTTTATATAAAAATGGGTTTCCCAAACTACCATTGTTGGCGAAATCTCCCATACCACACCAATGAGGATTTAGTGAATTTCATAATCATATGGGTCCACTGAGCAAGCCCAAAAGGAGAAAAATTCCTATGCCATTAGTATTCACATCCTTATCATGTGGGTAATCACTCTCATTTGATTGTATGGGCCACTTCACCAAATTGTCTTTACAACTTTCTACCTAAAAAAAAAAAAAAAAAACAGACTTTTCCACCATAATTGGAATTAGTGTGGCAAGAAGGATTCTCCTACAATGGCGACATAAGAAACTTCCAAATACATATTTTTAGGGGAAAGAAAAACGATTTGATTGGAACTGAAGATTTATTTATTTATTATTATTTTTTTAATAAAAAAACTGATCATTATGAAAAAGCCTATAAATTGTCAAATTAGATAATTACGAAAAGAGGTTAGGTTTGATTAATATATTCAATGGATGAACGAAGAGTGGTTGTATGTCTGCTTCTCACATCACATATGTAGTAAAGGTTTTTTTTTTTTTTTTTCTTTTTGGAGGGGAGGAGGATGAAATGTAATAAAAAAAATTTTGGGTATTTAATGTAATAAGGTTAACTTTTTTTTTTTTTTTTGATAAACAATAAGGTTAACTTAGTGAAAGAAAGAGGGGCATTTTTTGTCGGCTGGTACCATTCCTCTTTGAGACTGGATTTACGTAGAGGACAGCACTCTGAAGTCATAATATGCCTTTTGTTGAGTTTCCTTAGGCATGTATTATGAACTGCTCCTTTCAAGATAGGCATGTGAAGTTATGAACTGCTCCTTTCAAGATAGGTGGGGTGATGTCTTGTTAGGCATGTGAAGTTTAGAGGGATGTCAATTTTGGAATCGAATTGGAAAACTAAATTGATCTGGTTTGAATTAATTCGAAATCAACTTAGACCAAATTTCAGGTTGAGGTATGCAATATATTATCGGTCCTGTGGTTTGATTCAGGTTAGCCTGAAACTTGCCCGAAAATCAGATCAATGAACCTTGACCTAACCTATTTAGACCGAATGTTAAACCCTTTTTCATTGCTTTAGCCTTCTGGATGAGTTTAATAAGTTTCCTACCAAGCTTTCAACACGGACCGGCCTGATACCAACTTGATAAAAAATCGACACAGGACCGACTTGTTAATTAATATGCATAGTGCAGCCCATGCATTTAGTCTGAAGTCCAAACCTCCTATTGGACATGTTTCAGTTAGGTCCTATAAAGTCTAACATCAATTTGGCTAGGACTGAAATCAGTCCGGACTTGCCCATTGACACCCTTAATCTTGTTATTGAAGCCATTAGGTATGATAAAATTTTTGGAAAATTATTAGATTATCTAATTTTGGGTTTTATTTTACCAATCTACTCATTCAATATTTGTTATAATAGAAATACCCAAAAATGAGTATGAGTATTTTCAAACTACACGCCTACACGGGTGTTAAGTCTTCTTTCTTTCCTGCTATGGGTGCAAGTGAAATGGTTCTCGTTCAATCCTAGAATGACCTGATCCATGCGATTGTGCGGTCAGTATGGACCCACGGGATTAGTTCGGCCAAAGGTTTAGATACCTGTCGTTAGCAAAAAAAAAAAAAACCTCTACACAAAACAATGTCCACTTTCATCTTAACCTTTTAAGTTTTAACTATCTTTGAATAGATATTTTTGCCATTCCCTTTTTCTTCTTTTCCAAGATTTAAATTGTAGATGTCAAACCTCGGAAGTCAAATGACTTGCAAGATAGAGGACAAATAGGCAGGAGAGGTTGGGTTCCACATTTAGGGGTCAGATGCCTAAGTTAGTATACCAAATACGAACAGCTGTAGAACTTGGACTATTGAGATGATCAAGTTTTGAAAAAGTTGTGGGAATTGAAAATAATTTGTATCCCAAAGACAATGAAAAATGAAACGAATGAATATGCGGGGGTTGCCCCCTATTTATAGAGTGATGATTCACGTTGACATGGCAAGTGTGGATTCATCTCATATTAGATTGCCCTCCTTATGGAAAGATACACTAAGTTCTACAAGGTAAGATCATCCAAGCTCAACACAGTAAGATTTGCCAAGTTATACATTATAAGACTAATTTCTTGTCTTTTGTGGAATACATGGGACATCAGAATCATCCCCTCTGGAACATATGGACCTACAATTGGAGCCCACAGTGGTACAATTAGCCGTCCCTTAAGATGTTGCCACGTGACTGTCTGTGATAGATGGGTAATTTACTTATCCATCACAAATGTTCAGTTATTACAAAGATTCCATTGAACATCATTAAACAAGCATTTTCTACCATTTTTTGAAACCATGGATATGAACTTTGTGATTTCTAGCAAAGATCAATCAAAACCGATCCCTATAAGACTATCGATGGCAAAGTAAGAACATGAGAATTTGATGGAAATTCTAAAAGTGGATTTGAATTTCTCACTTGGAGCTTCTATCTGGTTGTTAGATTCCAATTGTTGGTTGGTACTTCTGCTGCTGAAGATGTACATTTCTGAGAATTTCATGCATTTAAGTCGGAAACATGATTTTTTTATTGTGTATTCAATCAAAAATGGGGTTGTGGTTATTTCGAAGTGCTAGCACCTCAATTGCTATTCATTTTTACCTTTTAGATTGATGAACCTGGACTCAATTGTGATTTGGACTAGACTGATTTATATTGAATTAAAACCCTAGTTTCACTGCTTCAACCTTAATGGGTTTCTTATTTGGTTTTCAATTGAACATGGATTGAACTAGACCAATACCAACCTGATAAGAAATCAAAACCAGACCAATCCGATTTTTACACAATGCAGCTCATCCAACCCAAATCTCTTATCTGGAATGTTTCAAATTGATTCTATAAAACTCGATATGGATTTAACTTGAATCAAAACTGACCCATTAACACCATTAGCTGAGGGAAAAGAGAGCTCTTTATTTTTTTTTTCCTTTGTTTTTTAGTGAAAATAGCAAGTGCATTAATCAAGGAAAAATCAAAGAAGGGCCTTACACAAGAATAAATTAATTTAATTAATTAAAACATGGTTAACAGCTGGAAATGGTTATGAGTCCAATTATTTAGTTGTACACGTGAAGGATTAGCAAAATGACATGTACAGGTACACGAACATTCCCATGCAGCCATACCCAATTGGCCAAAAAGCTCATATTGCATCTAGACGTCATACAGTAGACATGCATTTCACCTTGATCGGTAACCACAATTTCTGGGATTCACATTCTCTCCTCAGATTTGGTAGGAGAGATGGCGACTCGAATGGATGACTGATATCTGATTCTCAGGTGAATCTGAGCCCTCCATCCGAGCCTACACCCCTATCGGCTCAGCTTGTCGGCTCGGGTGTAGGTTTGGATGGAGGGTTTGGATTCACCCGAGAGCCAGGTGTCGGCCATCCATCCAGGTCGTCATCTCTCCTGCCAAATCTCAGGCAGGAATGGATTTCTATACGAATTTCTGGGAAGATCTGATTCTGGTCCTCTAAAGGGTTATTTGATAAAACTTCAATTCTAGGATTCTTACTTCTTGTTTAAATTTATATTTCAACTTCAAAAGGATTAAGGAGTATATAGGAGTAGAAACATGTTTGTTAACTTAATTTAGCCATAGACTCCAGAGTGGTGGTGATCGAGGGTGAATGGTGGCACTAGGGGTGGGTGGAGACGGTTGGTGACAGTGGTGGTGGGTGGGAGGTGGTGGCGAAGGGTGGCGGTGGGTGGGTGGTGGTGGTGGTGGAGGGTGGTGGCGATGGGTGGTGGTGGATGTTGGTGGCGGTGGTGGGTGGTTAGTGGTGGTGGCGATGGTGGGTGGTGGTGGGTAGTGTGGCGGTGGGTGGTGGTGGCGGTCGGTGGTAGTGGGAGGGTGGTGGTTGGTGGTAGTAGTAGTGGTGTGGGGTGATTTTTTTTACTCCAAAATTGTACTCTGAAATCGAAAAGTATATATTTGTCGTTTCAAAAAATTGGATTCTAGAGCTCATTTAGAGTCGGTTCACTCATGAATTCTCCAAAAGTCCGAACCGGATTACCAAACAAGCTTCTACTCCATTTATGCTCTAGAAATAAGTGGACCCCACATTTTGTGGGGATAACTATGGTTAAGGGTTAGAATTAAGATCTTTCGGATTTTAACTCGAGTTCTCTCCAACTATAATCAGCAGCTGTCATCTACAAAATTTGATTTGGATTAGATCAGTGTATTTGTCCAATGGGAAGTTGATACGTGATTGATATCGTATATAATAATAATATTGAATAAGACAGGATTATATCAGTTAGGTCTACATTCAATACAAATCAATTGATTCTGCTGATCCGATACCGATTACTTGAACCACGACTGCAACTGTACGAGAGCATGACATGATGAAACTCCTTTTTTGGTGAATGTCATACAATTCGAACTTGGGACCACCCTCTTGCCAACCATCCGAGCAAGGAATTGATGGTGTAAAATTTGGGTTTTGAAGAAACGAGAAAGTGTGGTATCCTATGCCCCCTCCATAGATAATTTTTTATTTCTTTCTTCAAACCTTGAATATTAGTTCTAAATTTGAAATTTAACATGTGATTAATCCAAGATAAAGAATCTATCCCCCAAAAAATAACATAATGATTTACAAAAGAAAATAATAATAACATAATGATACTTAACCTAAATCAAATCAATCATATAATTAAGGCCACGATTAGACTAGAGGATGAGGACTTTCGATTAGCAGTGACAGGTCTTGCTACCTTACTTTCAACTTAGGAGGGGACCACTTGTATCAATAATATAATTTTGAAATATTTTGTATCTCTTAAGATTTCAAGAAAACCTTTTTGTCAACTTTTTTTATTCTTTCTCTTAATAAAATAATAACAAAATAGTATCTCCCCTCCTCTCTATAGATATCACATCATGAATTCAACAAAAAAAAGATTATTTATTTTTTACAAAGAAAAAATAAATATTATTTATTAAATTTTGAATTAGTAAAAAAAGCTAGCATCAAAATCATGCATCAAAATATGATCCTCAAGTAACCAATAATCAAATTGTGTACCCACATTTTCTTTCACTTCAACATGACACTGCACAAATTTGAATTGTATATTATATTCATGTCATCAGCCCACTAGATTTTTTTTTTCCAAACTTAAATTTTTATTAGTGAAAGATAAAATCATTATGATGCTGTGGCTATGGCAATTTCCCCATTTGGGTTTCTATCCCAAGTGTTGTTGCTGTGGGAGTTTCTTAGTTTGGAGTATTAAGGTGGATGAAATCACCACTTGTACCTCCTCTTAGTCTGTGTTTATTGTGTCTAATTTATTTTAATGAATTTTTTTGTCAAATAAAATCTAATTATTTTTTTTAAATAACCGACACTATGTTCTTTTGGACATATACCACTATACCTTATTGAGAATATCATGAGAATTATTAATTTTTTATTAGCTAAAGGTTTGTGTGCATAGTTGTTCACGTACACAACTGTACGTAGTTAGCTTTCGTTGTAAGATGGGAAAAAGAGAACTATTTGTAATGCCAAATCTATCATTTTTAGTCGACAAAAAACCCAACATCGCACCACACACACACACACACACAAAACCTATTTACAAAAATCGGGGCCTTTTTAAAAATTTCTTTCAAAGCGATTGTTTGTTACCTATGCTTGAAAATATCCAATACATCTTCAAAAGAGAGGTGTGACCCTTAACTTTGCTTGGTTTGGTGGTCCAAGCTCCAATTGTGTTGATGGTGATAAGCATTAGATTGATCACCTTTTGTCTCATCAAATTAAGGTTTTTCTAGAAGTAATAAACTATGATATAATTACATGTTGTAATAAGGTTTTTTTTATGGCCATTGGACTAATCTTTAAATCAAGTATCAAAACTGTTTTTTGTAATAACCCTTGTAACATTTAGAAGACAAACCTGTCAAATTATTATAAAAACATTTAGATACAATAAGTCATAAATGAGAATTCGTAACAGAGGGTAAGGACATAAGATATGTGATAGAGAAATTAAAAAATATCATTTTTATTGTGAACTTAGAAAATTTATTTGAAAGCCAATTTAGAAGAGACAACTTCTATATAGCTGTATTTAGAAGATGTAACTTCTTTCACTTGGAGGTAAAAAAGATAATAGTTAGGTTAAAAGAAATTTCAGGAATAATTTAAAGGGTAAATTAGAAAAAAATTCAAAATCAATTTCTTTTTTATATAAAAAGTTTCAAAATCATTTGAAGTGTACTACTCTACCTAATCTATCATTCTCCATGGTTTTCACTAGGAAGAATTTCACGTAGATTCGAAGAAGTATTGATAAAATCATTTATCATTCATAGGTTTTTGACATCATCAATTACCACTTATAATCTTTGCACCGTTAATCAAAGAGGTTCACTTTGTTAACAGAGTCTCGTTAGATACTGATGTTAATTGAAATGAAATTTTTCATAGACAATACTGCACATAAAATAAAGATAAAAGATCATTTTACCCTTCTTCTTCTTCTTCTTCTTTCTGTCTCTTTCGTCTTCTCTTCTCTTTTGATCTTCTTCTTCTTTTCTTAGTTTTTATTTTTTTTCTTTTTTCCTCTTCTGCTCTTTTCTTTTCCTGATTACAATTTAACGTCTATCCTTTCATCTCTCTTACTTGTGTCTTGTTACGCCGGCGAGGTCTCCTCCCCTGAAAATCTCCAAGTCATTCTCTCCGTTATCAGCTTTTTAAATCCAAGGGCTTTTCGGAGCCCGATTTCCACAGACTCTTCTTCCACTTCCCTCAACTCTTCTCTACTAGCATCGATCCCACCGATTTCGTTCCCGTCTTCGAGTTCTTGGCCATTTAATCAAAGCCACATACAAAAATCGTCGGGTGACGCATCAATCCAAAAATTTAGATACCACCAATAACCCTCTATACGAGTGGTGGGACAGCTGGTCGGATGGTGTGGTAAAGGTCTTCTGTCTGACCAGAAACGGCTCTTTGGATTGATAGAAGTAGTGGTTTTTGGTCCCGCCATGAGAAGTCATTTTCAGATTGAGAGAGAAGCTTATACTGATTTACTATTCTCGAGAATTGAGATACTAGTTATTGCTGAAACAAGCAGCAGTCAGTTTCAGCCACTGTGATAGAAAATCAATTGATAGACTCATATCGTCTCTTGTCTTTGGTGATATCCAGCTGTAATAATGGGTAAGAGAATGCAATTGAGAATAGAAATCTTCGCTCATCTGAGTTTAGGTTGGGAGAATTGATGGTTCGGATGGATGGTCGTTATCTGATTTTCGGATGAATCCGAGTTCTCCATCTGAACAGACACCCCAATTGATAAGTTGAGCCGACAGAGGTGTCGGCTTGAATATAGGGCTCAAATTCACCCGAGAGCCAGGTGGTGGCCATCCATCTGGGCCGCCAATTCTCCTGCCCAAACTCAGGCAGGAGAGGATGTGGATCCTGCAATTGATGGATACTGCAACGAAAATACAGGATGTGACTCTCTCAAGAAAAATGTCGCAATCTTAATGCCCAAGAAATAGAACTGGACTTACTACAAGTCATAGACCGGCTGATGGCCTGTAAGAGGGATGCCTCTTTGTTGCCCGATATATCTTCATAGCCAGTGATTTTGGCCACAACCACAATCAAAACCAAAACCAAAACCATAACAAAGTTTTTAGAACATCTCTATCTAATTACCAAAACTTGAAGACGGGAGACCATATCGGCGGTGACTCTCTCCTCTTCCTCTTTCTTCACTATTATTTAGATTTAGGCTTGACTGAGTGGAAAAGAAGGGGAAAGGGTAAATGTTATTTTCGATAGAAAATCAAACAAGTATTTTTAACTATTTTAAAAAAAAATTCAATTTATAATATGAGGGGTAAAAATGTCTAACAATATTTTAAGTGATTCCATTAATTAACTGGGTGTGGTTGATGATTTTCCAAACCTGTAAGTGGTAGATGATGTTACCAATACTTCTTGAGGTCTGCGTGAAATTTTTCCTTTTCAATATTGTCTCACACACATGCTGAATGCTCCCATTGAAGATATTGATTCTTACATATCTATTGTGTATTATGGTACGGGTCCACTAAGTGGATCTCACATTTTGTGGGGATATCTATGGTTAAGGGCTAGAATTAAGATCTTCGCATTTTAGTTCGAGTTCTCTCCAACCTTTCTCTTGTCAATATAACCACCAATTATCATGTACAAAATTTTGTTTGTTTTTTGTTTTTTTTTTTCCGAAGGATAGGAAGTACAACAATGCGACTCATCATCTTCATTGGTATATAGGTCAAACTATTACAACTAAGGTTCTAAATTAATGTATTAGACACGGTATCAGTCATGTCTAAAATTGACTCGTTCAGGATTGGATTGGTTTACAAATCCAATGGAAGCTGATATGTGACAAATACCGTATATAACAATATTAAAACAACGCGAGATTAGATCAATTAGGTCTAGATTCGATACAAATCAGCTGATCCAGTTGATCTGATACTGATTACTTGAACCAAGGTTGCAACTGCACGAGAGCATAACCTGATGAAACTCCTTTTTTGGGGAATGCCATAAAACTTAAACTTGGGACCAGTCTCTTGCCAGCCACCCCAGCAAGGAATATAAGATATTTTATGGGTTAAATTAATTATAAGGTTAGTTGGTTCAGTAAGAGTCTAGTTACAGGTAGACCGATTTAACTATGAATAGAGATGGACCAACTTGGTCCACTGTGGAACTGGTCCAGAGTTAGGGGTAGTATTATAAATACCAATGATTAGGGTCCTCACAGTCACGGTATTATTTTCTTCTCCTATTCTCATACGCAAAGAGAAGGTCAAGGGATCTCGACAGACTGTGGAAGATTCTGATCCAAGTATTCCAAACATTCAAAGCAAATAAAACGGTCAGAAATCAATTTACAGTAAGAGGTATGTGTTTTATCATCTTTTTCCAATACTCATTGTATTCTAGTAATCTGTGTGGTGTGTTTATTAAGGTTCATGAAAAATTTCATGAGAAAAATACAAAAGGGATTCAAAAATATTTTACAGTGGCATCAGAGCCACTTACACAGACCTAGAATCAATGAAAAAACATTGTTAAAACTTTATGTTTGATTGGATTGAAAAAGGAAGAGATTTTTCTCTCAAATTTTTCGTATGAACCTGTCTAGGGTTTGGACCCTCGAAAATTTTTTGGACCATTAAAAAGTAAAATAAATCATACAAGATTGTAGGTCTCGGAGAAACGGAGTCGGCGACATAAGGTGGGTCGCCGAAAGTAACCTCACGCGCTGCCTGAAAAAGCGCATGAGATCCACGCACCTGCGACTATTTAAAAAAAAAAGGAAGAAAAAAAAGTAGGACTAACGTCACCTGCTCAACCCCGTACTGAACTGAGCCGATCTGGGCCAGTCTAGGACCAAACTCGGGCCCAGACCAGCTCGGCCAGGCCCAAGGGGACCCATGAACCCGACTCAGTTGCATATGCAGTTTGCACGTTTGACCCGAAACCTGACCCATTAATCCGAATATTTGACCCGAGAACCTAAACCATGGACCCAAATTTGTGACCCAAGAATCCGACCCAACGACCCTGGAACTTGAACCAGAAACCCGGATGGGTGGGCCGACTGTTGAACCACTGGTCTACGATTCGGTTTAAGATCAGACTGTTTGGTTCGCTCTGGACCAAAGCATTTAAAAAAAAGGTCTAAATAGTGGGTTCGATTCGCCCATAATCGAACCTGGCCTGATCGAACTGAACCAAGCTGAACCGTCCAAAATCGATTCAGGTTATATAAAATGTAAGCCGACTCTGAACTGAACCAAGCTGAACCGTCCAAAATCGATTCAGGTTATATAAAAGGTAAGCCGACTCTGATCGACAATTGTGGACGCTAGAAGTGTTGGATTTTGACACGGTTTTTTACACTATGTTCGTATTTCGTGCTCTACAATTTGGTACATAGTTTGACACAGTTTAATGATTTAAAAATTTTATTTTTTACTAAAAGATGTCTCAAATTAGTCTGATTTATAGTTTTCTGTTTGTTTGTTAGTTATTTTTGTTTCAGATGCTTGTAGAAGGTTATGTGTGCATAAGATTTTATTTATTGACCCACAAGGTGCTGCAAAGTAAAATTTGAAGATATCACTATGGAATTGGGTGAAACTCACTAAAATGGTTCACCTAGTTTCATCATAATGTCTTCAAATTTAAAGTTCTTGTATTTGTAAATGTTTATGTAAGGGTGATGTACACTCAAAGGTGGCATTGTCAGGTTTTGATCAAATTAAAATTTTTGGGTGTCGTGAAGATTGAATGTAATTCATCAAAGTGGTACACTCAGTTCCAACATAGTAGTCCTCAAACTCAAAATTTGTGCATTTACATATACAATAAATGATATATTTTTAATACACTATTCTCCATGGTGTGAAAAGCAGCTAAGAAAGACAATGTTAATCAAAATGTGATATTGTCAAAATTAAATGTATGTTCATGCACATGAGTTGAAAGGATTTTGACTTTAGGGACTCTCATTAATCCAAAGGTGGTGGAATTTTAGAGAGTCATTATTCTTTCGTAGTCACTGCACAGAAACTGAGAAGACCACTGCATGCTTATCCCAAAAGAGAATGTGCAGTTGATTAACTCTTAGAAAATTATATTTATTTATATAAATAGTTTATATGGTTAATGCAAGTAAATGGTATGTGTATGAGTCTTCAGTTGTTTGATACTGCATTTAAACTTATACACTGATGTGTTCATCTAAGTATGACTGTTTCAAAGAATGTTTTAATATATATCTTTTTCTATTCAGAACAAAGTATAAATAAATATAAATTACATGTGTTTATATGAGTCTTGTGTAATTTATCTATTGCAGGACATTTGTGCTTGGACTCATATAATGATGATGATTTATGTCTCCTAGGATGTCTGTCTTAGTGAATGTACCATATGGTTTGATAGTTTCTTTCCCACTCTTTCTGGGATAAAGAATAAAATTTATTATAAAAAGATTGAAGACTAGTCTAGGATCGTTTGACCTAGATGTATCTTTTATAATAGTTTACATAAGTTGTGAGGTATTCTACTATTGATGTTATGTGCAGCAGTATTGAGATGAGAAATATTACGAAGGAATTATCTAAGAAAAATTCAAAGGATAAGAATAATGTTTTAGAGGGGGTCGGAAGATAGTTTATTAACTTATCTCTCTAGTACCAGTTATATTGTAAATGGTAATGTGAGGAAGTATTTTTGAGAGCTATCAACTATCACTGAAAAACTCAAGGACAATGAGACCAATGTAATTGATATATTAGATATTTCATTCTTTGCTAGAAAATATATTTAAATCTAGGTGGCTTACATTACCAAAAGGAAGAAATAGTTAGTGATATGATTGTTGTTGAGTAACTCTCAGGTAGATTGCTTAAAGATGTATAAATTGACCAAAGATAAATGGTTTGACTAAATACTGTTAAGTCAGATAAGCATATCTAAAAAGGATAACGATTCTAAGACTCCATAGGTATTTGGGTAGGAGTCTTGAAAACTGTTGACTTGAATATTGTAAAATTTCTTTTACATTCAAATGCTTTTTCTGCTCCTGATTTTACTTCATTTTATATTTATTGTTTGACTTAACATATTGTTTCCTATATTAAAAAAATATGATTGATGTTACTTGAAATATCAGAATGTAAAATTTTTCTTTTCAACTAAATGCAAAGAAATTATGCTTATGGTACTTATGATATTGTAAGGTAAATGACTGCATGTAATGTTGATCGTATTTATTCTACGATGTTGTGAATAGTTTTTCATGTTTGACTGTATAATCATAGGTTCAACTAATTGTACCAGTCATAGTTGATCTCTAGGGCAATGTAAAGACAGGTTAAGGTAGTTTTATTAGAATGGTTAAACGATTTTATCAGTGGGAATCTTTAGATTCTCTTAGTCAGTGAGAGTATTCGAATCTGTTTGGTTAGTGAGAGATCTGATAATTAATGATTTATCTGTAATTATTTGTTCTGTCTGTGATCTAATGGGTAAGATTATTAGTGAGCATTTATTACTTGTATGTATTCTTGATTATTTAAGATATGTCAAGTTGTAAGGCGGTATTTAACCAAAAAATATGGTAAGACAAAATATGATATTAGTCTAAATTGAATGCAATTTGCCTATATAAGTTGGATAATATCAAAGTGCATTGACCTATAAGGATTTTAAGATAATGAGATCGTGGTAATTCAATCATTGGACTCAAGTATTTATCTCAAAGTAATTTATGTCATTAAGTAGATCTCTGTATGTGATTGACAGAATGATGTACACCGGATGTGTATGAGTATTTTTCGTTGTTCGACATTAATAGGCTTGATGACTGGATCAAAGTAAAGGATGACTTTTGTGTAATTAAATTCTATGGTCACATTCGATCAATGGTGAATTTATAATTAATATAGCCCAAGTGGGAGATTGAAAGATATTTTATGGGCTAAATTAATTATAAGGTTAGTTGGTTCAGTGGGAGTCTAGTTACATGTGGACCGATTTAAGTATGATTAGAGATTGACCAACTTGATTCACTGTGGAACTAGTCCAGAATTGAGGGTGGTATTATAAATACCAATGGTTACGATCTCCACAGCCACGGTGTTATTTTCTTCTCATGTTCCCATAAGTAGAGAAAAGGTCAAGGGATCCGAACAAGATGTGGAAGACTCTGATCCAAGCATTCCAAGCATTCAAAGGAAAGAAAATGATCAAAAATCAATCTACAACATGTCTTATCATCTTTTTTCAATACTCATTATATTATAGTAATCTGTATGATATGTTCGTTAGAGTTTATAGAAAATTCTATGGAAAAAACCCAAAGAGAATCTAAAAAAATCTTACAAAGAATTGATAGTGTAAAATTTGGGTTTTGAAGAAAAGAGAAAGTGTGGGTATCCTATGCCCTTTAATAGAAATTTTTTTGTTTCCCTCCCCACACCCTGGATATTGGTTTTGAATTTGAAATTTAATATCCACAAGATAGAGAATCAATCTCCCACAAAAATAACATAATAAAACCTAATCTAAATCAGTCATACAATTAAGGCTGGCTTAGAGGATGAGGACTCTAGCCTGGATTGGTAGTGACAGGTCTTGAGACTTTCCTTTCACCTTGGCGGTTTAGATTTAAGGGGACCACTTACACTTTCTTTCTCATAAAAAAAAAAATCAATTATATAATCTTGAAAATTTTGTATCTCTTAGATTTCAAAAGAACTTTTTGTCAACCCCTTTTTTCTTTGTCTTAGTAAAATAATAGCAAAATAGTCTAACCCCTGCTCCCTATACATATCACACCATGAATTCATGGTCAAAAAAACAAAGGTAATTTATTAAATTTGGGATTAAAAAAAAACTAGCATCCAAATCATGCATCTAAATAGGGTCTCATGTAACTAATTGTCAAATTATGTATCAACATTATCTTTCACATCAACACAACATTGCACAAATTTAAATTATATATTACATTCATGTACGTAATCAGCCCCACAAGTTTTTTTCTTTTTTTTTTTTTTAACTTAAATTTGTATTATTGAAAGGAAAAATCATTGTGATGTTTTTGCTATGGCAATTTTCCCATTTGGGCTTCTATCCCAGGTGGGGTTGTTTTGGGAGTTTCTTAGTTTTTGAGCGTTAAGGGTTTGGTGGATGAAATCACCACTTGTACTTGGTTCTCCTCCTCCTCCTCCTCCTAGTCTGTGTTGGTCGCATCAAGTTTCTTTTAATGAAAATTTCTTTTTGTCAAAGAAAAAGAAAAACTTGATTTTTTAAAAATAACCCACACTATGTTCTTATGGACATATATCATTATACCCTATAGGGAATATCATGAGAATTATAAATTTTTTATTGGCTAAAGTTTTGTGTGCATAGTCGTGCATGTACACAATTGTGGCTATCTTTTGTTGTAGGATGGGAAGAAGAGAACTTGTATATAATACCAAATCTATCATTTTTATTGGACAAAGAACCCTATGTATGACCACACACACAAACACACACACACACGCACACGACCGGCTTATAAAAACCGGGGCCTTTTTAAAATTTTCCTTGAAAGTGTTTGTTTGTTACCTATGCTTGGAAATATCCAATACACCTTCAAAAGAGAGGTGTGACCCTTGACTTTGCTTGGTTTGGTGGTACAAACTCCAATTGTGCTGATGGTGGCAAGCATTAGATTGATCACCTTTTTTGTCTTTTCAAATTAGGGTTTTTCTTGAAGTAACAAATTTTGATACAATTAGATGTTGTAACAAAGTCTATTTATAGTTATTGCCTTATTCTCTAGATTAAATATCAAAACTGCCCCAGTATATAGAGATTTTCATGATGATCCAATAAATGTGTATTAAAAAGAATTAGTTACAACTATATGTTATAACAACCCTTGTTATATTTAAACGACAAACTTATCAGATCATTATAATAACATTTAGATGCAACAAGTCATAATGAGAATTTATGACAGTTATAAAGGACATAAAATATGTAATGGAGAAATTAAAAGATACCACTTTTATTGTAAACTTAGAAATTTGTTTGAAACCTTTAAAAAGAGAAAACTTCTATATATATATATATATATATATATATATATATATATATATATATATATATATATATATATATATATATATATATATATACCTGTATTTAGAGGATGTAATTTCTTTCAATTAGAGTTAACAAAAGATAAATAATCGATCCAGGTTTAAGCCAGACATGTTTAGTAAACAATGCGTGTCGGTCTGATTCGACGAACACAATGTGAGAAAAAAATTGACACCCCTATGTATGGCATTCAA
This sequence comes from Protea cynaroides, assembly GCA_028583415.1. NCBI lineage: Eukaryota > Viridiplantae > Streptophyta > Magnoliopsida > Proteales > Proteaceae > Protea > Protea cynaroides. The sequence goes on from CM053268.1 coordinate 52,854,842, forward strand.
TAGGATGAGATTTTTCGTTTTACTAAAATCAGATTGGTCATCTTGCCATTTTTATGTCTAGATAGGGTTGTCAATTTCAGGCCACACACTGTATAGTCTGATCATGCCCGTCGATTATATACCAAGACCAATCGACCTGATTATTAAATGGATGTTCATGATGCAAGGGTGTAGCTTAACCGAACCGATCAAATGAACCAAATATACTTTTAAACCAAATTGAATCTTGGTTTAAATCAAACAAATACAACCCTAAAACTAAGAACCTAAAACATTACATTGTATCTTACTCTCTTTTATTTTAGAGTTTTCCACTCATTTCTTTTTGTTTTCATCTTTGTCTACATGGGTGATCACAAGCCGTCTTTTATAATTATACAATAATATATCTAATCTACAATATAATAATAATTATGGATTTAAAAACTAACATCTATCTCTATTTTTATTTATATTTTGACCTAAGTTCCTTATATTTCTTTTGCAAACTAATTAACCTGATTAGGATACGATCAATTATGTATCGAAACCCATCAGAACGAATATAAACGTATCCATGCCTCATTGATGAAGAACCAACTGAATTGATTGACACCACTATGTCTAAACGTAGGCTCCACGTATGCTGCTTTAACAATTTTTTATTTTTTTTACTTTCATATTAAAATGGGTTTCCGAAACTACCATTATTGGAGGAATCTCCCATGCCACACACCAATGAGGATTTAGTGAATTACATAATCGTATGGGCCCACTGAGAAAGCGCTACATGAGAAAAGTATTCCTATGCCACTAGTACTTCTCACATCCTTGTGTGGATACTCTCTCTTTTGAGTGTATGGGCCACTTCACCAAACTGTTTTTTCCACTGTAATTGGAATTAGTGTAGCAAGGAGGATTCTCCTACAATGGCGGCGTAAGAAAATTCCAAATATATATATTTAGGAAAAGAAAAGATTTGAGTGGAACTGAACATTTATTTACCATTATTCTTTTTTTCTTTTTCTTTTTTTGGATAAAAAAATGAACATTTATGAGAAACCCTTAAATTGTCATACTAGATAATTATGAAAAAACATTTAGTTTGATTAATTTATCTGATGGATGAACGGGTTTGGATACTTTGCAGTTATGCAGTCCTTGCAACTCCATCTAAGCCGTTGGATTACATTAGCATACATATAGATGCACTCTCGTCAGCCTCGATACGACTGTAGAGATTGTATAACTACAAAAACACCTAAGTTCTGGATGAACAGAAGAATGATTATATGTCTGCCTTTTACATCACATATGTAGTAAAGGGATTTTTTTGGGGGGTAGGATATAATAAGTTTTTATTTATTTATTTATTTATTTATTATTATTATTATTTTTAGGGTATTTGATGTAATAAGGGAATTGTACTAGCCGACAAAAATTGCCCCTCTTTCCTTCACTATGAAGTTATAATATGCCTTTTGTTGAGCTTGAGCACTTGGGTATTCTGAACTGTTCCTATCAAGATATAGTGTTATAATGGTGGGGTGATGTCGTCCTGCTGAACAAGTGGAAGTGGAGTATAGAGGGATGTCAATTTTGGGATCAATTTGGAAATCTAGATTGATTCGGTTCAAATTAATCCGAAATTAATTTGGATCGAATTTCAGGTTGAGGTATGGTACATATTATTGGTCTTGATTCGGTCCGAACTAGCCTGAAACCTACCCGATAATCAGAGCAATGAACCCAGACCTGACCGATCTAGACTGAATATTAAACCTTTTCTTACTGCTTCAGTCTTTTGTATGAGTTTAATGAGTTTTCTACCAGGCTTCCAATCTAAACCAGTCCGATACCAACTCGATAAAAAACCTACACCGGACCGACCCGTTAGTTAATGTGCAAAGTACAGTCCATGCACTTAGTTCGAAGTCCGAACCTCCTATTAAACATGTTTCGATTAAGTCCTATAAAGTCTGACATCGATTTGGCCCAGACCGGCCCATTGATACCCTTAATCTTGTTATTGAAGCCATCAGGTATGATAAAAATTTTGGAAAATTATCAGATTATCTAATTTTGGATTTTATTTTACCAATCTACTCATTCAATATTTGTTATAATTGAAATATCCAAAAATTAGTATAAGTATTTTCAAACTACACAAAACAATGTCCACTTTCATCTTAACCTTTTAAGCTTTAACTTTCTTTGAATAGGTAACTTTGTCATTCCCCATTTCTCTTCCTTTCCAAGATTTAAATTGTTGATGTCAGACTGCACAATCATCCTCGGAAGTCGGATGACTTACAAGATAGAGGAGAAATAGGCAAGAGAGGTGGGGTTCTACATCTGGGGGAGTCATCCGGAGGTGACTCCAATGCCTAAATTAGTATTCCGAATACAGATAGCCATAGAACTCAGACTATTGAGATGACCAAGTTCTGAAAAAGTTGTGGGGACAAAAAATAATTTGTATAACAAAGGAAACGAAAAGTGAAACGAATGAACCTGCGGGGGTTGTCCCTATTTATGGAGTGAGCTGAGCATGGCAAGTATGAATTCATCTCATATCAGATTACTCTCCTTATGGCAAGATTCACCAATTCTACAAGGTAAGATCTTTCGAGCTCAACTTAGTAAGTTTTGTCAAATTATACATTGTAAGGCTAAATTCTTGCCTTTTGTGGAATAGATGGAACATCAGAATCATCCCCTCTAGAATATATGGGCCTATAGTTGGAATCCACAGTGGTACAGTTGGTCATCCCTTAGGATGTTATCATGTGGCTGTCTGTGATAGGTGGGTAATTTATGTACCCGTCACAAATGTTCAGCTACAAAAACTCCATTGAAACAACATTAAACAAGCATTTTCTAGCATTTTTTGAAACCATGGATATGAACTTTGCATGTTTTAGCAAAGATCAATCAAAATCAATCCCCTCTAAAACTACCAATGGCAAAGTAAGAACATGAGAATTTCGAATGTTGTGGTACATGGGAGATGGAGATTTTGAAAATGGATTTGAATTTCTCACTTGGAGCTTCTATTAGGTTTTGGATTCCAATTATTGGTTTCTTAATACTTTGATGCTGGCTACTGCTACTGAAGATGTACATCTCCTAGAATTTCGTGCATTTAAATCCGAAACATGGATTCTTTATTGTGGGTTCAATCAAAAGGGGGCTCTGGTGATTTCAAAGTGCTAGTACCTCAATTGGTGTTTGTGTTTACTTTTTAGATCGATGAGTTAGAACTCAATAATAGTCTAGACCAGACCGATTTATCTTGAATATTAAAATTCTAGCTTCATTGTTTTAACCTTAATGGATTTTCTGTCGGACTATCAACTAAACTCGGATTGAACCAGACTGATAACAGTCCGATAAGAAATCAAAACTAGATCAACCCAGTTGTTATCATCCACAATGCAGTCCATCCAACCCGAATCTCTTATCGAACATATTTCAGACTGGCACTATAAAACCCAATATCGACATTAACTCAGACCAAAACAGACCCTTGAGGCTAAGGAGAGCTCTTATTATTTTAATGAAAATAACAACTGCATTAAACATGGAAAAATCAAAGAAGCCAAGAAGGGAGTTATACAAGAATAAATTAAATTTGGTTTAATTAATTACAACATGCTTAACTGGTGGAATTGGTTATGAGACCAATTATTTAGTTGAACACGTGAAGGACTAGCAAACAGAAACACTCCTGTACCCAATTTGCATTTTACCTCGGTAACCACAACTTCTGGCAGAAGTATGGTACGGGTCCTCTAAGTGGACCCCACATTTTGTTGGAATATAGGGTTAAGAGTTAAAATCTTTGGATTTTAGCTTGAGTTCTATACTTTTCTTGTCATTTACAAAATTTGTTTGTTTCTCTTTTTTCAAAGGAATTATTTTAGTAGAATCTTTTTTTTCAAAGGATAAGAGGCACAACAATGTGACTCATTGTCTTCATTGGTATATTGATCAGACTGTTACAACTAAGGTTTTAAATCTATGTGTGTCAGTCATATCTAAAATTAATTCGAATCAAATTGAATCGATGTACATATTCAGTGGAAGCTGACGTGTAATCGATATTATATATAATAATATTAAAACAAACCGAGATTAGATTGATTAAATCTAAATTCAAACCTAATCTAAATCAATTGTTAAGGCTACGATTAGCTTAGAGTATAAGGACTCTAGTTTGATAGTGACAGGTCTTGGGATCTTGCTTTCACCTTGGCCTTTAGATTTAAGAGGACCACTTATTATTTCTTTCTCATAAAAAAAAAAAATCAATCATGTAATATTGAAATATTTTACATCTCTTAAGATTTCAAAAAAAAATTTATCAACCCTTTTTTCCTTTGTCTTAATAAAATAATAGCAAATCTCCCCTCTTCCCAATATATATCACACCATGAATTCATGGTCAACAAAACAAAGGTTATTTATTAAATTTTGGATTATTAATAAAAAAATAGCATCCATATCATGCATCTAAATAGGCCTCAAGTAACCAATTGTCAAATTGTGTATCCATATTATTTATTTATTTATTTATCTTTTTTAGTAAACTATCCACATTATCTTTCACATTAACATGAGATTGCACAAATTTGAATTATATACTAAATTCATGGAATCAGTCCCACTTGAATTTTTTTTTTTTCAAAACTTAAATTTGTGTTAATGAAAGGAAAAATCATTGCTTGTGGTTATGGCAATTTCCCCATTTGAGTTTCTATTTTAAGTGGGTTGCTTTAGGAGTTTCTTAGTTTTGAGTGTTTAAGGGTTTGGTGGATGATTTAATCCCAAGGGATAACTGAGTTGGCAAGAGCCTATGTCTTAGAAAGCCGAAGGTACTGAGTTTGACTCTTTTTACTGTCTTGAGGCCACTTACACGGGAGTGTTAAGTTTTCTTTTTTTTCTGTTATGGGTGCAAGTGGAATGGTTTTCATTCAACCCTAGAATGACAGGGTCTATGCGATTGTGAGGTCAGTATGTGCCTTTGATTCTTGATTCTACTTCTTATCTTGAATCTTAGAATTGATGGAATGCGTGTTAATAGGATGAGATGGGATGGTCTGTATTTGTCAGGCGAAAAGTTTAGATATCCGTCGTTAGCAAAAAAAAAAAAAAAAAAAAAAAAAGGGGTTTGGTGGATGAAATCAGCAATTGTACTTAGTTCTCCTTCTCCTATTCTATGTTTGTCGTGTGCTAATTTCTTTTAATGATATTTTTTTCCAAAACAAAATTTATTAATTCTTTTTTTTAATAACCCACAATATGTTCTTACTATTAGGAATATCATGAGTTATTAATTTTTTATTGGCTAAAGGTTTGTGTGCATGGTCGTGCACATAACTGATTGTGGCGAGCTTCCGTTATAAGATGGGAAGAAGAGAACCATATGTAGATGGGAAGAAGAGAACCATATATAATACCAAATCTATCATTTTTACTAGACAAAACCCAATATATATATACACACGGCTTGTTTATAAAAATCAGGGTCTTTTTAAAATTTTCCTTGAAAGTGTTTGTTTGTTACCTATGCTTGGAAATATCCAATACATCCAACACACCTTCAAAAAAGAGGTGTGACCCTTGGCTTTGCTTGGTTTGGTGGTACAAGTTCCAATTGTGTTGATGGTGGCAAGCATTATTGGTCACCCTTTTGTCTCATCAAAATAGGGCTTATCTAGAAGTAACAAACCTTGATACAATTATATCATGTAACAAGGTCTTTTTGTAGCCATTGCATTAGTCTCCAAATTAAATATCTAAACTATCATTTTATATGGAGATTTTTATGATGACCCAATAAATGTGTACAAAAAGGAATTAGCGACAACTACATGCTATTGCACCAAAAAAAAAAAAAAAAACACCTACATGTTACAATCCTTATTACATTTAGACGACAAACCCATCAAATTATTATAAAAACATTTAGATACAACAAGTCATAATGAGAATTTTTTATAGTAATAAAGGACATAAGATATGTGATGGAGAAATTAAAAGATATCACTTTTATTGTGGACTTAGAAAATTTGTTTGAAAGCCGTTTTTAAAAAGTGAAAACTTCTATATAGCTGTATTTAGAAGTTAACTCCTTTCACTTAGAATTAAAAGAAAAAGATAATAGTTAGGTTAAAAAAATATTCAGGAATAATTTAAAGTGTACCTATTCTCTCTTTCTCAATTAAAAATGTTTTCAAAATCTTTTTTTTATAAAAAGTTTCAAAATCATTTGAAGTGTACTATTCTACATTTCTATCATTCTCCATAGTTTTCAATATTGTCTCACTCACATTCTGAGTGAAAAGATAAGATTTTACCCTTGGAAATTTTCCCCACAATTTCTCACATAATCTACATTCTCTTTTCCCCGACTTTGTACCCCCCATTAAATATATTGATTCCTACATACCTATTTGTGCAATGCAGAAGACTTCCCCCACAACGGCATTTTAGAGAACCCTCTCCCAAAAATAAAATTTTAAATTATTTGACATGTCCATTTATTTGGATCCTATATATCTATCTGCCTAATGAAATTTTGACTACAACTATTTACTGTTGTGACTTTAACTACAGCTACTTTGACTTTTTAAAAATTTGCTAACTATATTTTCTTACCTTATTTTTGAATTCTAATTTGTTAACTATATTTATAGATTATAATATGATTAGTAAAAAGTTCTTTTATCATTTTTTTTTCCTCTTAATAAAATAATAGCAGTATAGTCTCTCCCCTCCCCCTATATACATATCTCACCATGAATACATGATCAACAAAACAAAGGTTATTTATCAAATTTTGAATTATTAAAAAAAAAAAAAAAAACTAGTAACCATATCATACATCTAAATGGGGCCCTCAGGTAACCAATTGTCAAAATGGGTATCCTACGTTATCTTTCACATCAACATGATATTGGACAAATCTAAATTATATACTATATTCATGTACTCAGCCCCACTTGATTTTTTTTTTCAGAACTTAAATTTGTATTAATTAGAGGAAAAATGATTATGATGTTTTGACTATGGCAGTTTTCCCATTTAGGCTTCTAACCCAAGTATGTTTACTTAGGATGTTTCTTGCATTGGAGTGTTAAGGATCTGGGGGATGAAATCACTTATATTGGGTTTTCCTTCTCCTTCTCCTCCTACTCCAGGTTTATGTTTGTCGCGTAGTAGCTTCTTTTATTGAAATTTTCTTTTTGTCATAAAATTTGTGATAGTGATAAGGACACAAAGACATGTGATGGAGAAATTAAAAGATATCAATAAAAGCTTCTAATCCAATTGTGATTGCTCTGGACGTTTCTTGATTTCAAGTGTTGAAGATATGGTAGATGAAATCACCACTAATACTTGGTTCTCCCTCTCCTTCTCCTTCTCCTTCTCCTAGTTTGTTGCGTATTAACTTCTTTTAACGAAAATTATTTCTGTCATATTGAAAATTTATGATAGTGATAAGGACATAAAGATATGTGATGGAGAAATTAAAAGATATCACTTTTATTGAAACTTAGAAAATTTATTTGAAAACCATTTTAAAAAGCGACCTGCATATATATAGCTGTATTTGGAAGATGAAACTTCTTTCACTTAGAGGTAAAGAGAGAGAGAGAGAGAGAGAGAACAGTGAGGTAAAAAAAATGTTTTAGGAATAATTTAAAGGGTGACTATTCTATTATAGTTGTCAATATTGTCTGACACATATTCCGAGTGAAAGGATATGATTTTACCATCACCACAATCTCTTCCGTGCTACACACCAATGAGGTTGTGGTAAATTGTATATGGGCCCACTGAGTAAGAGGAGGGAGAAAAAATTATAAGAAAAAGCCAATGCCGGTGTTTAGTACCACGGCAACATGAGAAAAGGATTCCTATGCCGCTAGTGCGAGGATGCTTTTACATATTTCCACATCCTTACCATGTGGGTTCCATACTGATTCTCTCATTTGAATGTATAGGCCACCTTAACGAAACTGTTTCTCTCACAGTAATTGGTGTGGCAAGAAAGATTCCCCACAATGGTGGCATAAGAAAGCTGGTGGGAGGTCAAGTCATGCAAACCATGGTTCAAAAGTTTTGGCATGAAAAACACTATAATCGTTCACCACAAGCGACATGCCTCCCTCAGCCTAAACATTATTTCTTGGGATCTGAGAGGGATTCATATACGTAGTCTCCATTCATTCTGTATAAATGCTGTTTCCAAATTCGAATTCATGACCATTAGGTTACAATAAAGTAATTTTATCATTGAAAAGGTTATTTCCAGATTCGAATTCATGACCATCAAATCACAATGAAACAATTTTTATCATTGAAAAAGAAACAGTTTCATATATCCAGCAGCATCCACACCAATCTTGGGTTCCTTAACAGTATTTGGAACGCCCTTCAAAGAATTTCTAATGAGGACTGGTTCAATCAATCTCAGATTCCTCTTACTTTTTTATTAGCCAAGACAATATTCCAAACTTGACGGCCCTCTGTAGCCGATTTGGAATGTGAACTCCATAAGGGCAAATGCCCATTTGCCAAGCCTACCATTCATAATTGGTTGAGATAGCAGATACTTAATTATATCAGTTTGACATATAATAAAAACCATTCCAGGAAACATGTACACCCTCCCCATTTACCTAACAACAAACTCCTATGTTCCAATCTGATTATTAATTTTGGGAATAGAAAATTGCCACCATAACAATGTTGGAGTGGAGATCGTCCAGAAAGCCACCTCCCCCAAAAGAAGGAATAAAAAAAACCCTCAGCTGATGTCAACAATTAGAATGGTTGTAAAGAGCTGAAGATCTATATTCTTACTGTAGTGTACTGAAAATGGAACTGACCATGATATACTGCAACATGAAGAAGGCTAAATGCTTTGATGAAAAACAGGCTGCTTTCAGTACCGGCTCTCAAGGAAAACACATACCACAATACCACATAGCTCTTCCAAGCAAAAGAAACTTTCGGAAAATAAAACTCTAAAATACTGTCACAAATAAAAATAAAAATAAAATAAAATAAAATAAAAACTGGTTGATATAGATACCATCCCCTGTATATGTTATGCTACAAAATATTTGCAACTCTTTCTTGATAGTGAGGTGTAAGATTTTAAGCCGGATGCTGAATCACACCTTATTCATTTGTTTCTTTCCTTTTCGTTCTATCCCCCATCCCCACCCCTTCTCCTTTGTCTACCCAAAACAAAAGGGAAAATAAAATGAAAGAGTATCTGGATTGTCACTGGTAAAATACACATACATGTTACAAAGATCCTATCTAACCTCAGATTTGCCTCCTCCCCATTTTACCAGAGCGAATGAAGCGTCGGAGGGCCGTCCTCATCTTGTCCATAAACATGTTTATGGGCTAGTTACCCACCATATCAGTCTGCAGAAAAATCAGGCTCGTCTGGCTTAAAGATTTTGGGCATCTTTAAACTTGAGGCAGAAGGGTCAACCACCTTGAACTTCTGGTTAACTCCCTTTTTCGTATTTGCAGCAAACCTTGAAGCCAGTATTGTGGCCCCAAGATGTTGAGTGTTGTTCGCATTCTCTGTCAACAATTTTTCAGTACCATCATCCTCATAGTACATATCCAGAGCCTCATCACCATAATCATTCTCTTGGTTTGAATTTGGCATATAGTAGTCACTCTCATACACCATCAGCTCCCTTGTTAACTTTCTCTTCTTGTACCGTCTCCATGCAGATTGGATAAAGCATGCTCCCCATGTCCTCCATTGATGGGAATAGTACCTGAAGGCATGCTGGAGCTTCTTGCTGTGCAGATGCTTAAACTGACCAGCTACAAACTTAAGGTCTTCAGCACTGAGTGCAAATGCTTCAACTTCACCAAGAGCTCGGACTGTTCGAGTAGAGGAAGGCAGATTCAGACTTGGAGTGCGCATTAGAGCCCAAGTCAGCAACTCTTCACCACAAAAATCACCAGGTCTGAGGGTTATGGAATTGAAGAATCCAGATCTTCCTCCATTGGTCGTGGAGCTTTCAAGTTGCCCTCTGATAATGAAAAGCATCTCATTAACTGGATCACCCTCACAAACAATGTAGGTGTCTTGGGTACACAAAGATGAGACTAAGCGTTCACATATAGCATCCAGGAGCTGATCATCCATTTGTGAGAAGAAAGGCACCTATAAAGTGGATATAGGGTATTAAACAATGTTGGATCTTACACCAAAATGTTGGAAACCATATCTAAGAAGCTTGATTTTCCATTTTAACCCATGTTCGGTGTTGCAGAACTTATGGTTGACGCTTGCTTTTGTTGGCCATGTAACTCTAACCTAGTATGGTGTTTCATTTTCTTTGGTAAATAAGAGACTCAAAAGTCATTGAACATAAGAAAAGGCTTGGAAATTTAACAGGGAGCTAGTACACAACAAGCCAAGATGAGATAATTGTCACAACCGAGCTAGATACAATAGGCACATTTTATAATTTTAACTCCAAGTAGTCCTAAAAAAGGTGGTGATTGTAATTATTTTCCTGAGCAGATAAAAGAATCAACAACATAGATGGGAAACATAAAAACACTTACACGGCGGACAAGAGCAAGACATAGATGCCGTTGAATTTCACGACGAAGGTCCAAAGGTAAGGAAGACAATATAAACTCTTCATTTACTCCTCTTGTGGCAAGCCATTTATACTGAACAAACCGGCGAACCCGCTCTTGAAGATCAAGGGGTAATTGGCGATGCTTCATCCACTCTTCAGTGTCTCTTCGCTTAACTCTCCACTCTTCAAGTCTCACAGTCATAGATGCAAGATAAGTCTTCATAGAACAAAAACAATGTTGATAAAACGATTAAAATCATTAAGCTAATCATTTCCACTGAATTTAATCATTTATTTGCGCATCTACAGCTACTCAACAAATTAAAATAGAGAGATTTTCAGGATGGCAGGTGACCACGGTTAATGTAATGATATAAAATACGCTATTACTTAATCATGCCACATGATGATAGACTCCTAATTAGTTTATTAGTTTGCTTTATTAGTTTCCTTTACCAATTAGACTTGCTAATTTTCTTTTTTTATTTTGAATTTACTTTGTCTTTAGTTTGTGACTACTGACTAGGACTCTAACTTGTAGAGTCCTTGATCCTAATAGTTGTTTTCTATTTTCTACAAATATAAACTACAAGAAGCAGAGTAGTAACCAACTAATTCAATTCTACTCTCTCTCTCTCTCTCTCTCTCTCTCTCTCTCTCTCTCTCCCTTTATTTCTTCTCTTATTTTCTACTTTGTCACATGGTATCTATTAGAGATATCAAGTCAAGGAAGACTGATGCCCATGTGCAATAGCCCCTTCCTCATGTCAAGGAAGGCCGATGCACATGTACAAGCAGCGCCTAAGTCAAGAACCCTCTCCTTCTAGACATATCAAGTCAAGGAAGACTGCTGCCCATGTGCAACAGTCCCTTCCTCAGGTCAAGGAAGGCTACTATACATGTGCAAGCCGCCCTTAAGTCAAAGACCCTCTCTTTCTAGGTTGTTTTCCCTTTTAATGTTATTACCCCTTTGGGTTGTATCATATGACTATAAATATTGAATGCAATGGCAGTCCATAACATAAGTGTGACTCCCATAGTTACAAAATTCTCTCTCTTCTCTCTCTCTCTTTTTTCTCTTTATTTATATGGTATCGGAACAAGGTCTTTAAGAATTGTTACATAACTTTAGATCTTGTTCTTCCCTACATACAATACTCTTTTGATATTGATTGATTCTCTATTCAATACCGAAATTGTATCTTTAAGGAAAAGGGGGTGAGTTCACTTCCTAATTTTCGATGCTGCCAACAAGTGGTTGTGATATCAATTTTATGGAGAAGGATCTTCGGCTGATAAGCGATGGAGCTATTGTAAAGCATATCAAGTGTTAGAGAAAATCGAAATTTCAGATTCGGTTTAATTTTGTTCGATTCTACACAGAATAGAAATCTGGTTAGTAGAATAATTATTCTGATCCTATCCTATTTTGTGATTCCTTTTCTGATTTTTTTTTTTTTGGGAGATCAATTGTTGCATATCGAGTCTCATTTTATCTTATTGCTTGTCGGTTGTCTGAACCGATTATTGAGACCTCTTATTTAAGATATTAATGGTCAAATATTCTAAGTCTAAGATCACTATGACTGAGGTGGTGTCTTCATCTTCTCATTGGACTACGGAGAAGAAACTAGAAGAACTTAACAATTTCCAACAATGGCGGAAAATTGTTAAGTTGGTTTTGACTGGATGGGATCAACAGGATCACCTGGTTTTGTTGCTCAGGGGGAACGTGGTATGGTATGTAAATTGAAAAAGCATTATATGGGCTGAAGCAATCTCCTCAGGCATGGTTTGGTCATTTCACAGAGACCGTTCTCCGCTTTGGCTTATCCCGATGTGATAGTGATCACTCGGTGTTTTATCGACATTCTTCTTGAGCAAGGATGATTTTTCTTATCGTCTATGTTGATGATATAGTAATTACAGGAGATGACAGTACGGGTATTGACAGCTTGAAAGCTCATTTGGAGCAACAGTTTCACATCAAAGATCTGGGTTGCTTGAAATACTTTTTGGGAGTTGAGGTGACTCAGTCACAGAAAGGTATTTCTCTTTCTTAAAGGAAATACATTCCAAAATTTACTTACCGAGACAGGACTGTTAGGGTCTAAACCTATGGATACCCCAATGGATCCTAATGTCAAACTTACCACTGATGAAGGTAATATTTTAACCGATCCTGAGAGGTATCGTCGACTGGTTGGGAAACTAAATTATCTTATTGTGACTCGTCCGGATTTGGCTTTTCCAATTAGTATTGTGAATCAATTTCTATTCGCTCTGAGGACGCTTCATTGGGATGCTATCACTCGCATTTTGCGATATCTCAAGAAGGCTCCTGGACATGGTCTTCTGTATACTGATCATGGACAAGGACGTATTGAGAGTTTTTCATATGCTAATTGGGCCGGTTCTCCCATTGATCGACAATTTACTACCGGATACTGCACTTTTCTTAATGGAAATTTGGTATCCTGGAAGAGCAAGAAACAGACTGTTGTCGCTCGGTCCAGTGTAGAGTCTGAGTATTGTGCTATGGCACGTCACATGTGAGCTGATGTGGGTCAAGCAGTTATTGGCCGAACTTGGTTTTCCATACATCTTCCATGCAAGTGTAGTGTGACAATCAAGTCACCATTCATATTGCTTCTGAACCTGTATTCCATGAGCGGACTAAGCAGATTGAGGTAGACTATCATTTTGTATGTGAAGCTGCAGCAAGGAATTATTTCTACCAACCACGTTCGTACAGGAGAGCAACTTGCCGATGTGTTCACTAAATCTCTTGGATGTGGGAGGATTAATTATATTTGTAACAAGCTGGACATGAATGATATATATACTCCAGCTTGAAGGGGAATGTTAGAGATATCAAGTCAAAGAAGGCTACAACCCATGTGCAACAGCTCCTTCCTCAGGTCAAGGAAGGCTGCTGCACATGTGCAAACAATCCCTAAGTCAAGGACCCTCTCCTTCTAAGCATATCAAATCAAGGAAGGCTACTTCCCATGTACAACAGCCCCTTCCTTAGGTCAAAGAAGGCTGCTGCACATGTGCAAGCAGCCCCTAAGTCAAAAAACCTCTCTTTCTAGGTCGTTTCCTTTTTTAATGTTATTACCCCTTTGGGTATCCTATGACTATAAATATTGAATGCATTGGGCAGCCCATAACATAAGTGTGACTCCCATAGTTACAAAATTTTCTCCCTTCTCTCTCCCTTTTTGGTTTATTTCCAGTCTCAAAGTAGGTGATATTTGAGAGTCATTTAAAGATCTCCGTTCTGGTGTGCAGCCACCATTGCTGTTGCTGCGTCTTATTATTATTTTTTTTGTTTGTTTTTTGTACTGGTCTGTCTAGAACAGATCTGAATTTTTTTTTTTTTTTTTTTGGGGCTTCTATCGATCTGATCTGTTGTATAAGATCAGATCCGATATGCTTTTTTGATGATCTATTCGACATACTGTTGCTGGTCTCTATTGTTGCTTTTGATTAGATCTGATCAAAATTGATCTGATCTAATCTGTTATGCTACTGCTGATCTGCGAGTTTGACCTGCCACTCTCTATTGCTGCTATTATGATCATCCCTTGCTGGTATATTTTCTGATCGAGATTCCTATTACTGCTACCAGGATTCTGTGTGCTGCATCTGAAGGAGTTCTTGTTTCTTATTTTGAATCTCAGTTTCTGGTCTGATCCCACCAGCCAACAGTTTCATATTGATCTCCTTTTACCTTGAAAATTGGTGATTTGGTCCATTACCTAACGGTGATTCCATCAATGAAGCTTAGTGTCAAAAAACTTCGTGGGCTGTGAGTTTCAACATCTGTTTCGGGCCTGGTTCCATATCTTTTTGTTTCTGTAATCCTAACCGTATGGATCTAATATTGGTTAGATTCAAGGAGGTTTTGGGTTGTGATCTGAACCTTCAATTTTCTTCTTGAATGGATCCTTTTGTTTTATTTAATTATTGAGTTCTCTCACCTGGTAGGAGATCTGCTTCTTCCGCCAGATCTGGTTTCAGCAAGGGATTGGTTTGCTAATCTCCTAGATTTGGTGCCTTAGTGGGCTGAAATCGATAGGCCTGTCGCTTGCAAACAATCTCCCATAATTTCCTTCAATTCGGAGTCATAGAGATTGAGTTCGAATGAATTTGTTCTTGCTGGTTTCAAGTGTGAGCTGAAAATCGTGAGGAAGACAACTCCTTATGGTATAAACTCTCCTTCCTTTCCATTAATACCCCTGCTTTATAAAAGATTTGTCTCGTCATTTTATTCCTTCATTCCAAGTTCATCCCTCTTCAACCATTATTGTTCTTTCCCAATTTTACCCTTTACTTAAAGATTTGCTTCCAGTTTTGTTCTGTGGTCCTAAGGGTTTGTTTGTCTTTCCAAGATGTCCCAAACAGTTCTAAATACCTCATAACTTTGGATCCAACCGTCAGATCGATTTCAAATTTGGATTTTATATGCAATTACTCTTGCTTATGGGATTTCTTGTGTTGTTCATCCTTCGAGATGCAACTTATTGCTACTATCGTATGATGGTGGACTATTTTTTTTCTAACATCCTTTGAATTATTTGTTCACGTGGATTACTCCACGTAAGGAGGAGACGGAACATATATATTGCTCATGTTCATGTCTGCTCGTGGGAAAGACACTTTTATCGGTTTGTTCAAGTCTGCTCAAGGAAGAAAGACTTGTGTCTGCTCGTTGGAGAGGCACTTTTATCACCTTGTTTACGTCTATTCATCGACAACAGACTATTATCAGTTGCACAAGATGCAACCTTTTGTTCAATTGCACATAATGCGCCATTTATATCATTGACGAGAGACTATTATCAGTTGCACAAGATGCAACCTTTTGTCTAGTTGCACACGATACAGCCTTTATTCAGTTCTACTCATTGATGAAGAACTATCATTAGTTGCACAAGATGCAACCTTTTGTTCAGTTGCACATGATGCAACCTTTATTCAGGTCTACTCATTGACGAGGGATTATTATCAGTTGCACAAGATGCAACCTTTTGTTCAATTGCACATGATGCAACCTTAATTCAGGTCTACTAATTGACGAGGAACTACTATCAGTTGCACAAGATGCAACATTTTTGTACAGTTACACAATATGCAATCTTTTTATTTAGGTATGCTTATTGAAGAGAGACTATTACTTGTTACACATGATACAACCTAATACTTTTTGCGACTGTTGGAGCCACCACTATTATTTCTCATGATACTGTTGATACTATTGCTACTTGGTTCACAATGACGTATAGATGCTATATTGTGCTACTATTGTTGCTTGGTTCACAGTGACCTATAATGTGTTGCTTTACTATTATTGTTGTTGCTACTTCTGCTGATACATTGTTTCAAGCTGAAGCTCGCACTATTGCTGCTGCTTCCGTTGTTACATCGTTTCAAGTGGAAGCTCTTACATTCCCCCATGCTCCAACTTTAGGGGGGGTGTTAGCGTAATGATATAAAATACGCTATTACTTGATCATGTGACACATGATGGACTTCTAATTAGTTTATTAGTTTGTTTTATTAGTTTTCTTTACCAATTAAGCTTGTTAGTTTCCTTTTCCTATTTTGAATTTACTTTGTCTTTAGTTTGTGACTAGGACTCTAACTTATAGAGTCCTACATCCTAATAGTTTTCTATTTTCTATAAATATAAACTACAAGGAGAAGAGCAATAACCAACTAATTCAATTCTGCTCTCTCCCTTTATTTCTTTTCTTATTTTCTACATTGTCACAACCACAACACAGAACTAAACTTTCTAGAAATGGAACATTCAAACCTGTAGTTTATTTGATAGGGAAGCTATAAGCTCATTCTAAAAATGCCAACCCCTCAATATTTAACATTTTAGAACTAAGCTTATACGTAAATGATGTATGAACCGATGCCACAGAAGATATTACCATTAATATCTGGCCATTATGTAAATATATGACTGATAAGTGATACCTCGAAACTGCTTGACAAATTTACTGGAAGGATGTTGTGAAGAAAGTGTAGAAATCTCAGATAGTTGAATACCGTTATTCAATTTTTATCTATATGAAGCAGAACCACCAGCAGTTTTTCAGCACAACACACTCCAATCCTTATACCTTCGTTTTTAAATTTGCATGATAGCAATTATCCTAGAGAAACTTATAGCAATGCAAATCTAAGAAGCTTCACCAATATAAAAAGAAAAAAACGTACCACATACCTGCATGTTTCCAATCAATTGGGAGAACAGAACTAGACCCACAATGCATATTAGAATACAAAATGATGTCTCACCGACATATGTGGTTGTTTCCAAGTTTTGCCCATATGAACTACATAGCAAAAACACATCTGTATGAGCACAAAATAAACATTGCAAGCAAATTCCATAACAAATAAAGAATCTAAATTTGGAACACATAAAAATAATCAAGGCTGTTAAAGTGCAGGTGTTACAACAGGGATAGTTTGGGTATCTATGTTACAATGTGAGGGTAGTTTAGGTTTATTATTTTCTATCTTTATGTTTCTATGTCGGTTGGGGTATACTTGTAATTTTATTTCTTGATTTATTATAAAAAAAATGGATAGGAATTATTACAACTCCTATTGGCTTGTCTTACTTCCCTGTTGTGTGTTCTTCTCCTCTTCCTCTTCTCTATTGCGGGTTTTCTTTATTTTACTTTGTTACATGGTATCAGAGCAGGTCCTAATCCCTGCACGTGCACGCAGTTCCATCCAGCCTACATATGAGGGGAAGTGCTGGGAGAATAATTGATGCAATATGGTTCAGGCAACAGCAGCCCAGTCCATTGGGACAACAGATTTTTCCAGCCCAGTTTTCACTGTTCACGAGATACTGTTCACGTAAACAGTACCTGTGGCTCCCACATGACCTTCTTATGGTTGCAACAAGATATTCTTGAGAGATCCTTTGCATATTCCAACAAATTTATTTTTGTCTTTTCATATTCCAGGGCAGCATTAAGACTTTCCTTTTCAATGTCTTGTTTGTAGTTCCCCATGTCTTGGGAATAGTTTGCAATGTCTTAGAATTGTTTTCTATGTCTTGTTTTTGTTTCCTAGGTCTAAGGTTTGTTATCAATGCATGGGTTTTATTTTCTACATGTTGGGAATTCCATTTAATCTTGGAATTCCAACAGTCCATTTAATTCAAGTTGATGTAACCAAGGTGATGCAGATCAAGAGTTGGGCCTGGTCCAATTAAGAGCAACCAACCAGACCTACTCTAGCCCAGAAGCACGAGCAAAGATTTCTTTTAGAGATTTCTTTTTACTGCCAATTATAGAGTATACCGCTAGCTCTATATTTTTAGTTAGGAGTTTATTTTGTTTCCTAATTGGTAGTGATGCTATTTAGTTTCCGAAAGTGTAGGTAGTTAGTTTAGGAAGTCTCAATTACCTAGAGACTAAAATTTTCCTTAAATCTAGTTTCCTAGAAGTCTTGGAAACTTTCCTATTTTCTAGTTTTAAGAATTTTCCTATTATTTTGTTAGAAACTTCCTACTTTATAAAGGGAGTTTTAGTTTCCTATTTTTCAGTTAATTGTCTTTCCAAATTGATGTAATTTTTCAAACTATAAATAAAAGGAAGAAAGGCTGGCGGCAGTAGAGAGAGAGTTGGCCAGAGGTTAACATTAAATTCTGGTTGAGTCTCACAACCAACCGAAACTCCTATTTTGTTTATTCTCGTTTTCAGATAATAGTGGTTTTCCAAAAACTTATAACTTCTTCATCCATGATTGGATCACTTTCAAATTTGGGTATGTTATCAAACACATCCTAGAGTACTTCCTCCTCAAGTTTGAAAACCTTCCAATGGCTGAAACTCAAGATAAGTGAGCTTTTTCATAATTTTATAATTCTGGTTTGCTAAAATACCTGTTTGAGACCTAGGGGCAAGATTGGTTTCGATCCCACTCGTTAGATCAAGCTCATCTTCTGGGATATTGTTCCTCATATCCTAAGGATCAAGGATCTCAATTTTTGAAACATTCTTACAAACGGATTCGAAGTTGTGGAATTATTTGTTCAATTTCAATTACTTTTGTTTGTTAAATTTGGGTTGGACTGAATAGAGATCCTGTAGTAAAGAGGGATCTATGAATTGGATGTGTTGAAACCCTCTTTGCCATCAAATTGGTATCAGAGCATGGCTGAGGAGAGTTCTAACTTCCTAATCAGTCCAACAACCCTAATGACCTTATTAATGTGGTTATCCAACAATTGGCTAAAATAGATGCAATTGGATAATGTGGACAGAAGAATAAGTAATTTCGAGGAGCTAAATCATCCTAGGCCGGCTAGAGTGGAAGCCCCTAGAAGGGAAGCTCCTAGAATGGAAGCCCCTAATGCCAACCTAACACCAAGACGTGTTATTAGGGCTCCTCAAAGAGTCCCTAGAGAGGAATACCACAACCCACCATCTGAAGACTATGATGAACCTATCCGTTACCAAACCCATAAGATATGGATGGACCTCAAGGAGTTCCATGGGAGGCAAGACCCCGAAGCCTTTCAAAACTGGCTGAATGCCTTAGATGACTATTTCGATTGGTTTAATCTTCCCGAATCTCGAAAACTAAAATTGGCTAGCTCCAAACTTATGGGGGGTGCTCGTGATTGGTGGCGTAATTATGAGTATAGCCTCATGAGGAGATGGATGAAACATACTACTTGGGAAGAGATGAAAGAAAAATTAAAAGAGAAAAATTTGCTAAGGTCCTTTCAAAGAAGGTTACATGACCAGCTGAATAATCTTCGACAAAACACTATGAGTATGGAAGATTATGTCTATCAATTTAACCAATTGTGTGCACGGTCTGGAATACGAGACAATAATATCAGATAATATCTTGGTTTCGTTTAGGGTTACAACCTAAAATTAGAGAAAAAATGGGTGTGGTTGATATTGTTAGTCTTAACAACTGTGTTGATAAAGCTTTCCAAGCTGAGGACCTTTTGAAGTCAACACCGAAGCCCACCTCCAATTCTTATGAAGTGAAGCACCCCACACCAAATAGCAAAGCCATAGAGACTACATCTCGTGCTACTCCAACGACAGATAAAGGTAAAACTCCCATGGTAGCAACTACAGATGTGCAATGCTATCACTGCAATGCATATGGTCACTTTGCTAGAGATTGTCCATAAAAATTAAGGGTAAACTCTTTGGTTATGGCAATCGAGGCTAACCCAGATACACAGGTTTGTGAACCGCAAAGTGATGACACTTTTGTTCCTAATACGAATGTCACAGATGATGGTGAGGATTCATATGGAATCCATATAATCAGCAGTATGGTTTTGGTTGCCTCAAAAGTAAATGTGGATAATTTGGTGCATTTGCTCAAGCTCCAGGGATTAACAAAGGCGACCACAGTTCTGATGAAGACCATGTTGTTAGGGAGACAATTGCGGAAAACGAAGAAATGAACAAGATAATCCCCATGAATACCACGATTCTACTTGACTTTCCTCAAGATGTTGAGCATATTGACTTTGTAATACCGTCTAAATATCTTGAAGAAAATGGACCCAAAGTGATGGATTTTCTTCCAACATTGCAAGCACAGTTAAAGTTTCAAGATCAACAGGTGCCGCCTACCGACCCCTCTGTAGCCATTCTTCACCATTACAAAACTCATGGACGAGTTCTTTTTAAGTGGGGGGGAGCTGATGTAGATCAAGAATTGGGCCTGGCCCAATTAAGAGCAACCAACCAAACCTACTCCAGCCCAGAAGCAAGAGCCGAGATCTCTAAAAGAGATCTCTTTTTACTACCAATTATAGAGTATTGATTTACTTGTGAGAATCAAGTATGCTTGTGAGAAACAAGGGTGTCTAGATGGAACTCCTATGGCTAGGCAACTAGTGGGACTCTAAACTGCCATCTATCTATTTTTATCTTCATATCTTCAACTATCATCAACACCATCGCATGTATTTTATTTTACACCCGGATAATATTCTCTACCAGTATTCGATCTTAGCTTACCAACCTTTAGGTCAGCACCAATAGTCCCACACTAGTTAACCCCCTAAATCCTTCCGTTGCCTTAAAAAATGTGAGTCCCCAACCTAATAGTTCAAGCTTTTGGGTTGGAAATTACTGCACTCCATTATTGTTGTTTTGAGAGTCATTAGGGTTCTTCGTTGAGGTGTGCAGCCACCACTATTGCCTGTGTTGGTGATTTGATTGTGCTTGGGAGATGCTTGGGACCTGATTGATGATGTGCTCCTTAGATCCAATCGATTCTTGAAGGAAATATCAGAATTGTTTTATTGAATCAAGTTCTCTACAGTGATTGGAGTTTCTAGAAGAATCCTATTCTTAGTCTGATTTCTCCCTTCGGTTCTGATTCCTACTATACAGGTATGTTCTTTCCTAGTCTACTTCTTTCCAGTCCTTATGGTTCTCTGTTTGTTCTTTGATATTACTGTTGCTGTTTGTTCTTTATTTCCTATTACTGTTCCTTGCTGGTTTTCCTTGTTTCTCGCCAACTTCACAGTTCTTCGATATTAGGAATCAATCTCCCTCACCCCTTTCCCTTCTCTACCACTTTGGGAGATCCATTCCCACCTTTGGGTGACCCTACCTGCAGATTTCAGTCATTAAATATTGTTATTTGGAGAGCTGATTCTTGCATTTGTTGCTAGCATTCATGAAGTTTATGAGAAGGAGAAGAAGCACTTTATTGTTATTTATCAATAAGGCCCTGATTTCCACAATTACAAAAAAGCCCTTCCTTTTTTAAATCAATTCCGTTTTATCCCATTTTCAGGATGGCCCTCGGCGCAATAGTAAGGTTGCTCCATTGTGACCTGGTGGTCATGGGTTCAAATCTGGAAACAGCATGGCCCTTGGCGCAATAGTAAGGTTGCTCCATTGTGACCTAGTAGTCATGGGTTCAAATCTGGAAACAGCCTTTCTGAAAGCGGGAGTAAGGCTGTGCATATTAGCCCCTCCCAAGACCTCACAGAGATGGGAGCCTCGTGTGCTGGGTAGCCCCCATTTTGTTTTATCCTCGTTCATCCCTATTCTCCTAAGTCCTACCTTATTCTTAACGGCCTGATTTTCCTTACAAATTACAATATTGCCAATATACTCTTGATTTGAGTAATTAATCATTTGGGTGGGCCCATAGTAAATCCAAATCAGTGTTTTCCATCAATACAAGTTAATTGGCAATTCCCACTATCTGTTATAGCCTTATAGGCACAAACTGTTAAGGCAAATTGATTCAGTGTTGGCTGGCCGGTTGGTTGGTTTTCCCTGTTACTAGTTCTATTGATGGTGGTTCTATTTATGAACTGTGATATGGCAATATGGCATTACTATCTCCCAGCATTGGTCTGGTTGATGCCCTGAGGTGTTCAATGGTCTGTTCGTCCTGCAATTACTACTGATATCAGATCTAAGTTTGTGATTTGATGTCTTTTATTACTGATCCTGCAATTACTGTGTTGTTGATATTATTGATGGTCATGTTTGCTTCAATCTGACCTGTCTGGGATTGTTGTTGCTGCTATTGCTCCTTCGATAATAATATGATTTATGTATGTTACAGCAATGTGATATTGGGACTGCGGGTTCTCTTTGTTCTCCTTCCATGCATTATCTGCCCACGTGAAGTACTCCATGTGAGGGAAGATGAAGCTTATTGAAGATTATTGCATGTCGTCTGTCGCCTATTCCCTAACTTCTTATTGAAGAGTATCTGTCTTCTTGGGGAAGATTATTGCCTGCCCTTCTCCTAAATTGAAGATTATAATTGCATGTCTTCTTCGTGAAGATTATTGTCTGGCTTCCTTTGTGAAAATTTAATATTGTGGAATTCTTCTTATTCAAGATTTCATGTCTACCTAGACTTCTTCCTGTGTTATATCTCTTCCTATTATCTGCCTGAAGTTTCTCTAGTTAAGGATTTCAGGTTTCTGGCCCTCAGCGATGATTTATTCAAATTCTATTGCTGCTATTTTCCAGGTCTTTACTATTGCTGTTGCAAATTCCTGGCATAAGCAAAGTTTTCTTTATTTTACAATATCATAAGCAAAGTTTTCTTGTGTTAACACAGGAATATCAAATTGTTATAACACAGGAATATCAAATTGTCAGGTTTCTTCTCTTCTTCCTCTTTCCTCTTCTCTTTTCTTCTTATCCATTGCTCGTTTTCTTTATTTTACTTTGTTACAAAGGCAACCAATGTCACTTTGAGCTTTTATTCTTGAAAAGAATGACTGCATCACCAATACTAAAGGATCAAGTAATAATCAGAAGATAATCAAAATTATAAGCAAGAATTGTATCACCATTTTAGGCGATAAGGTGACAACATATCATAAGAAAAGTTTCGGAAGGAGAAAACCAATATTGTTAAATCGTTCTTAAGGATCAACAGAAGCACAAAACACCTTAGATTTGTTAACCCTTACAATAAACAAAACTCACTCAATTTACCTAATGAGGAGCAAGAGTCATAGAATTGTATGTGGTTCCACATGGTTCATGTGACAAAGTAAGCAAGGAAGAAGAAAAAAATAGAGAAGAAGGAAAACGGAGAAGACCAAGAGAGAGAGAGAGAGAGACATTGTATATTACTTTCTTCACGCTTGCTTTATTTGTAATACATGTAAGATAGAAAGAAAGAGAGAAGGGGAGAAGGATGGAGAGAACTAAGAAAGAGAGAGAAGAATTCGTGTGTATGGTTCTTTCCCCAATTGCCATCTATTTATAAACAATGAAAGCAAGTAATTACAACATAGTAAAACTCTATAAAGCAATTACAATGAAACTCTAATAACTATAATTAAAGTAATTCTAAAGCATAAAAGAAAACATAAAGATAATACCAAACACAATAGGACACCTATAGACACCAAATAATAGCTATCAACAATAGCCAATGATGTGTAACACGGTGAGAGGGTTCACTCGACCCTGCTATCTCAACACTCCCCCTCAAGTTAGAACATGCTCCAACTTGGAACAACAAGAACAAATATGAACCGCAACACCGGTCTTCAATATAACACCGGTTTTCAATATATGGTTGTCAGAGACACTAGGGAGCACAAAGAGAACTTCATCATGGTAGGAACACCAACTCATAAACACCAATCATCATAGGTTCTTCCCTAAGAAGGCATATAGTAATAGTAGTAATAGCAGATAGCAGTGCAGTATAGGTCATTGTGAACCAAGTAGCAGCATCAAGTTGCTGCAGACCAAATAACTCAGCATCAAGTAACTAGGAACCAGACAACATCAAGTTGTTGTAGGCCAGACAGCATAAGGTTGTTGTAAACCACATAAAATGCATCAAGTGCAAAATGACATCATGTGTTATCAGTAGTAGGCTCCAACATGAGCAGTAGTATCACGTGTAACTGTAGTAGGCTTTAACACGAGCAAAAAGGTAGTAGAGGTAGTAGCTCTAACATGAGCGGTTGCATCACTCGTAACGGTAGTAGGCTCCAACACGAGCAAAAAAATTGTAGGGGTATTAGGCTCCACCACAAGCAATTGCATCACTTACAACGCTAGTAGGCTCCAACTATCGTAGATCAACGCTTGCTTCTGAAAGCTGGATCAACGGGTTTCACAACTGGAACTTAATTCCATCATACATATTGGGATCAGGTCATACATAAAAAGATGAGCCGTTGCATCACGTGCAACGGTAGTATTAGAACGAGCAAATACCAGCAAACATGTTCATTCTCCTCGTCACATGGAAGATCCCATGTGGACAAATAATGCATAGGAGGACGCAACATCATACAGCAACAACAATAATCAGCATCTCGAAGGATGAGCAGCACAATAAATCCCATATGCAAGAATAGCCGAAAATGAAATCCCAATAAAAATAATTTCCAAGCACTATAATGCAAGATCCAGGTTGGAAAACTCTTTGAACCTGTAATGTGCCCGCCCAAGAGTTAAAGAAGCTAATATGTAGGTATGGTGGTAAACTGCTAATTAACTACAATGTTCAAGGGAGGGTAGTTAACAAAGAAGGAATGGAAATATTTAAAAATATCATAACTGTTTAATCTCTTTTTGAGTCAAACAAACCTTAAGAGTAAACCGAAAATAGAATTAAAGAATTGGGGTAGTCTTGGAAGCAAAGTATTGAAAGAGGAGAAAACCGAATTCTCTTAAAAGGCAAGGGCAGTTTTGGAACTAACCTCAAGAGAAAAAATATTAAAAAAAAAAAAAAAAAAGAGAGGGGTTACACATGGGTAAGAGACCTGTCTTCAACCTTGAGCTTCTCAACAGAACATAGGAAGTGGAAGACCTGAACCTATTTCACGTTACGGAAATCTCCCAAATCAACTCCAATGGAGCTGGAATGTCAGGTGAGAGTTCCTCACACCCAGGGCCCTTGAGCCTGACCACCAACAAGCTCAAACAACACAAATAAGATGGTAATCGTCTGCTGCAACTGATCTAGCAGTAATCTCAGAAACAAGGCCAGTTTACAGGTCTTTTTTTCAGCGTAAGAAGGGATTTTGGATCTTGGATTTTGCAGGTTGGGTCGCCCAAGAGTTGGTGACCAACCCACCAAAAATCAAAACAAAGGAAACTGAATTGAAAGATTTAATTCAATGCAAGCAAATTGGAGGCACCGCCCACAAACAAGTTATCGACCATAGCAGCAGCAGCAGCAGCAGTGATATTAGAGAATAAATAGAACTTTGCGGCAACAGTAGTTTGTCTTGATCAGAGCAAGATTTATACCAGATGCAAAGCAGCAGTAGTAGAGCATACATACGAGATGTTAGTGAACTGCTTTGGGAAGCTTGCTGCAGCAATAAGAGGTAGTAAATATGCAGAGAGCAACTTGTAGAGAATAGGAAACAGACAAAACAATGGTGGCTGCATACCTAACGAAGAACCTTAAACTATTCTCAAAACAGCAACCCAAGAGATTGCTCTGATGCCATGTAACAAAATAGAAAGAAAGAGAAAAAGAGTGGAGAAGGATGAAGAAAACCAAGAAAGGGAGAGAAGAATTTGTGTATGGTTCTTTCCCCCACTGCCATTCATTTATAAATAATGAAAGCAAGTATTACAACCTAATAGAACTCTAGCACCCCATTTGATAACTCTCCATCTCCAGATTCCTTATTCCGTCTCTGGAGCAAATTTTTTACTCACAGTTTTTTTTTAGAGAAAAAATATGTTTGATAACGAAGCTATGGACTTTTTGAGAGCAAAATCCCTAGTTCCGCTATGGAAGTTGGAGACTGAAAAACAGGATTTCATCAAAATTGAACCTTTACAAGAGCATGGTTCAAGAAGAAAAAAAAGCCAAACTTGCAACTTGTATATAGGGTTTGTAGGGTTGAAGAATGAAGGAGAGAAATAGAAAATGGATGTGGATGAAGGAGATGGGGACAGAGAGAGAGAGAGAGAGAGAGAGAGAGAGAGAGGGGAGTGGAGAGGAGAGGAGAGATTCGTACTAGTTGCTTTCACCTCATAGCTGCTTCATTTGTTCTTCTTTCACTGAGGAAGATAAATTAATTTTGATAAAAATTGTCAGGAGAGTCTCCCCTAATAAAATGGGAGTCAATTTTGGCTTTTGCTCCTAACTTTACTTCATTCAAGTTGCTCTGGCCCAGTGAGAGCATCTTTTTTAGCTCTCATATTCTAACTCCGGGAGTAAATTTTTTGACCGGTTTACTTCATGGGAGCTGGAATCAGACCGGATGACCAAACGTGATTCTGCTCCCAAATTGGGAGTCGGAATCACTGGGATCTGGAGAGTTATCAAACAAGGCCTAGAAAGCAATTACAATAGAACTCTAATAACTATAATCACAATAGAACTCTAATAACTATAATCAAATTAATTCTAGAGCATAAAGGAAAACATTAAGATAAGACTAAACAATTTAAGACACCACATGTTGATAGCCAATGATGTGTACAACAGTGAGAGGGTCCCCTCGACCATGCTATCTCAAC
The DNA here is from genome assembly GCA_028583415.1 of Protea cynaroides. Classification (NCBI taxonomy): domain Eukaryota; kingdom Viridiplantae; phylum Streptophyta; class Magnoliopsida; order Proteales; family Proteaceae; genus Protea; species Protea cynaroides. The sequence goes on from CM053268.1 coordinate 52,881,480, forward strand.
AATATGGAATCAACTACAAGAGGATATAGGAAGTATAAAGATTTAGGAAACTAAGAGTTAAACTGTAAGACCCACACTCCATGAACCCGATCTAAACCTTGTTTCATGTCGTAATAGGTCTTCCAATCATCATTGGACCAGACGGGACGAACGGATGACAACCAGGTATGAAATCGGACCAATCGGACCAATTCAAGTATGAAATTTGGATACCGGTCGATGGTCGACCGGTATAGCCTACGCAGCATGGATCCAGAAACGGATCTCTGCGGGTCCCACTTTTCAAATTTCAAACCGAAGGACTTTCCTAATGTTAGGAGGCTTTCTAAACCTAACTCTAGCCTATATAAAGACCCTTAAACCTCCTAAAACCTCTTCCATTGATTCTCACAAACCCTAGAAAGGAGAAAGAGACTGAAGAAGGAGAAGAAGCTAGGAAAGAGAGGGAAGAGCTGCCATTGCCGTTCGACGAAGAACACATTACCGCGAGTCAACGGTAAGTGCTTAAACCTTCCTCTACATTAAGTATTCTAGGATGGTTAGTTATAATTGGATCAATACCATGCAAAGCAGGTATTGATCTAAACCTTATTTTGCCGACAAACCCTAATCTAGTCGGTAAACCCTAGATTCAAGTTCTAAGTCGAAGATCATCGAGGCTAGGACTTGAATGGAGTTGGAAACAACTCTAACTCAGTATTTAGACCTAAAATGTGTAGGAGAAACCCTAGGATCAATAGGAGGTGACCGACGGAAGACGAGAACCAAGTGTATGGTCTTCCGGAGACATACCGGTCGCACCATATGCGACCGGTAGTGCGACCGGTACCTCCCGAGGACTAGTCTGTGGGGACCGGTCGACCATACCGGTCGCACCTTTTTCCACAGTACTGCTACCGGTACTGCGACCAGTCTGCTCTGTGAAGAGTGTTTTTGACCCAGTTGGTTTTCCGACCAATGTAAACCCTAAGAAAAATTATTCTAACTAAGCCAAACATCGTGTAGAACCTTGTGATAGCAAGTTTGGACCTTGTGATGCGGAGCGAACTATCAATCAAGCGTCAGGTAAGGGAATCGGACCTAAACCTTAATAATTTAATAAACAGTAAATCGTTGCTAATAACCATGATTCTATGTATGATGTTTGTGCATACTCGCATTTCATCTTTTACTTTCAGTTATTATTATTTCATGCATACTCGCTATACTAGGATGTGACTGTTAGGCATGTGATTGTTTTCGTTGGTGTGTGGAATGGGAAGGACTGGAGGTTTGGGATCATTCATCACACTAGCACCTTTCGTATCGTTCTGTCTTAGCATGCTTGGAGTGGGTAGGGTATCAGGGGGAGGAAGTGGCACTGTGGTCTCCGGCCTGGCCACTAGACTCTAGCTCTATCTTTATGCCATAGGGAGCTGCGCTGGGACAGGGCCTACTGTGATGACATATAGGATTGGTTAGTTACGAGCCCAGTTTGCAAGCCCTCGCCAATAGGGGCTTACGTGTTCGTATGGGTAAAGTATCAGGGGAGGTGTTAGCGGTGTTTGATCCGGACGCCTTAGCTCTATCTCTATTCTATGATAGGGTGCATGTGAGACGACAGTGGTGTTTGATCCATTGGACGGCTTCACACACACATGTATAGAGGTGTGTTGGCCGTCAATCCTTTCTATAGCACATTGCAAACTTAAAACCAGACCATGATGTGAATGTTACTCATGCATTTGTTTGTTGCATTGTCTAATTGTCTTACTGAGCTAAGTTGTGAGCTCACCCTTGTGTACACATTATTTTTAGATGTTGATGCAGGTTATACTGTGGAGGACTATATGGATGCTCTGGCGTATGGAGGTGTTGCTGCTTTGGAAGTGCAAGCAGGAGAGGACGAGCATGACGCTTCATGCGAGTGCCCTTTCTGCGTGTACCTCTAGGAGTTGATTTAATTTATTTTAATTATTTTTGGTTGAAGATACAATTGATGTAAAGATATTTAATTAAGTTTCGGTATTTGAATAATTGGATATTTATTTAAATTTATCAATAGATCACTCAGTTCATTTTATTTAAGACTTCCGTTGTATTTTATTATATTCTGATTATGGTTATGTGCAATGGTTTGTATGAATGGACACGGTCTTATTGAGATCATAGTGTGAACCGTTGGTTCAGTGATGGTTCATTCACACTTCTGGTTTAGCCGGAATTGGGGTGTGACATAGACTGCAGACTTCATCTAGCTAACATAAAGTCGACTTACGCTACTTAACATTATTACTAGCACCCATTTACTAAACATCACCATGACACTAAGCTACTAAACAGCACCAATAACATAAGAAACTTAATTTATTTTTTTACCTACCCAAAAAAAGACATAACAAACTTAACAGTTCACTTGCAACAAGTACTTCAAATTTATCTCCCCCCGGGGAGAAGAAATCAGTTGAACTCATGCTTTGTAGCAAGCTTTGTTTATGTTTTTGTTAAGTGGGTCCAACACAAGGTTTCTTTATGGGTTGAAGTTCCTGTCTCAACATAGAGTTAAATAAGTAGTATATGAGTGAAAATGGTTTTTTTTCATAGGTTAAGGAGATAAAAAGCTATAGTCAGTCAGTTAATTTTGTGTGGTAGTGGTAGTTTGAAATAAAGTAGATGTAAAAGTAATTTAGAATTCTTATTCCTTTTCGTGTCTACTAGTAGTTTTGATATAAGTAAGGAATTTTTATTTCTTTTGGGTCTATGCTCAGTCTCTCTCTCTCTCTCTCTTTGTTCACCTCCTCCCCCTGTTTTTACTCAATGTTCTTCTTTGAGCCATTCTCTTTCCATCAAAAAAACAAAATAAAGCAAACTCTACTACTGTAGCTTGATTATTTTTGCAATATGGTTGATTTGCCTCATCACCCGACATTCCTTCAAAAAGCCACTGGTCAACTCCATCTTGGTTCAAGCCTTTCCCAAGATGTGCAAGCACAGCACACAGCTTTTGTATGGCTGCCATGTATTAAAAGTGCTTTGTTTACTGTAATTGTTGTAATCGTTACAATGAAGAACGGCAGAAGCTCTTGATTCACTCATGCCAAGGGAAACTTGACCTGTCCATGGTTACCTCCAACGCTTCACCAATATTTGCAGATATTGGGAACCAGGACTGATGTTTCAGTGAACCTTCTGTTGTACGAACGCTGGTCGAGGGTACTCTATTTTTCTATTGTTTCAAGTTTCATTTAATGAAAAGTCTACAACTCCTAGTTTCTTCCATTTCCATTTCAAAAGTTTTAAAATCCATCACCCCATCACCTTATCCTTTTTTTCTTTAGTTGGGCTGGCTACCCATAGAATATGGTTTTCTGCTACCTATCCTAAGCAAATTCAGGGAACATAAATAAAACTACAATAAATGATATATTCATATAATAAAGCACCTTTAAAATCACTTTCTTTAATCTCTTAAGGTCTTTATATATTCTCTCTAGGCGTACATGTGCACTAATTTAAGTTAATTGACAAACAAAAGGTAATATAATAAAGGGTAGCATATAGTAGGGAAATAATGTCAAGTTACCATCTCAAGCTAAAAGCATATACAAAATAGTTAACCCGTAGCACAAAGAGATACAGCATATTTATTCTGCTATCTCAAGTTAAAAGCAAATGCAAAATAGTCAACCAAGTCAATCAACTAACGACTCAATACAAGTCACCTCCTAGGCCACTAAACATTTTCAATTACAACAGTCAGAAGTTTGATAAGTAAATCCACTCAGAAGCTGAATATTTTATGCTAAAGGGAGCATACCTTAAATTTTTCAAACCCCACCAAAGGCAATACAAATACCTCTCCATAAATCTTGATGTAGTAACATCATTTGTTAAAGCATCTTCAAATATTCCATATTTAAACCGGATATTTGCATTTGAAACATCGCAATTAGGAAGAACACGAGTTATATTCAGCCAAGATTTACGATTCTCATGTTCCAAAGTTCTACAATCCAGAAAAAAAGGATGACATGGAACCAACATAGCAGCCTCCTCCTTTCTACATTCTGATCTCCAGCAGGTATGCTGCCGTTCAACAGACAACAAATACCAGGAAGCTCCCAAAACCTGCACAGCAGCAGAATAGATAAATAACTAGGTATAATGTTAGCAGGGAGGCCAATGCAATGATATATTCCCTACATGTCAAGGAACAATCTTATCAATAACATAATACATGCGTGCCTTGAATTTTAGTAAATAAGCACTGAAACTGATTCAGTGATGCAAGAGAGGAAACCCATTCGGTTAGTTTTTTTCAAGTCTATTAATTGACACTTGAGAATGAATGAAACATCTGATGAGATCATCAAGGGTCAACAAAGTGGGTTTCCGATTAGCACGTGTGTTTATGCGATCCTCATGGAAATTTTTTGGTCTGCTGTTCATAATACAGATATTTATCCCCCTTTTTTTCCCAACCATGAGTTTACAAGCAAAAATGGGGAATCGAATACATACATGACTAGCTAGCATATAGAGGAGGAGATTGTACACAGCTCCTGCCCAAGCAGTCCTAGCAACAACCCCAGTATTTTTAATGATCCGACGATTCAAAGGGAAAATGAGAAATAATCTAGGAACATACTGAAGGAGAACAATCAGAGAAAGTGTGTTGTTAGCGTGATCAGCAGTGGAATGCCTCACTGCTGGCAAAATAAACCAGATGACGAACTGCAAAACAAAAATCAACAAAAGCTTAAGCTCAAGAAGTGCCAGATCAAATAGACACCAATAATGTCAAAACAAAACTTGGGACATTTCCAAAACATAATAGCTTAGCACTTTCATGAAATAAAAATTTGCATTTAAAAGTGCTTGACATACTTCAGTTGAAATAAACAAGAAGTTTCACTAATGCAACCCTACTTAAGCAATAGAGCACGCACTGGAAGGTAGCAACATAGAGACCCAATTATGACAAAATTAGTTTTTGAATTCATTTTAGCTTGGCAAGTCAAGTGATGGCACCAAGATGGAAAACTGAAGCAGAAATTACCCAACTATGAGGAAGAAAATGTGTATGTTACAAATTTTCATTGTGGATTATATGATACTCCTGAGGCTCACAAGTCTAACCTCTACGGGTCAAAGTTCACAAAGCACCCATGCCACCCATACCAGCTCCCACAGTCTCCACAAAAAACCAGCACCTTGGCAACATGTCGTCGGCCTTATGTACAGCAGGAGGCCATGACCCACAAATCTTCAGTAAGCAATAACCATCATGCATTCACAATGGTAATTCACTTTATTTTTCACTGACTACATTATGAAGTTTCAGAAATTAGAAGTTTAATATGTTGCTCCATAACAATTTTATGAAATACAGCATTATCTGCACCATTAATATTTTGATTATTTTCATGTTACTATACCATTTCTCAATTCGATTTGCCTTTCTATCTGTTGAAAATCCATAGACATGAAACCACAGTAAAGACACTGAACAAATCAAACCATCAGATACCCTCCATAATGATTTCATGTGCCCAGACCACTGCTCTTAAAGTATCATCACACCAAATAGTTGCCACAATACAATCTTAAAATATATTAAGAAGTTTTAAGTTACACGGTTTAGCTAATAATTTAGTTACCTCTGTAGCATCTACTGACTTGGCATAAATAGTACTCTTCCTTTTTCATAAGGTGTATAATTGTTTGCTATTATAATAAACACAATATTCCTCTAATTGTTACCTTGATAAGGTGTACTCTAATCAGCTGGTTGTCATATTGAAAAGTAGGAGAAGAAACACAAAGAGGGGGGAACACAAGGAGAACAGGCAAATGGGGTGGAGAATCTGGAAATCGACACTTCAATCCACTTTTGCTTTCAATAAACTAGCCATAAGAGTACAAGATTTCTTAAATAAATCGCATAACAGTGAACCATTGAAACTGTGATAGGAAAAAAAGTGTGTATTTATCCCATTCTGCCACCAAAATACTGTTGGAAATAAGGTGTCGAATTTAAAAGAATTGTGCCTTATATCATTAGGGGATTTACACCATCTCATAGAGGGACTTAGTGTAACCTGTAGGCTGTAAGTCCACAAGAACAATTTCCAAAAGAATATAGCACTTGAACAAATGACTAACAAAAGGAACGAATATCTACTTCACGTACAACCCTTGCACGTGACAGCTACTCCTCGTACAACCTTTGCACGAGACCAACAGTAAAAATCTGTCACAAGACTCACTAGGGTTTAAAACCCTAACTCTCAAAAAACAAGAGGAGAAAGAATAGGGTAAATGAAGGAAGGGAGAGAAAAAAGAAACAAAACCCTATAATTTTTGAAGTCCTCCTCTCACCTCCTTTACTGCCTGTTTATAGCTTTTACTGATGTCTACCCTATGTCAGTCAAGTGCCAAGTGGTAGGATCGAATAGGGTGGGCCCACTCAGTCGTCTTTATCTGATTCTTTCTTAACCATTAAAAAAGAGATATTTACAAATGAAGAGAAACACTTAATAAATCAATATATTTGCAAGTGAGGACAATCTTTATTTTTTAACACTTAAGAAATAAAAAGATTACAAATAAGGACAACTTTGAGTAGATATAACATTTAAGTCCCGAATGAAATAGTTATATTATAATTTAGTCCCTCCAATTTACAATATTGCATAATGGATCTACGAGCATAATTTATTACTGCCACCACCCTAGTCCATAAAACAACACATAGAGAATCTTAATTGGATGTCAAAACGATTTATAAAACGTTTGAAAAATAATTATTAATACATTAATATTATTTTAAAAATTTTTGCAAACAAATTTACAAAGCATGCCACCGACCCGGTATTTCTATCTAATAATGATTCAACATCTTTATCTCATTGTTGAGCATCTCTTTCATTTACAAACAAACACCATGAACCCAACGGACCGATATATAGTTCAAGAAACAGCAACCGTTGGTACACCAAAGCCCATAATACCTGACTGCATGATAAGGACATCTCAGGTCAAGGGACCACTCATAAACTAGTATTGAGAATCTTGTTCTTAAAAACTAATAGTAATCCATTCAAAATTTCGATGTGATCCAGTGTGACAGGCACAAATATATGTACTCACGCATGTAGCTCTGTCCCTAGTTGCAAACAACTTCTGGATTAAAACCTAGGGACAGTTAGAGGCCATTGATATCTTGCATACCATAAGGAAAATAAACATTTTATTTATTGATTTGATAGACACACTTCCAACAAATACTATCATACCTTGTAAAAGGTCTCCTTCTTTTTCTTTTTTTTTTTTGGGGGGGGGGGTAAGTAGAAATATTATTAACCCAAGAGGAAAGGAGAACACAACAAGCCACCCCCACAAAGAAGGAGACAAAACACCCCCAAGAGAACAAACATCAAAGAAACCCAAAGACAGGAACCCAGCCAAACCAGCAAGGCCACCATGGCCAAGCTTTACAAGAATATCAATTTACATAAAAAATCCAATGCCCCCTAAGGAATCTCATAACCCAATCAGACTCTGGACCTTGGAAATGAGGAATCCTATCTTGGATGTCCCTGGAAATAGCAGCTTTGATCATCTCTTTGGACTTTGCCTTCCTAATGAAAATTCTTCTGTTGTGTGCAACCCGAGAACAGCAATTTTCCAATAGAGCCGAGAAGACCCCTCCCTTTAAAGCAAGTAGCCACCACTCTGCTTCCCTCTGAATGTTCTGAAAAGGAGAATGAAAAGGGGCACTTTTCGCCAAACAAGAAATCCAAATGTCCCTTGAGAAAGGGCAGTTGAAGAAGAGATGGTCCTTGGAGTCATGCCCTATCCGGCAAAAGCAGCACATAATGGAGGTGCGAACATTTCGAATCCTCAACTGATCTGCCATGGCCAAGAAGTTCAGCATACATCTCCAAGCCACAAAAGATGACGGGGGATGTTTTTGGGGAATCAAATAGCCTTCCACCATTTAACTTTCTGATTCTTCTTTCTGATAGCATCCCAAGCACTCTTAGATGAGAAGCAAGAAGCTGGCTGGTTAGTCCATAAAATCCTGTCCGGAGCATTAAAAGCTGGTCTAGGAATCGACTGCAACCAATTCCAGAATTCCCTAGGGAGAACCAAGCTAAAAGAAGAATTGGACCAAGACCCATTAACCAAGAATTCCTTCAGAAAAGCATCCATACCTAAGCCTCCTCTATCACCAAGAGCAGCTCCAAACCTCTCCCACAAAATCCCAGCCGGGTGCCAGGGATCTAACTAAAAGGAAATATTCTCTCCATTCCCAACTTTCAAAGAAACAAGCTCCAACATGATGTCTCTACTTTTCAGAATAAATTTCCAAGCCCAAGACCAGTTATCCTTCACCTTAACCGACCAGATTGAGTCATTTATAAGGTACTAGACCTTAATCCACTGAACAGACAGGCTAGGTTTATCATTAATAATATTCCAAAGGTTTTTCATGACACCAGCTCTGTTCATGTCCTTCATCCTTCTAATGCCCAGACCCCCTTCATCCTTAGGGGAGCAAATCCAAGCCCAACTAACAAAATGGATTTTTCTATTCAACTCCAGATCAGACCATAAGAGTTTTGCAAAGATGCTTTCAGTTAATTTGGTAGTCTTACCTGGCAATCCAAAGAGCCCAGACCAATAGATATAGGTGCTTTGAGGACTGCTAAAATCAACTGCAAACGACCCGCATAAGAGAGCATTCTGCTTTTCCACCCCTCAAGCCTTTTAAGAATTCTCTGAATGATAGGATCATAGTCTCTATGGGAAAAACTTGAAGCAACCAAAGGAACTCCAAGGTGTTTGACTGGAAGGGAAGCCTCCAGGAAACTGCATCTATAAATCAAATCCTGTTTTCGGTCTTGGGAGACACCACCGAAGATAATATTATATTTAGAAGAATTCACCACAAGCCCAGACATCTCACTAAAATCCTTCATGATCTTCAACACTCCATCAATAGAGTGACTATTAACTATGAGAAACAGCATCAAGTCATCAACAAACATCAAATGGGTAAGCTTCAAGGGCTTGCATCTGTGAGCTAAATGGAAGCTGTTGTTCTCCACTCCTTTCTGCAGAAGGATAGACAGAGGCAGAATAGCTAAAGTAAACAGGTAAGGAGACATGGGGTCTCCTTACCTGATTCCCCTTTCTCCCTTGAAATAACCTTCCGGCGACCCATTTACCAGGATAGAGAACATAGATGACTGGATACAAACTTCAACCCATCTCCTTACAATCAAAGGAAATTCCACTTTTCCCAGCACAGCAAAAAAAAAAAAAAGATCTATTGAGTTTATGCGGGTCAATCTTCAGAATGGCTATAGGAGAGCAAGCTTTCCATTCCATACCCCAAACAACTTCATGACAGAGAAGGACATTATCAGCAATAGACCTCCCTTTGATGAAAGCTGACTGATTGAGAGAAACTAATCTGCCAACCATAGGTTGCAGCCGGTTAGCAATAATTTTTTAAAGGAAAATTTTCACGTAGTACCCAAAAAGTATCTAAAACGTCACCTACCACCCACAAGACCCACAAGTTTCTGACATCATCAACTACCACCCAAAAAATTGACATTGTTGATCATAAAAGCCTAATCCGTTAATAAACTTCTGTTAAATGATGATATCAACTCAAATCGACTCTTTGATAGACAATACTGCCCTTAATGTAAGGGTAAAAGACCATTTTACCCTTCTTCTTCTTCTTTCCGTCTCTTTCTTCTTCTTTCCTCTTTTGCTCTTCTTCTTTTCCTGGTTTCATTTGATTCTTGATATTCCATTTTCTCCAAGAATCTCTAGTTCTCTGGTTTCATTCGATTCTTGATGCTTATGACTTAGGGTTCCTTAATGCTATGAGGTTCATTAATGGAAGTTTGGTAAGGTTTGGCGGTTGAGTTTCAGGGATTATTTTGTTTTGGTTGTTAAACAGAATTGGATGTTTATCTAATTCAGATCCAGTAGAATCTGAATTTGGGAGACATCAAGCACGTTTTCTTCGACTGCAGTAGAATTTGGGAGAAGATTCTGGGTATGTGCTGGCCTTTTAAAAGAAGAATCCTGCCCTTTGATTTCGAGTGGAAGTCGTTGATCAAGAAATTCAAGGAAAAAAGCCCCTATGAGTCTATAGCCAAGCTCGCCTTTGCTGCATCTGTGTATCACATCTGGTTCGAGAGAAATTTGAGACGCTGGAGGAACAAGTCCAGAACAATTGGTCAGATCTTAAAGGCTATTAAGTTTGATGTACGAGGTGCTGCTCTTCCTTTTAAATCCCACCCCCCAGATATTGCTAGAAATAGACACATTCTATTAGCTTGGAATGTTCCTATTACCTAAGCCGGAATTTTGTTTGTTATTTTGATTTGTCTTTTTTGTCTCTTTTCTTTGTAAGGAGCCTGACTCTATCGTTTTGATACCCAGATTTGCTTTCCCCTTCTGCAGGAACTGTTAATATATTCTTTATTCACCCAAAAAAAAATTCAGATCGGATGGTGACAAAAAAGAATTTCAGAACTTTGATATTGACTAATTGATAGTGAATGGGCTTCTTGAAGAAGAAAACAGAAAACTAGAACTGAGTGAGAGAATAAGAGCCCATGGTGAGCACCTGCAAGCTCTACTGAAGCCATAGACACAGGATTTTTTATCATCTCAATCTCATTTGTTTTCAGGTACGTTTTTCCCCAAATAAAATTTGACACCAGAATAAATTCATATCTCCACTACCACCACTGATTTAAGGCTGCACCAAAGGAGGTAATAAAAACTTAGAAATAGTGACATCATAAACTACCACTACAATTTCGTCGTCCCGTTTCTCTCCTAAAGTAGCCATCTAATCTGAATTCGGGCAAGAAGCTAAACAGAATTTCTCTCCTGATTTGAAACTCTTCAGCTCAGAGCTCTCTGGATTGTTCGAATTTCTCTCCCGATTATGCTTGGTAATCCTTTTGAAAAACTGGGTTTTTTTGTTTTCTTCTCTCTTATACCAATCAGGTGGGCTGTTCTCAAAAGGAGTTTTGTCTCTTAGTTTTGGTTTCTTCTCCAACAAACCTCGAAGAACTTTGCAACTGAATTTTATCTTCCCAACTGATGAACAGAGGCCTTACACCTCTAAAAGGATTGCTAAAACGAAACTAGAAATCAAAATATTCAAAACCCGAGTTCCATGGTTGGTAAAGATTGAAAAGTCGGAGCTCTGTGGGGTTCCACAAATCTGATCATTGAAACATGGTCTGCCTTCTTGTTATGGGTTTTTGATATTTGCTTTTGAAAAGAAATATGGGAAAATCTGAATATTGAAACATGGCCTGCGTTCTTGTTCTGGGTTTCTGCTATTTGCTTTAGAAAAGAAATATGGTAAAAATCTGGTTAGCAACGATCATAGTTGTCAAGGCGTTGCCTAGGCTAGGCGCCCAGGCTGCCTTGGGTCGCCTTGAAAAATCGGGCGCCTTGGTCACCTAGACGGGTGCCTTGGTCACCTAGGCAGGCGCCTTGATAGCATAGGCGGGCGCCTTGGTCGCCTAGACGCCCCCGTCAGGCCTCCAACTCTTTGGTTTGCCTTGGCGCCTTGACAACTATGGCAACGATCATCTTATTTTGGGTTTTTTCTTAGAAAAAATTTCATCTAACCCCCAAAAACTATGTCAAATTCGATTTAACCCCCAATAATTTCAAGTCTCATCTACCACCCAAAAATTTTCCAAATGTCTCATCTACCACCCAAAAGTTTTCCATCGTTAATCAAAGAAACCCCACTCATTAGTAGAGTCCCGTTAGTTGCAAATATTAGGACAATATTGCCCTTATTCCAAAAGTTAAAGACCATAATGCCCCCAAAAGTAAAAAACACCTTTACTTAGCAATTTTTCATCGTAAACAGAAGAAAAAATCTCTTTTGATACCTTTTTTCCCCGACGAGTTGCAACGGTGAAACCCTTGTTCGTCAACTACAGTGTGCTGCCGTTTTCGTTCGGTGACGACTACAGTCAACCAACAGGCATTGCAACCTTCTCAGACCCCCGATTTGAAGAGGCAAAGTTCCAGAAAGCGAATTCTCCTCAAGATCAAGAACTTCTAAGTTACGAAGACCCCAGATTTCAACTGGAATTTCACCACTGAAATCGTGGAAGGGCAACGACAAGATGCGAAGCAAAGTAAGTTTCCCAATTGATGGCGAAAGCTTACCAACTAACAACATCCGAACAAGTCCTAATCCCAAACCCATAAAACAAAAGTCGATCAAAATTTAAAGAACAAAAAAGAGCTTTCGAATTACCTCCACTGCCGCCATCACCACCGGTTATATTGAAAACCAGAACCCTAGATGACTTAGAATCGCAAACGACCCCAAACCAAGAGCAATGATCAGAAGAAGAAGAAGAAGAACCACCAGTATTCCACCCGGAGAGAAACCCTAAAGGATCGGAAACAGAACTCTTGAACTAAAGTAACGTCGATTTATCTGAATCAAAATCATCAGCTGAAGCACAATAAAATAGCCAGAAGAGAAAGAAGAGTTCGAACAACAGAAAGAGAGAGAGAGATCTGTCAGTTATAAGGAGAAGGTTGTATAAACTGGTGGGACATATTGGCATTTGATCGTTGGATGGGATAACTGTATCTCTCTCCCTCCGTCGCCGTTGCACCGCGCTGTTTGATTCTCCCCGTTCTTGTTTCTACCGAAAATGGAAAATGTCATCGTTAACCAATGGCGGAAGAAAGCAGATCCCAGATATTGTCTTTGTCATTTATCGGCGTTGACAGCGGCGAGGATACTTGAGAAGGCATCTGACTAGGAGGGAATTAGAAAGCAGGGGTGGCGCTCTGGTCATGTTCCTGAAGCATAGACCGAGACATGGGAAGGAAGCTATAGAATCACAGAACGAGATTATACTGAACAGCAAAGGGAAAGAAGAAGGGGAAAAAGGAAAAAGTAAAACAGATAATAAGAAGATAATAGAAGAGGAAACCAAAGGAAAAAAAACTGAGAACGAACTACGATAAGGCCAACCATTTTCTATGCATTTTTATGAATTAATGTTTTAAAGTTTCATTTTAATGTTTTAAAGAAAGGGCAAATTAGTAACTTTATCTCATTTTAATGTTTTAAATTTTCAAATAGAAAGGGTAGGAATGTCTACTCACATGTTCAGTTAAGTCTGTCAGTTAAATGGGGTCGGTTAGAGTTTTTGGAAATCATTGGGTAGTAGATCAAATTTGACATAGTTTTGGGGGGTTAGATGAAATTTTTTCTTTTTCTTATGTCCACTCTAAAAATCTGTCAACCTTAAATCCATATTTCACCATCCTTAAACATCCATAAAACTTCTCCAAAATGGAATTATTGTGAAGCGATTTCTTTTCAATCTTGTACAAATCCCTAATGAAGATACTGAAAAAATATTGGGGAGGTGATAGTCGACGGAGACTATGACGGCGGCGACTATCCCTCTTCCTCCTTCACTATTATTTAGATTTAGGGTTTGGCTAAGAGTGAAAATGAAAGGGAAAGGGTAAATGTTATTTTCGATAAAAGGTCAAACTAGTACTTTTACCTAATTTTAAAAATTTTCATAATATGAAGGGTATAAATGCCTATCAACATTTTAAGTGACTTCCGTCAGTTAAGCGGGTGCAGTTAATGATTTTAGAAACCTGTAGGTGGTAGTTGATGTTTCAGATACTTCTTGGGTAGTGCGTGAAATTTTTCCTTTTTTAAATAACATTGTAAACAACATTACACGGAGCAATGGGTCTGAACCCTTTTAAAAGAGTCTGGATTATGACTCTTAGGAATAAGACAGATGAACATAGAGTTAATAGCTCTGGGCATGAAGAGGTTAGAAAAGAACCACAACAGTGCTTCAACCACATCTCTCCAATGATATACCAAGTTTTTTGAAAAACAAGGCATCGAAACCATCCGGCCCTGGAAACTTGTTGTCCTTGAAGGAGAATAACACCTTTCAATTTCCTCAGACAAAATAGGAGCCTTGATGGAGTCCTTCATTTGATCATCCAACTTTTCAGAGAATTCAATATTCTCAAGATTGGGAAAGGTTCTCAAGACATTCAAAGCCAAACAGCTCTTTAAAGAAGCTAACCACAGCCTCTTTGATTGCACCCGGCTCTTCCACAATATCATTATTTGGCAACCAAGAAGATAAGATCACATTCCTGTGATCCCTACTTTTGACTGAGTGGAAGAAAAACTAATAATTCCTGTCTCTAAGGTTCAACCAATCCACCCTTGATTTCTGCTACAGGACACTTTCCTCTCCCTTAAAAGCTTCTACAAGCAACTTTGTAGCTTGATTTTCTTCCTTAGCTAGGGAATTGTTATCATGGTCAGAATCCAACAGAGATTGAATAGAGTGGAGATGATCTTCTGCTTGCCGCAAAGCAATGTGCACATCCCCAAAAGTTTAGCAATGTGCACATCCCCAAAAGTTTTCTTATTCCATTTTTTTCAGCTTAGAACATTCTTTAACCTTGCTGCCAAGGAAGAAAGTGGATCCATATTATCCCTAATAGCCTCAGCCCAAGCTTCCCGGACTCAAGGAAGGAATTCCTCCTGCTCCCCTCCCCCCCAAAACAATTAAAGAATTTGAAGGGCTTGGGCCCAAAAAAAATTTCTTCCCAAATAGAAATCACAGTCGGGCTGTGGTCAGAAATATCATGAGATGAAAAACTGGCTTCCGATCCTGTGAAAGCAGCAATCCACTCCGGGTTCACAAGAACTCGATCCAATTTGCAAGACACTCTACTGGATCCACATTGTTTATTTGACCAAGTAAAGAAGAGACCCTCCCATCTCAGATCCACTAACCCACTATCTATGAGGCAACCATTGAATTCGTCACTGTGAGTAAAGTGAATTGGTCTTCCCCCAACCTTTTCCGAAGCATTTCTTACCATGTTGAAGTCTCCAAAAGTAACCCACAGGGACTTGATTCCCGCAGCAATTCTCCTTAAATCTTCCCAGAGGAAATCACGACCGCTCGAATCATTAACTGCATACATTGTAGTGCACAAAAATTGATGGTTGCTAATACTGCTATTGTTGGAGATTATGCAATGGATAATCAGGGAGTTAGACAGCAGGACCCTCACAGAGATCACCTCAAGGTCCCAACAGAACACAATTCTGGGCATGGCCCGGATCTGAACCATTGTGGGCAACCTCCCAGCCTTTCACAACACCTTTGACACCATCATAGACATTATCCCATTTGAACTTAGAATCAAGGATAGCACAGAAACAAACCTTCTTTTTTTATTAAGTTCCTCAGCTGCTTTTTTTTAAGGGTCATTACACCCTTGGACGTTCCAAAACATCCCTATCATGGCTATTGCTTTGGATTTAAAGGGCCCCTTTTCCTCTCCACCCATCTTCTTTCAAACGTTTCCTCATCTGTTTTGCAAAACCCTTTCAGCAATTCTTTTGATCGAGCATACCACTCATCCTCCACCGGCGAGTTATAGTCATCCTCTTTCCTCATTGGAAGAATCAGATCTGCTTCACCACAGTCAGCCGATGGTTCCAAACTTCCACCTTCTTTAAAGGCTACACCTGTAGGTAAATTGTCAATCTGGCTAATGGGATCCGACACCTGGTTAGCTGAGTCTGGCATCGGGATTTTGTAGGACAAAGGATTAGGCTTACAAAGCAAGGAAAAGGAGCTTCGTTTTCGAAGCAGAGGAGGGGCTAAAGGACGAAGGTTTGGGACCTATTGGTGAGGTGTCAGGAGGGATTGTGTGGTTGGCTAAAGTGACTGGCCGAAGGACATGGACACATTGCCTGACTTCTCCCGAGAGATCACAACGAAATTTTGGGGGTAAGAGATGGGTCAGATCATCTGATGGGGTTGGTGGGTGCAGCATTAGGACTACGCAAGGACAGATGGGTGGAAGGGAGCTGGATTTCGGGAGAAGGGAAAATTGCATTAAAATGGTCAAAAATAAAAATGGGGGAATGGATACATTTGAAATACCTGGTTTTTTCCTCTAAAGAGGCATAGTTGACTTTACATTAGGGATTTGGGAAGATGGGAGTGGGACTCCACGAGAAGTTGACACAACACCTGGGTTAACCAATGGAGATGCAGCAGTATGATGTTGCGTATCTGCTTCATACTCTGCCCGACCTGCCGGGAGACCCGAAGCCTTTGTCTTCCTCGCCCGGCTAGGGTTTCCCACCTGTTTCCATTTGAAACCACTTTTGACAGGCACGTCATTTCCCTAACTTTTATCCTTCCTCATCCCTTCCGGCTGACTCTCCTTTTCATTCTGCATCTCCTCTACCGAAGCTTCTGGGAGCACAAATTGGCTCACATCATGTTCCTTGGGATCCTGCTGATGGAAGTTGTCTGCATTCTTCAGCTTCTGAGTATTCTTTGCCGCACAAGCAAACTCTTCATGGCCAAAAATTTGGCATTTGAGGCATGAGGAGGCCTCCATTCACATTTCACAACCTGTAAGAACAGGTTTCCCTCATCGTCCTCGACATGGATGACTTCTTCAAGCTTATCTGAGCTCGCAAAGTAAACACAAGCAAAAGCTCTACGAGTCTCCAAGCTGGTAGTTTGATCTGCATATAGAGGCTTTCCAAGAATGTAGGCTTTCCAAAAATGTAACAAATAGCAGTCGAAGATTCTTCCCCCCCCATAGATGAAGGGGCAATCCTGGGAGCATTACCCACAGAGATATATTTTTGAGACCCAATGCCCTGGAGTGAAGGATTTGTTCCCATTGACGAAAAAAAATAGGCTTACCACTCACAAAGAACATCCCAAATTCTAGGATACGATCTCAATCAGCTGAATCCGAAAAGGGGAACACAAAACCTCCATTCATCAGGAGGTAGAACTCCATTATACCATTAACTTTCCATTGCTTACTGAGGGAGGCTCTCACGAAAGAAAAATTGGGTCTCTGGCCCATGAAAAATCCCACCACAGTATTCTGAAGCTCATCGATTTCACTTGCAACAGATTCGGGAAAGCATATGACAATTTTATGAGAATCCCTAATGACTGGAGGAATAAATCCGAGTGTACCCTTGAGTTTAGATTTGGTTTTTGGAGAAGGGTCAGAGATATGGTTGGATCATGATGGTTTGTCAGCCAACAGAAGGGGGTTGGGGGTCACCGGGGGGGGGGGGGGGGATAAGGAGAGCTGGGGGGAGATTCAAGAATAGGCTCAACAATTTCCAAAAACGACTCCAAAGGAAAACCAACTGGGCTTTGAACTGGGTTTGGTTGATGATGGAAGTTCAGGGAAGGCAAGGATTTGGAGGCATGGGAACTCTTCCGATTCAGCCTGAAAAGGAAGGATGCTCAGAATAAAGGAGCCGAGGTCCTGGGGTTCTGGAAGCATGGTGCGATTTTCACAGGGTAGCGACAAAAGGGTTTCAAATGGTTTCCTGGCATTCAGGGCCAGAATATATTGACAGGATGGCTCCATTGAAAGGATGTAATAGAAAACCAGAGGCTTTGAGGCTGCGGGCACACAGGAGAAGACAGGAAGACAGAGGGTGAAGGAGGATTGGAAGGGGACTCCAGCAGGCAACCCCACCGGAGCTGGAGGAAGGGGAAGAAGCTTACTAGATTTCCATCACAGCCCACCCAAGAGTTGCAGAGCTATAAACGTTTCCTTTCATTTTTCATTTGTCCTGTTTTACCTTGTAAAAGGTCAAATGGCTCCAAATAGAAATCTTAAGTCAAGTATAAACAGATCCCATGGAAAAGAAATCTTTTTTAAATGGCTTTACTGTTATAGGGAACAACATTTTACCACACTTTACTTACAGCAAAGAGTTTCAACTTCTACATGTTAATAATATTTGTCACATCAGAAACAAAGCCTGATTTCCTGCATTGTCGATTTTCCTTTCTCTCACTTTAACAATACCCGTAATACATCCAGGCTTTTTAAGGGAATTTCAAAAATGACTATTATTTTGCAGCAGAAGTATGCCCTCGACCTACTTTCACCATCCATACCATGAAGAAGAAAATAATGATGAAAATGAATCTTTTCAACTTTCCTCCAGATATTATTCTGTTAGTCAATGATCAATTTTACTCGAGCACATATAATGCAGTAATGAGATAAATCATTTAGCTCTCCTGCTACAAATATGAACATATATATAAGAAAAGTGAACGCCAATAAGACTGTGTATGAAGTAAAATGGCTTACCTGCGGAAGAGGGAGAGTTGCGGCAAGATCAATCACAAAATCCGACTTCAAGTATCGTAATGCAATCTCTCGTCCATCCATGACAAGCTCGCCCCTCCCAAAAACCCTAGAACTAGGTGAAACGAATGCCGTCCGAAACTTCATAATCATATGCATCAAATAGAAAAGATCGCCCACCGACCGGAAAAAGGTTACAGTGATGCTCAAACTGAGGTCCGTACCCAAGCAGACGGGACCTGCAACATGGGGAAGATAGAAATAGAGCGGATCGAGGAAGAGCGCAATCATACAAGACCCAAGGAAGAGATGATTCCATTGCGTTACGATCCTGCCGCCTGGATCCAAAATTTGATACCACCATGGCGTCTCTTGATTGTGGAATTGCAATTTTGCTCGTTGGAAAGGGCGGAAACTCGGCGCCGGAGAAGGATCGCTGCTATTCATCTTCCATGGCGCGGTCGGATTTTCCCAATCCTGCGAAACCTTGCGAGCGACAGAAACACCATGCAGCAGCAGGATCGATTGGATGGAGAATACCAAAACCGACAAGAAGACGAGAAAAAAACGTAATGGTTGAGCAACAGGAGGAAGCGAGGACGGAAGAGAAGTGAGGTTGAGCTTAGGGTTAGGGCTAGGATTTCATTCTGTGCGATATTCGCGGAAAACCAGAGACGCCACACAGATTTCGGAGAAGCCATAGCCACAACGTCCCAAGCAGTAGAAACTACAAGAACGAACGCGCGAAAACACGACTGGTGTGTCTCCGACTCTCAGTTGAATCCTTTCCCTTTTGAAATTTAGCGGGTAAAGTAACGGCGCGGATATCCTCTCCCGCGCGTGGAGCGCTTCACGGTACCTAATCCTGTCCATGTGGGTGTTGGACCTATTGGATATGTAGTTGTAACTGGAAACCTAAATATTTGGGAGAAATTTTGGGAATTTTATTTGGGGTTACAACTAGAAAAACCCATATGACAGGCATTGCCAATCCTGTTTTTAAGCATTTGTCTTCCTTCTCTCTCTCTATGTTCAATTATCACCTCTATTCATGGTTCAAGTAATCGGTATTGGATAGGTCCATTGTATCAGTTTTGACCTTGATCAGTCTTTGATATGATTCAATTTTAATATTATTATATAGGAAAATTGACACATATTATCCCTGGACTTTATCCCTATTCCAAATACTTTAATAAGCCCTGGTTCAATCGTTTTTAAACAAATAGAGTAAATATACAATTTTACCCTTTGTAACTCTATTACAAGTTTCATGAAATGACAAAATTAACATTTCCTTTGTAATTTAAAAGAGAAAACTTTTGTCACTGTTTGGGCGGAAGAAAATCGGTGGTTTGACAACTTCTTCTTCTCCCCTGTTTCATCGATGGAGTCATGCATAGAGGAAATTCAGGTAAGTTCTCCCTTTTTTCTTTGTTTTCTTGTTCTCTGCGATGGTGGCATGCAAGAGCGTGGAGGATTTTCGGCACCATCATCGTCGGCACTTCCTCCATCTTCTCCCTCTTCTTCCTGTTCTTCTCCAATTCCAACGACTGCTCTAATCTTAGTTAACGTTCATCCAAGGGAGAAGCATCAACGGCGACGAAGTGTTGGTGGTAGTGCCGCCACTACTAAAAAACCGGAATCGGCAAAACTAACCCGTCTCAAAACTAAGTACGCCCAATCACCAATCACCAATGACCGCACGCTCAGATCAAACCTTTTTCATGTATCTACATCCCTCACCATCTGTAGTGCTACCAATCATCCATCCACACATATAAATGAATTGATCAACACGTTCTCAGGTTTCAAGCTTCTGTAGACGATTCCTAGCATGTGAAGGTACTCGAACTTCCGCCGCGTAAAACCTGAAAAGCGCAAAAACATCGAAAACATAATAAATTCTTTAACTCAGCCGAGTTCACTCAAAAACCGTACAAGGACTAAGAAGAAATCAAGGAACATCTGCAAAAAATAGGGGGAAATTTTTTGCCGGGAAAATATCAGAAAATCTTCACACAAAGTATAAAGCGATTTTCCATTGATGGGAAATAATGTTTCGATGCAAGGGTAGATAAATAGGGAATTTCATAAGAAAAAAATAAAACAAATAAAAAGAAAGTTTTCATTAATGGAGACCAACAAAGCATGAAGTGACCCATTAGTCAATTACAACTCTATTTGTGGTAGGATGAATCAGGAAAGATGGGTTACACAATGCATTTTGAAGAAAAAACAAAATTTCAGGGGAAAACATAAAGAGAACAAAGAGAGCGAAGAAATTTGTCTTTTACATAATTTACAGAGGAATCAAGAGTGAACAGACATTGTTGATGCTCTAAATTACATCATATATGGAAGCCATCATACACCAACAAGTTTTCTCTTCCATGAAGACCCCAGCCGTAAAGGGTAACGAGATTCGTATGTGGCCATCCACAGCCGCTGCAACTCAAAACCTCCATTTCTGCCCCGAATTCTTTCTCAACTTCTAAACCTTCTCTCTGTAATTTATTGACTGCAACTTCTCTTCTGTCAAGCAATACTCCACTCTAAACAATGTCAACTCCACTTGTGCCGATGATTCTTTTTGATGAAAAATTTCTAGTGGCCGTCTTTATATCTTTGTATGTGAATGCCATTTTGTCCAAGTGGATGACGTTGATGTAATCTGTCAATTCTAATGATAATCTGATGGAGCTTGAAACCACGTCTTCTAAAAGAGTGGTCACTGGCGTTGTTGGTAGTATGTTAAAGACTATAGGAATGATGAGAGACAGAATCCCAATTACTATGAAACCAGAGGTGGGAGGTATGAAAACTAGGAAACCAACCATTTCTTTCATTTTTCTTTGGGTTGGGTATGATTTCCATTCCTGTTGTTGCTGTTGAGATAGTGCAAGAGTTCTTCGCTTGGGAGCAAAATTCGACATTCCAGTTAGGGATGTTTTGATGAAGGGAGGAGGAATAAGAGGGATTAAAGATAATAAATGGGTTAAAGGGTATTTTGGATTTTCCAACTAATACTAAAGGGTATTTTGGTTATATTTAAGAGAATAAATGGATTAAACCGTATGGCTGGTCTGGTTTGTCATTGTAGTGTAAGTAAAAGGATAGTATGAGTCCGGTTCAACAACTTATTAAAGCAATTGGAATCAGGTTAAACTATAGGGACAGTATGTGTCAATTTCCCTATTATATATGGTAAGGGTGTCAAAACTGGGCCCGGCCCGGTAGCATGGACCGAGTCAGTCCGATATAACCTAAACCCAGCCCGGACCGAGCCTTAATGGACAGGTTTTGGTCTGAGTTTGTAAAGCCCGACACCGTTTCAGCCCAAATCGAAACCAAATCGGACCGGTCCGTTAAGAAGTCCGAATAAACCCAAACCGATAAAACCCAACCCGAACACTGGTAAGGTCCGTTCAGGCCCAATTTCTTAATTTTAATGGTTTTAAATTTTAATAGATTGTGTTACATTATTAGAGTTCACTTCATGATCTAGAAGATTATATGAATCTATAGTTGAAAATATTATGTTAATTGTTATAGTTTATTAAATTACATACATATGAAAGGAATAATGCTAATTTTATAGATAGAAATAATAAAATAGGCTATATAGTTTACATATAAAAGGGACCCGATAAGCCCGATCCGGATCGAACCAATCCGAAATCACCTCAATAAACCCAGCCGATAACAAACCGACATCGGACCAGCCCGTTAGTTATTGTGTTCAGCACAGCCCACCCAGCCCGAATTCTTAATGGACATGTTTTGGGCTGGGCTTATAAAACCCGACACCAGTTTAGTTCGGACCGAAACCGACCCAGACCGGCCCGTTGACACCCTTAATATATGGGTATTTGATCATTGGATCCATACAACTGTCCAATCCCAACTAAATCGATTTTGGAAATTACTGATACCATGTCTGGGGTTTAGAACCTTCCCTCCATCCCATTATTGGCCATTGCCAAGAGGAAAAAAAATTTGGGGATCAGAAAACCCTAATTGACGATGGCTTGATTTCCAAATTATCTCTATGGTTTGTGTGTCGATAAGTGTTGTTGATAGAAAGCTGTGGAATGACAATGGAGGTGGCAAAAGAAAGAAATGGAACTCAGACAGTATTTGCCTGGCGCTCTCTATGGAAACCAATGCTCTAGAAGATGCTGATAGGTAAGGGCCTATGAAGCCCCGAGCACATCGATGGCATTAAAGAAAGCTTGGTATTGGGCTGCAGGCATCCCAAAGCAAGATATAAAAATCCAAATAAAAAAAACCGTGCGCTAGCTTCCACAAGTAGTTCGATTAGAGAGTAACGAATAAAAATCGAAACCGAACCGGTTATTAATTGTTTTCAATATTTTCAATCAAATCAATTCCATTATTGTAAAAGTGTGGAAGTCCATCAAATTCAATAAAAATAAAAATGACAATGAGAGTGTTACAATCCTGTATAAATCACTAACATATCATATAATCTATCGTAGCATGTTATCCCCCACGCTGTCACCTTCATCATTATTGTGTCATGGATATTCATCAAATCATAAGTAAACAAAAAATTCAATCAGGCACTCGGGGGGAAGAATTACTGACCTTAAAATGTCTTGAAATAAATTGGTAATTTTTAAGTTTTTGACCTCACAACAAGTAATTTTTCTAATTAATCATATCATTAATCCAATTAAATTATTAAAAAATTATTAAATATCTTCTAATTTATAAGTATTATATCCTATAAAAGTCTACTATGCATCATTGGAAAAATGAGTGCAAATTCATCATGTGATATTGGAATGACATGATTCTGGTGGGATTTGAAAGATAACATAGAATTATAAAATTTTCATTTTTTTTAAACCAAAGAGAAAGAAATTGAAAAATTAGATTGGACAGGACTTTTGTGTTCTGCTCATTCATGTTGTTAATCAGGTAGACAGATCTGTTGATTGAATTTACACTATAATCAAGGCTTGCTTGTTTAATTATTTTTTTAAACTCCTTAGGAATACCGTAATGTCCTCAATAATTGGTTTGCATCTGCTTGATTATCACTCTATTAATGTATCTTACAAATATTTAATAACTATCCTATCCTTCTTATATTCCATTGCATTAAATCCCATTAAGTGTTACCTTTTTCTAACAATGTCACTCTTCTATCTCACTATTTATACAAATCATACCAATGAGATTCAACTTGAGATTATTTCCCCTTATCCCATTATGCCACGTAGACACTCTTGCCACATCGGAATTCCACTCTTACTTATCCACCTTTGGTGCTGTTGTCGATGGAATTCGTAAAGGAAAAACAGACAGTATGGAACTCCTAATAAGACTCAAGAGCTCCTTCAAAAGGGGATTCTTGAGGTGTGATTAGTTGAATACATTCCCTATGACCCTAAGAACATGCATTAGTCACAAATAGCAAATAAAATAATGGTAAAGGAGAAAGAGGGAAGATGCCACCCAAAGAGACGAAGCTTTGTTCTTGAATACTTTCTCGTCTGTTTGCCATTTCCGGTTACATATATATATATATATATACTCTACAGATCATGAACCTTTCTTTTTTAGGCCAGCTGGCTCCTGACAGCCACCGTTTGTGATTTAACTATTTAGGATATAGTAGGCCAATAGACTTACGACCCCCTAGAACGGGCCATTACATCATGTCAGCCACCTTTCGACCCCTTTGGATTACTTTTCGACCCTCTAGTGGGCCAGGTTTTCGGGGCCCCCAAACATTGTCTCTGTCATGGTTCTTTTTCCAAGTAATATTTCATCTTTCTGTCGATTCGAATCGAGATATTTTGAATCGACGAATCAGATTAGTGTATTTTGCATTAATGATTGTTGTCGGCATTTATGACCATTAATGGCGATCCATTAATGGCCCAGCTACCCCTGTCTATTCGTTACATCATGTCTGTATCAGACCAGGGGGGTCGAACTTAGACATCCTTTAATATTTACCATAATATTTTTTTTTTTCAGTATCCTAGATGAACGCCACGTGGTTGCTTTATATAATTGGCTTCAAATGGGTATTTTCCCCCAACAGGTACCACTCACCTAGAATCTAAAAATGACAACTAAAATCCTAGACCTCCACCAACCTAGTCAAAGGTCCAATCATTAGGCTAAGTAGTTGCACCTTGCCTTGTTTCACTTAGGTTAGAATTAATACTACCTACACATTATGTTAGTTGCAGTATTTCACATATTTCACATAACATTATAGTACATAGCACATATCTAAGCCACAAAACACCCACAATCAAACAATAACTCATGTACAATCAACTAAAAGTCATAAAATGATTATTAAATTTTCTAGGTTAAAATTACCTAAGTACCCTTGGAATTCTTATTAAGCATCCACCTGGATCACCTCTAGAAATAAATAATAACTGAAAAAAAGTCAAAATTATCCTTAAAATTGATGCCTCGGGTATCACATCTTACCCGATCAGAGTGGATGAAAGATAGAAGGATAAGAGATAAGATAAGGAATGGTCTAATTCAAAGAAGATTAGTCTCCCATTGTAGCATGAACTCAATTTTCTTTATAATAGAGAATCCAACAGTTCCATAATGGAAGCAATAAAATAGGGGATAAAGGATTCCTACACGGGCTAAAGTTATCCTATACCCATTATACCACGTTACCAATTAATAACTGATTGCTCGAGTAATTTGATAAACTGAAACTCAATTTTGAATAATCTTATATTTTTCTATACCCTCAGAGGTAGGGTGTCAAAATTGAGCCCGAACCTAATATTACAACCCAACTCGTTCGATTTCATTCGAACTGAAACAAAACCTAACCTTATTGGATAAGATTTGGGTTGTATTTGTATTGTCGGAAGAAAAACGATCATAGACCAGACCAACTGATAAACCAAATCAGACCAGTAAGACCAAAAGTCAAACCAGTCTGATAATGAACCAATAAGAGTCTATTAAATCAATATTTTATTAAATATACATATAAAAAATCAACACCAAAATCGAACCAACCCGATAATGGTCCGATAGAGCCTATTAATCAAACTTTTTTACTACATATAGTAAATAAAATCGATAACAAACTGATAAAAATCCATTAAATCAATCCGATCACAAACCAATAACAGATCGATCCGTTAACTAACTTGTATAGTGTAACCCACCTAGCCCGGATCTCTTATTTCACATGTTTCAAACTACTCCTAAAAAATCGAAGACATAAATTAACCTAAACCAACCAACTGACACCCCTAATCGAAGGATCACGCATTAACTTTTTTTTGTTTTCCTTTTTTTCCAAAAAAGGAGAAAAGGGAATCAATCTCATTTGAACATGTGCTCTTTTTCCTTCCCCTCTCCTTCATCGTGTCTATATTCGTTTCAACAGCTTTCCGCCCTAATAAAAGGAACAGGGAGGTGGAGGTATCCGATGCATTTGCTTCTGCTAGAATGTCCACATTATCCCCACTAATCTTATATTAGAGCTTCACCCCACAATCCCACAAGAGATTTGATTATTATTATTAATTAAATATTAAAAAGAAAAAAAAAAAGGCAAAAGGAAAAAAGTGATATTGTTGAATACATAAAGGAGTTTTAGCACTTACAAAGGAATCCTTTATGATCTTTACGAATCATCTGACCATCATACGGGTAGACTTTGAAAATTATTTTATAAAATAATAAATTCAAAATTTTGAAATCTAGTTATAACTTATAAATGGTTGTAATGCTTCTTAATTTCGTAGAAAATTTTAGTTTGTAATTTTAAAAAATAAGTAAAATAGAGGGTTTTCTACACGGACAACTCGGGCGAAAATCTCCTAAATCACATCAAGCATGGTATAAAAAAAATATTTGGACAACAAGGGACCCATACAAAGGGATGTCGATCAGTTGGTCTTGGTTGAGCTTAATTGGTCACCACCATTTTAATACATTGCATAGTGATCAGTATGTTTAACTAATTGCCCCTCATTTGTGAAACATGGACATGTTTATTTTTGGTTCAACCAATCTCGATCCCTAATAGGTCTATTAACTTGTTTCAATGCAAACATGCAAACCAACCGGTCTATAATCGATTATATTATTCGATTTTTTGCTAATCATTCCAATCCTACCAACTAGTCTACAATGAAAAAAAAAAAAAAACAACCTTTAGCTCATGTTTCGTTGTAATTAATTATTATTTATTGTATATTTATTAATTATTATTTATTGTACATTTACAACATACTAGGCTTGTTTTAATTTCTTAATTAAAATAACATAGCTTAAATGAAAATGGATAGAAATGGAAAACATTTAACCATTTAAGATTTAGATATTTAGAGATTTAGTTTAATAATTATTTAATCCGTTGGTCTTAGATTCAGTCCATAATCGATCAGCACAGTTGGGCGATCGATGGGTTTCACCCTTCCATCATGATTGATTACAATAATCGATCTGGATTTGAAGCCCAACACATTTAATAAATGGTGTGTCATGATAGGTCTAGATTTTAATCGATCAATCCGGTTCAAGTAAACATCCCACCTTCTTGGGTTCCCTTTTCCCATTAATAAATAAATATAAAAGATCACTTAAATAGTAAAGTGAAAGGACCAATTATGAACACAGATCACTTTAACCGTTGAATAAGGAAGGATATTTGATTATTGTGCGCCTGTCAAACGGTAAAAGTGTTGACGAAATTCCACACACGATCCTATATGAAAACGGGCCCCACAAAATAAAATCGGTAATTATATATTAATTAATAAAAAAAATTATGGGGGTAAAAATTAATAACATCTACTTGAGGAGTATTCTTTGGGATTATAAGCAAAGATAGGATCCATTCCAGGGGGAATGGTATAGAAATCCTCTTCTATTATCCAAGGGGCGCACGACTATAAATGACAGGAAAAGATTTGGATTTGAAGGTAATTGAATAATAATTTCCATTTTCATTGCTGATTGATGGGGAACGCTAACCCTTTGAAAAAAATTTGAGGAATCGGGATCGATTTGTTATGACCGATCCCGATTCCAACCGATCTAGAATAGTAGTTTTACGGTTTTTCTAGACCGATTCAATTCAATATTTCCTGAGTCCTATCAAAATCGGATCAAAATCAACGGCGGTCAAACACAACATCTACATGTACTGGGGTTGCTATTGTTGTTCTTGATGATTTTTTTTTTCCTTTTTAACTATAATATTTTCCTTTTGTTCCTCGAACTCTTCCCTGAGGCCCATTTTTCGGCTGTTGGGGCCTCTAGTTCTAGGTTTAAAGTGTCGAGATTTTGGTGGCTTTCATCACCTTATTTTCTTGTATCAAATTTGCACCAAAAAATTGAGATACACAGCTCTACGTTAAAATTTCAAACAAAACCTATAAAGAAATGATATTATACTACCATACAAGGTTTTTGTGTTTGGCCCAACTGATGCTTTGAGTTGGACCGAGATGAATCCAAATCTCAAGATTTCGGTTGAGAAAATGCTGATTTTGTGTATCAGTAAGGTTTCATCTCAACCTCGTCAAGATCTCGACGAGATATCGATGAGATTTAGAACCATATTGAGTACAATTGATGAGTTGCATAAAAGTATACTTGGGCATCTCTATTTTTGGGCATATATATATATATATATATATATATATATATATATATATATATATATATATATATATATATATATATATATATATAGAGAGAGAGAGAGAGAGAGAGAGAGAGAGAGAGAGAGAGAGGGGGAAATGTTCTCCTTCAGCCAGAGTTTCCTTTGTTCCCTAATGGGGTGCATGATTTGCTAACAAGTGATAGGAGAGGTGAGGGATAAAATCGTTTCCTGTTAGCTGGTTGCATCAATCGTTACTGCACGATTGAGACCTCTCCAAAGACAGGAAAGGATTTTTATCCGAGAGGCAAGTGCCATAGGAGAAAGAAAGAGATTGGAGTAGCTCCAAGCCGGTCATTGAGACAATCTTTTCACAAGCATATGTATAAGTGTGAACATGGTTTAAGGTACCAATATTGACACTTGGCCGATCTGTATGGGGATCGATGGGAACCTAACAATTGACTGATAAAGGCTGATACAAACCAGTTGTTACAGTCGGAAATCCTCTCATCGGTTTGCGGCAAGTAGAACCTGCGATCACAAAAAAAGAGGTAGAAGTGTTTTGGGCGACTAAACCGGGGGATATTCCGATGCCAAAGTTAGATCTGAGTACAAGCAGTCAAGAGTTGTCAAAGAGACGAGTTTCAGTTTAAAGAGTAGGGCCGTATAAAGAGTTTAGGTGTCAAAAGATTCATTAGGAATTACATTAGGGACTCCTTGTATTTATAGAGCGAAACATGGAGCGTTGAAATCCGTATCTGTTGCTGAGTGAATAAGGTAGACTGTCAGGTGTTTGGATTGGACGGTTGTGATGCTTCATTGACCCAGTGTTTGAGTAGGAGTAGGGGATCTAGGCGCGGATGGCGAGTTCGAATATCTCGAGATGACAGGTGTAGCCTTGTGCTTGAGTCCTTCCGTAGATGGGAAGCGCACTGAGTCAACTGACTTTGAATAAGTCGAGATTTGTCGTGAGTTGTGTTCTATTAGGAAATGACTCCTGATACAGGATGAAGTCGGCTTTGGAATTCTACATCCTTACTGCTGTGTTCTATAAGGAAAGGTACTTCTTACAGTCGTCTCTTGTTGGGAGTAGGACTCTCTCGTCGTGTTCCATAAAGAGTGAGACTCTTATTCGGTAAACGACTCGGCCACTAAGGTAGTCGGTCGAGTTTCTTATCCTAGTGTGTTCTTCTTTTGCCTGATCGACCGATTTGGACAATGTGCCACTTGTCAGTTTTTAATTTGGGGGGGTGTATTTTCCTCTTAGCATCGATATTGACCTATACACGACCGATATTAGAGGACACATAGCCGATACCAACCATTAATTGACTAATACCAAAAGGTTATGCCACATCAGCATATGGTACCAAAAGGTTATGCCACATCAGCATATGGTCTATAGTTGATTGATACGGATACCGAAATGAATGTTTATAATGTAAAACAGATCCAATTAGTGGCAATTGTGTAAAATATAGTAATATCATGGGTGATGCTGTATTCTGATAAAGATTACCTCTAAGGCCCCAAGTTTCAACCCTAATTGAGAGTTCTATCATTTGCTTTATTTCCCCTCATTTTTATATGGACGAGAGTCCATGAGGCCCATGCTATATATAAAAGGCAAAAGTGCTTCGATTGAAATAATGCGTTTTCACTGGGGATCCTTTTCAGTGCGTGACGCTGCTCGAGGGACTGAGGAACTCCGACTCCGTACGCCCAGATTTTTTTTCTGGTGCTTTCTCCTTACATTGCATGATCTTCTCCCTTTGTAGATTTATTCAAAAGCGAAAAAAAGCTTATTCGGTTCTGGGTTCTCTTGCTGTTA
Source organism: Protea cynaroides (assembly GCA_028583415.1). NCBI lineage: Eukaryota > Viridiplantae > Streptophyta > Magnoliopsida > Proteales > Proteaceae > Protea > Protea cynaroides. Next base: position 52,911,194 of record CM053268.1, read on the forward strand.
TATACAGACGTTTGGGGAAGGGAATCCATGTACAAAGACGGCGAAGTTTCTTCTGATTTGCCTGTTAAAAGGGCGAGGGAAGGAGAAGGTGAAGCTGTGATTGATAATAACGAGAACGGTTTATCGGTTTCGTCTGTATCTGTCGAGATGGAGAACAGTAAAGAGCCCGATTGCATCTCTTCTGTCATCCCTGGGTGGTTTTCTGAAATTAGCCCAATGTGGCCTGGTGGGTTCCTCTTAGACTTTCAGTCTGTTTCTTTTTTCCTTTTGATTTATTTTGAAAATTGGGTTCTGCATTTTCTTTTCACTGATTTCTTAGGCGTATGTTTGTTATTTTGTTATGATTACTGGTATATACCTCATTGTTGCCTGTTATTCTTCTCCCCTGCTTGGTGACTACACTTTTTGTTATTTAATTATTTTTTTTGCTCGAGTGTTTGGTTTTCTGAGGTTCGCTCAGTCTCTCCGGATGGATTTTTGTTGTAACCGGGTGATTCCCCATTGATTTTAATCCTCTGAAATCCGGATTACTATTTCTTCTGTTTTAGTTGTTGGATTGCAACACCATATGATCATTGTTATACAGTTCTTGTGTTGATACATATATTTTCTTTATTTTTGTTTCTGATTCTTCACGTTGGTTTTCTCCCTTTCAATTTTTCTTCTTGGCATGTTTCTATTATTTGGTTTGCATGTTGAAGTCGAACCACAATCTGTTTTTAAGTGTCCCCTGTTTTGTAGATCCTTTTTTTATTCTCTGTAACGTTTGCAACTTTTGGTATTGGTTGCGATTGCGAAGTTCAATCCTTAGGCTCCGTTTATTTCCTCATCTTGGCAAGGTTTGATGAACGGCCTGGTTGTCATGTTATGCACACAACTCTTTACTTGTTTTCTGCTTAGGTGTGATGCTCTATGTTCATGCTTTTCTTCTTTATGACTGTATGTCAAAGCCTTTATATAGACTTATTGATATTTAAGCGCTTATTGGCTTCTCAATTATCTATGGACCCTAAGTGTTGCTAAATTATTATTTTATATAATATATGTGTAACAGAACACTCTGTTCTGGTACAAGATATTAACTATTTTTTTTTTCTTTTACATATATGTGCATATTCATTCTGCAACATCCATTGTGATGCTTTGGTCCTTTTTTTTTATTGCTGTATCCATTTTTACTGTTATTTTTTTAAGCTCTGACTAATTGTTTTGGTTTATTTTCTTATTCATTGTATTGAAAAACACCTCTTCCTTCCAGTAGTTGTCACTTGTACTTCACCCATCCTTTTTGAACTTAGGATTTTGTAATGAGTAAAGAAATTTAGAAACTCAATATGATAGTATGATACTACAAAAATTGATATTTTATTTTCTGTAAGGAAATTATATTCTTCTTTTGCCCCTGGGAGAGAGCAACAGGATCCTTATCATTTTCTATGCTACCATCATACGTTTCTGGCCAACCTTATGGAATATGAATTGTGTAATATGGGCTAGATCTAAATCGAATAACCATTGAGTCCTACTTTCTTCATCTTGATAATTAAAGATTATATCAGGTTGGTGTCCATAGTTCATTCTGATTTTATTTTTAAGTGTTTAATAATTTTCTGCTGCATTTCTTTTGAAGCTAATACTAATTCTGGGTATGTGGTTTCTTTTTGGTACTTGTTATTTTAACTGCGATGGTGTTTTCTAGTATTTCATCTCACTGGGTTTACTGTAATGCTGAAGTGTTTTAACTGGTTCAACATTCGCTTGCAGCAATCCACCAATATTAAATGGGTGGTTCCTACTTCATTAGGTTTGTTCTAGTTTAAGTTTTGATTGAAGTAACAAATGTAACTGTCCATTGTTTTGATGTTTAGGTTTTTCCCTGTTAATTAATTTCGACTTATAAAAAACTTATCTGCGGTTCTCTTATGAAGCTGTTTGTCAGGTAGATGGCTTCCTCCTCAGTCATGATTGCTGTGGTACTTATATATTTTTGGTATTTATGTGATATCTGTCCTCCCCCTCGCATAGTTGTCAAGGCGCCAAGGCCAACCAAGATGTTGGAGGCCTGATGAGGAGGCGCCTAGATGATCAAGGCATCATAAGGGTGCCTAGGTGGCACTTAGGTGACGCCTTTACAACTATGTCTCCTCATTTACTTACGCTATTTGTATCAGTGTGAATGCTTGGGGGCTTTTGTGACTTTTGGACTCTTTATCTGAGGAATAGTTGCTTGATAAAAAATTTAGCAGTAAAAAATATGGTATTTTTAATGGAAGTTCTATTTAGAATTTAAAGCTGAAAACTTGGTTAGATATTATTATAACCTCTTCTTATCTTAGTATACCTTTTTTTTTTTTGCCTCTTTTTATTTTATGGATTGCTCCTTGGGATTCTGGTTTCCTGCTTTAATGTATTAATTTTTACTTATAAATATACATGCTTCACCTTAATGGGTGGATGAAAGCTTTTGTAACCTATGAAAAGAAAATTTGTGGGGGGAGGGGGGGAGGAAGGTCGAAGAGAAGTTGCAGAAATGATTTTCGATACCTTATTTACTCTTACGCAGGAGAAGCGCACTCGCTGAAGGTAGAAAAGATCCTATTTCAGGGGAAATCTGAATTCCAAAAGGTCATAGTATTCCAGGTATCTGCTGCTCCCGGAAAATATCAAATTTTTATTCAGTAATATTAATGTACATTTTGATAATTGATTATAATGTTTGTGAAGCTGGTGTTCTTCTTTGTTTCAGTCATCAACATATGGAAAGGTTCTTGTATTGGATGGGGTGATTCAGCTTACGGAAAGGGATGAATGTGCATATCAAGAAATGATTACTCATCTTCCTCTTTGTTCTATTCCAAATCCCAAGAAGGTATTCTCATCCTTCTTGGATTGATGTTCACTGGTACAGTGTCTTCTTCCCTGAGATTTAAGAGTATTGTGTTTTTTAATTTTTATTCTCTGTGAGTTGCCATTATCCTGGGTGTCCTCTGCCTATCTGAATTTAAAAAGAACAAAAGAAAAGAATTATACACTATCTCTCTCAAAAATAAAAGTCTAGAAGTCTCTTTGTGATCCATTGCACCAAAACTTGGTTTATATAGTAAATTCTAAGGGAGGAGTTGGATTTCTTTCTGCTGGACCCCTTAAGATGAACTTTGGGTGGAGAGAGAGGGTTGAACCCCGGGGGCAACTTAGTAGACTATAGTCATGATAGTACAAGTAGACTATAGTCATGATAGTACAAGTGATTCTCCAGAATGTTGTTTTCTGTACTGATTAGTGAGGTTCGTGAGAGGTGCTCAGTAGTTGCATTGTGGTGACCCTTCTCAGCAATTCATCAAGTGTCTTTTTTCTGTTTCGTTGAGGTTGCATTTATGGTATCTTCTTCTAATTCATGGTTCTTATATGCATGCATAACTATACATAAGACATTGGATGAACATTGGTAAAGAGTGATCTGGTAATGGCAGAGCATGTTTTAAAATTGGATTTGCTAATTCAGGTTGGAAGAAATTGAGTAAAAAGATACAATGAGATCGAAAAGGTCTGTGTTGCTTTCTTCACTGGTAAAGTCCCGGTTTTTCCTGGGACCAAATAATGTTTCAGACCTCCAACTTGCCAAACTTACCACTAACCATTGAAAGGGCTATAGAAGAAGTTGGAAAGAATGTCCATCATTTTCACTCTGAGTCCATGGAAATGCCCAAGATATGTTTTTATTGCTTGTCCTGCTTGTTTAACTCTAATAAAATTGGACGAGGTGATTGCTTTGTATGGACACCTTGTGACGTTCCTACCAGAACTTTGCAATGTCGAGCATTAATTGTAGCTAATTCTTGATTTGTGCTTTGGAATGTGGATGTAGGTGAAAGTTATCAGATAAAGTTTACATGGATCAGGAATGAAATTGAAGCTTATTGTCCTTGTGCCTGAAAGATTCTGCTTTCTGTTTTCTTCTTCTACCGATTGAGTTAAATCTTTTCCTTCAGGTGCTGGTTATCGGTGGAGGAGATGGTGGTGTTCTACGAGAAGTATCTCGCTACGCTTCAGTTGAGAAGATAGATATATGTGAAATTGATGGAATGGTTGTTGAGGTGGGTGAATAATAATCTTTGTAGCCTTCTTTTTCTATAGCAAATTATACTACTTGTATAAAGTGACCACATGTTATATTTGGACAATACGAGCACTTCAAACATGTTCCTCGCAAGAAATTAACTTCCTTCATGTTCAGTCACTGGTTATAATTTTTTATCTAATCAATTCCAGGTTTCAAAGCAGTTTTTTCCAGATCTAGCAGTTGGTTTTGAGGATCCTCGTGTGACGCTCCATATTGGTGATGGTATGTGATATGTTTGTTATTTCTTAGCAAAGTAAAATAGTAGTTATACCATCCCTCCCCTCTTCTCAAAGATTATTCTGGCTAGCTTGTGGTTCATTTATTTTCCTGTGCTTTTTGACCTGCAGGAGTAGCATTTTTGAAAGCTGTTCCTGAAGGTACTTATGATGCCATCATAGTGGATTCTTCTGATCCAATTGGTAATGCTCACTGCAACCCTTAACTACTGCTTGTAGAGGATTTTAGGTCATTATTTAGGATTGTTAAGAGTCATCATGTTTAAAATCAATCAGGACCTGCACAAGAGCTTTTTGAGAAGCCTTTCTTTCAGTCGGTAGCGAAAGCTCTCCGCCCAGGAGGAGTTGTGTGTACCCAGGCTGAAAGCATATGGCTCCACATGCACATCATTGAAGATATTGTCTCAAACTGTCGCCAAATATTCAAAGGTTCCGTCAACTACGCTTGGACAACAGTCCCTACGTACCCCAGGTATTTGTTCTGTACACGCACAATCAGACGCACTGGGCATGTATATCATATATTAGTGCATGGTATTGTCAACAGGAAATGTGATGTGCATATGTTCTCATTGCAGTGGAGTGATTGGTTTCATGCTTTGCTCCACCGAGGGCCCACCAGTTGATTTCAAACATCCAGTGAACCCCTTAGATGCCAGTGGGAGTAATAGCATAGGACCATTGAAGTTTTACAACTCAGAGGTTTCATCATCAACCTCCTCTTCTGTCCTGTTTTATTCATTGTTTACTTGTTTGCTCGAGTAGAATTCTCATTATTTACAGGAGTTATCCTTTCATGCCCTTTTTTTTTTCCAGATCCATTCAGCTGCATTCTGTTTGCCATCTTTCGCGAAGACGGTGATTGATTCCAAAGCTAAATGAGGAAATCGTCAAAGAACATAGGCTAGTAGCATTTAGCTGTAATTTACTTTCCAATCTCCCTCATTGGGACAGTTCATGTTGCATTGAGCTGCTGAATAAATTGAGGTCTGAATATTTATAAATATTTATATAATTGGAGGCTGGAATCACAAATGGTTCTGCTGATGACATAGTTCTCCTTATATCTCACAAACCTGTCAAAGCCAAGTGGAATTACTGATATTATATCTTTTAGCAGGAGACATTTGGCATCCTGTGAATCGCAAGGTTAGTTCACCATAAAAAAAAAGGGGCATGACAGGTCAGTTTAAGTATATATTTCTGTATTTATCTGGTCTTCTGACCAGGAAAGACTACATTAAGTGCTTCTTGTGATATATGTCGATGAAACCCAATGCAAATAAAACAACACTAGAACCTACCCTTATGTCATAAAGATATCCAGGAAAGATTTGGAATCTTCCTGTTAACCATTTAATTAAAATAAAAAAAAAACTGAAAGCATAGAGAATTTATTATCATGAAGCCACCAAAATCGGTAGTTTAAATAACGGAGTATTAGGGTAAATACCTTGCTTCAGAAAGTTCTGTCAATATTTTTAAGGATTTCGAAAGCAATATATACTTGGGTTAGGTTTAAAGTTTCCTTAGCAGATTAATATTAGCTTCTCTACATAGCCCTTCGTATCTGTTACTGGGCAGTTTAGCTGATACTCAAATTTTGTGAGCATGTCCATGTCATATTCTATCCTGGTAATTTTCAGGGCATGTCCATGGCATATTCTATCTTGGTAGTTTGCAGCTAAGAGGCTGTGTTTGGTTGTAAGGAGAATTGAAGGAAAGTGAAGTTAAATTTTTTAACTTAAAAAATGAAATTTTTGTAATGATCCCAACATATGTTATGATATTGTTATGGAATGATTTAGTAATTAATTTTAAATTATTTCATATTTTGTTATTAACTTACGTTTCACTTTGCATTCAAATATCTTGCATTTAGAAAGTAAATTTTACATCTTATTAATATCATTACTAAATATTTTAATAAAATTAAGTAGTTTATACAATTATTTTGTATTACAATTATAAAAGTTTTATTTTTAAATTAAAAAATTTCTCTTCCCTTCAATTCCCCTTGGAACCAAAATGGAAGATATCTCAAAGAATATTTCCATATATTTTTTTGTATACTCATCTTATAATATTAGAAGAGAAGCCAACTTTTGCAGCTTTGGATCAGCATTCACCCCCCCTCTGTGGGAATTTGTATCATTTCAAATCCCTCTTCTTAGGGAAGAGAAGAAACAAGAAAAATCGAAATCTTCCTATTCAAACAAGAAGTCCTATAGTTAACAACTCTTCTTTATATAGTAATTCGATCTATTGCTCCAAATTCCTCCATCAGTTTACTAGGAAGAGAAGAATCAAAGGGCTTCATTATTCGGAAATGAATCATAGAACACCAAAAGTTGTGGTATCTTAGGTTTCGTTTTGATAACATTCCTGCTCTTGGATTCCATTGATTCTGTCTTGCTGGGAGTAATTTGAGAGCTGAATATTGTTTGATAAATCCGATTTGATTCTAAGCTCACAGTGAGTGAACTGGACTCCATTTGATTTTGGGATCCCAAATTTGAGAGTTAAATAACTAGTTCTCGTTGCTCCAGAGCAAATGAAAAATAGTTAAAAAAGGGAATCGGATCAAAATGAAGGCTTGACTGCTGCCACCACCACCACCTGCCACTGTCTTCCGCCACCACCACCACCTGCCACTGCCTTCTTCCACTACCACTAGATTTGGAATGAATTTCATATTCATTTTTGTTAAACATGATTCTACTCTCAATAAGCTTTGAAATCAGATGTAGAGTAACGTTATCAAACAACATTCTACTCTAAAAACTAACTCCAAAACAAAAACAATAAAATGACACCAAAGTAAAAACAATGGATCAGAAGTATCTTCAAAGGGGGCCTTATGGACCTAACATAGGTCACATCGCGCACGTCATAGATTGAAAGTGATCTCCTTAATTTACTCTCTTTGTTTTTCTCTCTCGTTCTTTTTCTATTGTGTTTCTTCTTCTTTCTCATACTCTTTCGTAGGTTTCAGTCATCTATATCCTGCAACTACAGGTTAGTACTCCCTCTTATTCCTCTCTTCCATCTCTTTCTTCATACTCTAGTAACGCCGTGAGCGGCGGAGGGGTCAAGCTTCCGGTGACGTCTCTGGTTTTCCTGTTATTTGCGATTTGGTTCCCTTCCGCCTTCTCCTTCTTCTTCAATCCATTTGGTTTTCCCCTTCTTTGCAATCTGGTTCCCTTCCGCCTTCTCCTTCTTCTTTCGAAATTTGGTTTTACCCCTTTTGCGATCTGGTTTGTGATTTGAAAAAAGATAGAATGTTACATGGATGCGCGCTCAAATGGATTTCTATTCTCTTGGTTTGCGTTTTGAAAACCAAAAGTGAAAAAGCAAAAAGAACGATTACCTGTATCGTGTACAGATTCAATTTCTACAATATCATATGATCGTCTGTTGAATTGATGGAAAGCCATATGGCACACATGGAGTGGCCACTGACTTTCCTCCAATGTCTGTACACATTGGAGACGATCAGACAGTCAAGTCTCAAACTTAATTGAGAGGTCTATCATTTGCTTTATTTTCCCCTTATTTTCTAATCCCATGATATATATTGTTACGGGGAAAAACGTTATCAGATGAAAATTTTATATATACATAAAAAATCACCTAAGCTGATCAGGCATGATAAAGTGGCGGCCTTGTCTGTTCGGAGTCATAGTTCTATCCAAATACGTTTCCTGGGCGGAGGCATAGTCTTATTAGGACATGTCTCCTGGTCGAAGGAATAATCCTACTAGGTTACGTTTTTCGGTCGGAGTCCAGAGTCCTAAAGCGACTAGGTTACATCGTAGGAGTCCTTCTCCTAATACAACACGATGCCGATCATTACGGTCATATAACTACTCGTATGGTGACACGTGTCATTCTTATTACTGACCGACCTAGCTTCCTTAGCTATAGTCTCTTACTCCTACTCGGAGTCTATGACCTGGGTGTCTCTCAGAGCGACACCTGACAGTCCTATTGGCGATCTACTTTCTTAAGTCCTGGTACCTCCATGCTTCTTGTCTACTCCTATAAATAGAGGACGATCCGTCAAGGTAAATGACGAACTTACTCCATCTCTCATACACTCAAACTCTTTCTACGTTTCCCTTTCTTTAAACTGGAGATAGCTTCCTGCTATCTGTTTACATTGAGAATTTGACTTAGGCATCGGAATGTACTCGGGACTTAATCGCCCAACTCACTTGTTTAATTTTTGTGATTGCAGATTGCTCAGATCGTAAACCGTCGAGACGATTTCCAACGTAACATATATATATATATATATCAATGGGGACTGTTTTCAGTGTGTGGCTCTGGTCGAGGGACTGAGGAACTCTGACAGTAAGGCGTTAGCCGATCACGTCCACATCGTCTCCAATCGGTACAGATATAGGAACTGACAATTGGCCGCTGAATGAGCACCACGTGTCCTACTTTCCATCAAGGGAGAGGCTCATCTAGGTGTGCAGAAATCGTGGTAGAATTGCTTTTTCAATTTTGGTATTCTTCCTTTCTAAAACCAGAGACAAAACCACAGAGGTTTTGCAGAGAACGGGGCCAGAGAGGTTTTTGGAAGAACAGCAGATCTGCAACCAAAGCGAAGAAGAAGAGGAAGGCCAAACAACTTTTGCCAACAACCGAAAGTGAAGAAGAACAAAGATTTTCCAACCCCTCCGCCGTTCACGGCGTTACTCAGTTCTCCTACCTGAAGCTGCAGGAGTTCCGCCGGAATCACCCCAACTTATAACCTCTAAGATACCTTCTGATGCTCACAAGGCTCCCATCCTCCCCAACAACGATTTTCCCACTGACTTCGATTGGAGATAATAAACTACAATTTTCAACAGACCTGATCCCTCCGAGATCCAACTGAAACCAAGGAAGCACCAGCAAAATCTGATGAAGAATCTGTTTTCTCAGTTGTTTTATCAAATGATTTTTTCTTCCATGGCCAACTACGGCGGTCCATCTAAATTATATAGTGTGCAAACTGACCAGTTACTAAAAAAAATTATAAAATGTGAAGAGAGGGATTACGTCAAAAAATAAGGAACACAAGGTCATAACTCAGAATAACACTATAAGCTGCTGAAATTAGAAACGAACTTCTGTAAAATCCCATGCAAGCCTTTAATCGTAAATACTATGCATTTATAGTGCAGTGTGCAAGTGCATAGTCTTCTATTTATTATGGAGTCTTTCGTATTGAGAACTGAGAATCGGAGCTTAATCCGTTCCTGTTCACTGGTTTGAATATTTTTTACTGTTTTCACTGTCACTGTTGTTTACAGTCTCTGCTTCGCTTGAGATTATTATTATTATTATTTTTAATTCAAATTGGATTTACGTTAAACCACTGTTCTAACATTTATAGTCGAGAAGGGTCTTTCTTCAGTGAAGAACGTTCATTCTTACATTTCTAATAGCTTAGCAGGAGTTTTTGGAGCTTGGCATTTTGATTTTGTTTTCCTATTAAGCATTCTGCATTTCCCATGAAGGCATAATCTAAACACAACAACAAATGTTTTTATTCATGTACTGGGGTACATTAAGAATTACTGTTCCTCTTCTTCTTCGCTTTGGTTGCAGATCTGCTATTCTTCCAAAACATTCTTTGGCCCAGCTTTCGGTTTCTCTGCAAAACCTCGCTGGTTTTGTCTCTGTTTTTGAAAAGACTGACTTATGTTTTGCGATTTGAAAATCAAAATTGAAAAAGCAAGGAAGATGCTTACCTGTATCACCTTCTACCATGATTTTTGCACACTCAGATGAGCCTCTCCCTTGGATGGAAAGTAGGACATGTGGCGAGCATCAATTGGCCAATTGTCGTCTCCAATAACCATACTGATTGGAGATGATGTGGACGCTAGACGATCTTTTTCTGCCTTTATCAGGTGTTTGAGCAGCTTTTTGTGAGTTGTTACCTGATTCGATAAAGTTATATTATAAGAGTAAATTATAGGAATCTCCCTATAGGATGTTTTTACATCAGGTGCACCCTAAACCTTTTAAACAATTTTAAAGACATCCACTCCATTAGTAATTTTCGTTAACTAACATTCAAATTAAAAGTTGGTGTAAGATCCGTACTTTCAAATTTCGAGGACGAAATTTCTTTTAAGGGTGGTGGAGTTGTAAGACCCGCACGCCACGAACCCGGTCTAACCTTACATTTCGTGTCGTGATCCGTCTACATATCATGGTCTAGCCAAGTGGACCAAGGGTGTGAAGAAACCCAAGACCCAATATGAAATTTTACTAAAAAACAGTCAAAATGATGGTAGGGTCGCATGCCTAAACAGGCAGGTCTGACCCCCCCATCGACCCCCACCATCGACCCGTGACCAGGGGTCGCAGGGGTCTCGAATTGTCTGAGCCCCCCATCGATCCCTGGTAATCAGCAAAAACAGCACGAACCGAAAATTAGAAAACTTTCCTAATTTCGATTGGAACCTTTCCTAAACTCAATGAGACTTATTTTGGGAGGTTTTACTCTATAAATAGGACGTCCCTAAGCCTCTTTCACTTTTTTTACAACTCTAATTGGATTGAGAGAAAGAGAAGAGAAGGATGAGAAGGAGAAGAGAAGGAAAGTGGAGAAGAAGACCAAAGAAAAGGGATTCGGAGAAAGAAACATACTTCTCAGGTATGGATACTATTTCCATGAATTTCTTAAGACCTTAGAGTAGATCATGAAGAGAGTGTGATCTAGGAGAAACCCAAATCATCCATCTATGGTTAGGTTTCAATGGAAACCATGGAGGAGATCATTGAAACCATGTAGGTGAATAAAGAATAGTTCTAAACCATAGAACATGTATGGAATGGACTATAGAAGGAAGCCATAGGACCCAAACATGAAAGAATAGACGAAATTTGATATTTTCGACTCAAACCATGGGGTGTCGCACCTAGGATTGATGGAACATCCGACCCTAGCATCGACCCCCAACATTCGGGAAGCCCAGGAAAGGGGTGGTCGCACCCAGGGTTGATGGAAGGTCCGACCCTGGCATCGACCCCCAGTTAACAGTAGATTTTTTAAAATCAGAATTAATTCTAATTAAATTCTATCGACTTGATTAGGTCTTCTAGCGATATAATATTGATATAAATGTGATTCTTAAGGCTTGAAAGAGGACCTACAAACAAACAAAGGTGAGGAAACAAGACCTAAACTAATTGGTTAATAATAAACTGTTTTATTTCTTGAGTCCAATACCATGATTGATTCTATGCGTGTATGCTTGTAATGTGCATTCAACATGTCATCCAATATTTCTATTATTACTGTTCATGCATATTTAAATTTATTGATTATAACATGATGATGATGATGATGATAGGAATAAGCATGTGAATATTTGTGTTTGGCTGGTGTACATGGTGCGGGTAGGGATGGTATCAATCGGTACTTCGATGCCGTTCTCATCGGGGTATATTGTGCCAATGTCTATTCAAGTCATGTCCACGAAGCAAGTGGTTGATGTGCTTGATGCGAGCGAGTATCAGGGGGGTGTCATAGGCCGGGCCTCAGCACTCTAGTTCTATCTCTAACTTAAGTCTTGTGCATTAGCATCGTCGTATCGCCATTACTTTAGCAGAACTATTACGTCATGGTGTATGAGGGGAGGTGGTCTCGAACCTTGTAGTCTCTGACTCTACCGGGGGGCCTTAGCCCTATCACTATGGACGTTCTGAGGGATGTTGGGGTGAGACCTTGGATACAATGTTTGACATTAGGATTGGTTAGTTGCGAGCCCAGTTTGCAACCCTAGCCAGCAGGAGTTTATTTGTTGGTATGGTATCAACCGGTTCTTCGATGCCGTTTTCATCGAGGTATATTGTGCCATTATGGGTGCTGTGGGCGACAGTGTCATTTTCATTGGGCGTATCCACACTCTCATGCATAGAGGTACGGCGGCCACCTATCCTTTCTATAGCACATTGCAAACTATAAACCAGACCACAGATATGAATTGATCGCATGCATATGATTGTTGCATTGTTTTGTTTTCTCACTGAGCTCAAGTTGGAGAGCTGACCCTCACGCGCACAATTCTTTTAGTTTCTGATGTTGCAGGTATTATGATTGAAAATTATGTCAACATGCCAACATATGAACATGTGGCGGCCATGGTGAGCAAGCTGGAGAGGACGAAGATGGTTCGTTAAGCGAGCGTTTCAACGGTGGATATGTTTTGTAAGACCCGTGTCAAACTAACCCGGTCTTACCACCTTGAACCAGGTTTATCCATCATGGTCGAGTCAAATGGGCCAAGGGCATGAAGGAGATCGAGATCCCAGGTATAAAATTGACCCAAAAATACTTAATTTTAGGGAAGGGTCGCACACCCAGCTAAGCAGGGTCGGACCTCCCAAAACAGAAAGTCAGACCCTCAGTTTTGAAGGGAGGGTCGGACAGCTTAAGACCCTAGGGTTGACGGGATCATCGACCCTCCCATCGACCCTCGGTTTCTGACGAAACTGAAATTAAGAAATTTCCTAATTTTCGGTGGGGATTCTTTCCAAATCTCAATGGGATTATTATAGGACATTCCTAGTCTATTTAAAGGACGTTCCTAAGCCACATTCACTCCTTTCACAACCCTAATTGAATTGAGAGAAAGAGAGAAGAAGGAAAAGAGGAAGAAAGGAAGCTAGGAAGAAGGCTTAGCAAAAAAGAGAAGAAATTGCAGAGAAAAGTAATCTTCTCAGGTATGGATACTAATTCCATGAGTTTCTACAGACCTTAGGTTAGATATGGTTGAGTGTAGGATTTCGGAGAAACCCAAACCATCCATCCATGGTTAGATTTTCATGGAAAACCATAGGAGGATGCACGAAAGCTATTTAGATGGATTATACATGGTTCTAGACCATGGAATGACTGTTGAATGAATGTAGGAAGCAAGCCATAGGACCCCAAACACGAAGAATGGGTTAAAAATGGAAATTGGACCAGAGTGCACTAAGGGTCACATCGAGGGTCGATAGACTATCCGACCCTAGGTGTTTCTGACCATCGACCCTCAGCATTCGGGAAGTTCAGAATGGAGGGAGGGTCGATAGACCCATCGACCCTCAGTTGACAGAATGGTTTTTAAATTCCGAATTAATTCTAATTAAATTCTATCGACTTTGTTAGATTTGCTAGCAATATAATAACATTATAAAGGTGATTCTAAAGCTTGGGAAAGTATCTTTTAACAAGCCAAGGTGAGGAACCTTAACCCCAAACTAAATTGGTTAATAATAAACTGTTTTCTATTTCTTGAGTCCTATGCCATGTTTGATTCTATGCGAATATGTTTGTAATGTGCATACAGCATGCCATCCAATATTTCTATTACTTGTTCATGCATATTTACTTTATTGTTTATAACATGATGATGATGATGATGATAGGAATAGGCATGTGCTTGTATGTGTGTGGTTGATGTGCTTGATGCGAGCGAGTATCAGGGGAGGTGTGATGAGAACGTCAATAAACGTTAACCTTTGGCGGGTCTCAGCACTTTAGCTCTATCCGACCCTAGGTCTTATGCATTGACATCGTCGTATCGCCATTACCTTAGCAGAACTATTATGTCGTAGAGTATCAGGGGAGGTGGTCTCGGTCCTTGTAGTCTCTGACTCTACCGGGGGGCCTTAGCTTTATCTCTATGGATGTTCTGAGGGATGCTGGGGTGAGGCCTTGGATACACTGTTTGGCATTATGATTGGTTAGCAGCGAGCCCAGTTTGCAAACCCTCGCTAACAGGGGCTTACGTGTTGGTATAGCATTATATAACAATAAACGTTAACCTTTGTTGTATAATGTTATGGTAGGGTGGATGGGGACGACGATAAACGTTAACCTTCGGGCGGGCTTCCACGCCCTATGTATAGAGGCGGTGTCAATAAACGTTAACCTTTGACCACCCAACCTTTCTATTGCACATTGCAAACTATAAACCTAGACCAAAGATATGAATTGACTTTTTGCATGCATATGTAATGTTGCATTGTTTTGGCTACTCACTGAGCCGTGTTGTGTGCTCACCCCTCGACGTCGAATATTTTTAGTTGATGATGCATGTTATACAGTTGAAGATTATATGAACGCATCGGCGTACGGAACTATAGCAGCTATGGAAGTTGGAGCTGAAGACGATACACACGACTCCTTTTACGAGTGCAACTCGTGTGTATTCGATTAGATATTTTTATAGGTTTCTTTATTGGATTATAGACATGTATTTGATACTTAATTATTTTTGTCTCGGTTTGATACAAAATAATTTTCTATTAAATTATTAATATCATTTTAGTTCTCAGTTCATTTATTTATAAGATTTCCGCTAATGTGTATTTTCTCTGATTATGATTGTGAATGCGTGTAAAGTTTGGATAACGCAGGGATAGCCTATTAGAGATCCTGGTTGAACCGTTGGTTATTTAGCGGTTCATCACACCATTCTGAAATGTGTGGAATTGGGGTGTGACATGTTTAGTGTTTAGTTTTCGTATTTGGATATTGTAATATGTATTAAATTATGTTTTGGTTACTTGAAAATAAATGAAATATTAATTATTTATCATGATTACACCTCAGTTCATTATCTGTAAGACTTTCGCTATTTACTTTATTACCTCTGATTAATGTGGAATGTGTTTTGGTTTATCGTATGTGGGATAGCCTATTTGAGATCCTGATTGAACCGTTGGTTTATTGACGGTTCATTACACCGTTCCGAATGGTGCGGAATTGGGGTGTGACAGTTGGAATTTTAATACCTAAAATACCTTCATCTGTTTTTACAGTCATTTTTTGTTGCAGGTTTCATGGAGGAGATGATCCTTACTGATCACCTCTTTGTACAAGAAGGGCGTGAGGTTGTCTTACTCTATGGCTGTGATAAAATCGAGTTTTCAATATTCAAAACGAACAAAAGAGTTGAATAGAGGAATGAATTTTGCAGACCTAATTCAATGAACATAAAAAACAAATTGATCTCACAATCAAGAACCAAAACCCCCAGATAACATTGTGGAAAGGAAAATTTTCCAGAATAAAATAAAATCAAGAGACGAAGGTGTTAGTAGATAAAACTGAGGAGATTGTTGACAAAGAGTGAAGCTGGTTTCAGAATAAGATAAATTTGCTCCAGAAATTAATCAGAATTGGGGAAGAATCTTGGACTCTTCATGTACATCGGAGGGGGGCGGGGGGCGGGGGGGGGGGGTTAGAATCAGAGCCATTTAGAATATTTCTGCTATCTCCGCCGCAGGAGAGATTAGAAACCTGGGACATGTTTGCAGGAGTTTGCAGGAGTTGGGGCAAGAAGCCCTGATGAAGAACCAAAGGCGCTCGAGAGATGGATGAGCTGGTGGAGCTCGAAGGACAGTTTGTCTCGATTCTAAATATTTCTTCGTTTAGAATATTTCTTTGTCTTGAATGAGCCTTCTTTTCAGATTCTTCATTTTTCTCTGGAAAGAGAAGATAAATTCAATCAAAACCTATGTATGATAATTTATTCATATCGATCGATGGTACCGGTCGACTGGTATGCCTGCGCAGGCAGACCACTTAGATCCAGAAACAGATCTCTGCGGGACCTACTTTCCAAATTTCGAACCAAAGGACTTTCCAAATGTTAGGGAGCTTCCTAAATTCAACCCTAGCCTATTTAAGGACCCCTAAACCTCCTAAAATCTCTTTCATTGATTCTCACAAACCCTAGAAAGGAGAAAAAGATCGAAGAAGGAGAAAGAGCTAAGGAAGGAGGGAGAGGAGCCACCGTTGCCGTTGGACGAAGAACACTCTACTGCGAACCAATGGTAAGTGCTTGAACCTTTCTCTAAGTTAAATCATGAATGGATTAATACCATGTCACACCCCAATTCCGGATGAACCAGAAGTGTGAGTAAATCGACTCTAAACCACGGTTCACACCAGGATCTCAATAGACCGTGTCAACCAATCATTCCCAAGCAGTCTAACAAAATCAGAGATTAATACATAGTAGCGGAATATAAATAAATGAACTGAGATCTATGTGGTAAATTAAAATAATTATTCAACTTATTCCATCATTCAAAAATTTAAATAATAAAAGTATTACTATGTATTGTTCAAAATAAAATCCCCTCTAAAGAAAAACACAAAAAGAGCACTAGCATGATGCGTCATGCTCGTCCTCCACTGTTTGGGTATCAATGGCAGCAACTGTACCGTATGCTGGGGCAGTTACGAAGTCATCAACTGTATACCCTGCATCTAAATTTGAAAAGAATGCAATATACAAAAATGCATGAGATAACATTATAATTTGGGTCAAGTATAACTTGTAAATATGCTATGGTAAGGTTTGGCGGCCACCGCACCTCCATGCACGAGAGTGTGAGCATACCCAACAGTCAGACACCTATCACACTACTGTTGTTGCCCCACATCACTCACTCCGGTATGGAGATAGGACTCGAGTCTGGCGGGTAGGAAGAACCACAATCTCACGTCCTTCCCCTGATACCCCATACTGTACCAATACCTAAACCCCTACTAGCAAGGGCTTGCAAGTGGGTTCCGTTTCTAACCAGTCCTAAATGTCAATACAGTATCAATGGCCTTATCCCAGCACGGCTCCCTACGACATAGAGATAGGGCTCGAGTTTGACGGGCAGGAAGAACCACATTCCCACGTCCTCCCCCTGATACCCTATTCGCACCAAGTCTACTAAAGTAAAAGGCTATATGACCCTACCCCAGCACAACTCCCTACGACATAGGGATAGGACTCGAGTCTGGTGGGCAGGAAGAACCACAATCCCACGTCCTCCCCCTGATACCCTATTCGCATTGAGTTTGCTAAGGTAGAAGACGATACGAGAAAAGTGTTAGCTGTGGATATATCCAAGGCACACCTCCCTTCACATTCCACACACTAACTAAAACATACACATGCCTAACATCCAACAATCCTAGCATATGAAATGCATGAGTAGATAATAATAAAAGAGACAACTACATGGCATGTGAGATGCACAAACATCAAGCAATCAGATAAACATAAAATTATTCACAAGGTTTACTGTTCTTTAATTAATTAGAGTTTGGGGTCTTGTCCCTTACCTGACGCGTGATAACAATCCCGCTCTGTGTCACAGGATTCACTCACGTTGTCTACAGGTCCTACATAATCATATGAATCCATTTATTAAGGTTACAGAGGTCAGAACCAGGTTTGGCCAAACAAACCAGGCTCGGGAGGCATACCGATCGTAGGTACCGGTCTCAGTATAGTGAGACCGGTATGTACCACCGGTATGTATACCGATTGCGGTATATACCAGTTGCACATATGTGAAACCGGTATGTGCCTCCGGTATATACCGCAGGCCCATTCTGTCGGACCTTACGTCCAACCGGTATGTTCCGTGGATTGGATCCGAGAACCCGATCTCGGATCTCCCTTTTCCTTTGGTCATTGGCTCGATTTCTAGGGTTTCTCCTAACCCATTCTAAGATTCAAATACTCTATTGGTCTTTTGATTTCGACTAGAATGCCGTATCAAACCTAGATTAGATTCGAATGAGAAAACTAATGGAAATCCTAGGATTTTTGGATCGTTGCGCCGCTTCGTGGCTTCGATCCGACATCCTAATGTTACTAATAGTATAGAGCACTTACCGGCGGTGTTCGTCGGTTGGCGGCGAGCTTCTCCAATGGAAACCTCCTTCCTGGGCAGTCTCTTCCTCCTTGCTCCTTCTCAACTCTTCTCCAAACGGCTAGGGTTTGAGAAGGATCAATGGAGTGTGATCATCTCTATAAATAGAAGAGGGCCATTCTTGGGAAGATTTTCCATGATTGGAAACTTCCCAAGTTTCCATTCGGAGTGAGGGACCCGCTGGAGTCCGTCTCCTGCAGAAAAGAAGTATACCGGTCGCACATACTGGTCTGAGTGACTCAAACCGATATAGTTAGACCGATATACCATACCGGTTGCACCATACTGGTCTGACTAACTCAGACCGGTATAGTCAGACCGGTATGGGTTTTTACCAATTTTGAGTGGTTCTCGTACCTGAAATTTTGCGTGGTTCGTCACCCGGCTTCGCCTTCTGGTCCGGCTATGATTGGGACACCTGTCATCATATAAAACCACGGTTTAGACCGAGTTTTCAAAGTACGGTTCTTACATACCATGCAAGGCGAGGTATTAATCTAAACCAGAATTTGTCGTCAAACCCTAATACAGTCGATAAACCCTAGAGTCAAGTTATAGGCTGAGGATCATCGAAACTAGGACTTGAATGGAGTTTGAAACAACTCTAACTCATTGCTCTGACCTAGAATGTATAGGAGAAACCCTAGGATCAATAGGGGGTGACCGACGAAAGGTGAGAACCAAGCGTATGGTCTTCCGGAGACATACCGGTCGCACATTCTCCGACCGGTACTACGACCGATACCTCCCGGGGACTAGTCTGTGGGGACCGATCTACTATACCGATCGACTATACCGGTCACACCTTTCCCCACAGTGCCGCGACCAGTACCTGCGACCGGTACCTATGACCGGTCTGCACTGTGAGGAGTGTTTTTAACTCAGTTGGTTTTTCGACCAACGTAAACCCTAAGAAATTCTTCTAATTCAATCCTAACATTGTGTAAGACCTTGTGATAGCGAGTTTGGATTCTGTGACGTGGAGCAAGCTATTAAACAAGCATCAGGTAAGGGAATCGGTCCTAAACCCTAATAATTTAATAACAGTAAAACGTTGTTAATAATGAGGATCTTAGTGGTCATAATATGAAACACCACCAACACTCGTGTATCGAGATTTACAGAGTTTGACTCAGGTGCGGCGGTAATGGATCTTAGTGGCTTGGTGGACTTGGTCAGATCGGGTGTTGGATCTAACGACGGATTTAAATCCCTATACGATGCAGATAATAGTCAGTTTATGTCACACTGTGGGGCAAAGGAGTACTGGCAGGCTGGGACAAGGAGTTTGATCTTTAGGTCTCCATTGGAGGTGTAGAGGTGAAAGGCTTGCGTTCCAGGTGCAATTGAAGTTACAGAGGACTGGGATGAGGAGCCGGTTCTCAAGGTTTGCATTGGAGGTGCGGTGGTGAGAGGCTCGGGTTCCAGGTGCAACTGAAATTGCAGGAGGACTATGAGTGATGGTGATCTTTTCGATGATGCTGCAGCGGTGGAAGAGATTGAGTCACATCACATCGTACGGTGGTGAGCTGTACGGGACATCCAGAAGGGGTGTGGGCTATGCTGGTTTGGATGTAGCGGTTTGACAGAGACGGGTTTACAGAATCAACATCAATGGATTTTTCTTCAAGGTGGTTTGCAGAATTCAAGCCAGGTGGAGATTTGTTGGGTTGCTATCTTGTATTCTGTAGGGTCCACGCAATTATAAGGATAGTGTTTGTATTAGGGTATGAGTCTTTTACATATACGAGGTAAACTTATAATTGTGATAGGATTAGGATTTCTAGGTTTCCTTATATATTGTCTCAGTGTGGGAAAACCTAGGTAAGGTCTGAGCAAAAAAAGACACTGTGTCAGGTAGAGAGAATTGTAGAGAATTTTCTTTGCAATAAAGAATCTCTGTTTCTCGGTGGTAGAGGTAGGCATTCTGATTTGGATGCTAAACCACAACAAATCCTGTGTTGTGTGTTTACTTAATCTTCGTCTCTTTCTAGTGGTTGTGCGTTCATCTCTAACAGTTCACTCTGTTGATATGCGTGCTGAGTGAGTCCAGCCGCTGGATCACAGATTGGACCAATTGCTCTACTTAAGATGAGCCAGTTCCCAACTTGTGTCCACTGTTTTGTAGAGATCCTTGGAACGTTTTCGAATTTTGGTATTGATTGTGATTCTAAAGTTCAAGTTCAGATCACCGCATGTACTTGTATCTTCTTTGGAATCGATTTGGTGTGGGACCCGGCCCATTGGATATGGACTATGATGAGATCTCAAAGAGGATGTAGAAGTACGTACATGCAGATGAACTATTCTCACAAAGTTCAATCACCAAACTCTATTTATTTCAAGAATAATTCACCTAAATATACTTGTATCTATTTTACCATATATATATATATATATATATATATATATATATATATATGTTAGAGAATCCCACACTATGCCGATGGTGATGAGATCATTGAAAAAATTGGAATACATGCATGATAACTGAACCGATTTGCTTTGACGTAAAGAGACGAAGGAAATTTTTTCTTGCAAAATAGGAATTTCTGACATTTGTTTTGACGTAAAATAGGAGAAATCATGTTGTTACAAATTTTCACGGAGTAATATTTTCGTGTAAACTCCCAAATCCCTGGTAGGAAAAGTTTACATTTTAAAAATAAACAAGTTGTAATTGTTTTTTTAATTTTTGAAGACATGGACTACTTAGGATTTTCTCCCAGGTTTTGATCCTCTCGGATAATGATTCTGGGGGTCTTTCCGAGATGAATTTGATTTTCTAGACTAAAAAATCTTTTTTTTTTTTACTGTGGTTGTCATTTCCAGGTTTCTTACTGTCATCATATTTTTTTACATATTTACTGTGGGCGGTACCTCCAACTCATACTTTCTGTCCAATCTCCATTAGTAACATTCCTTCACCTTGAGATTGGGATCATCGATTCTTATCCTTTGGGCCATGTAAGTCTTGAAATCTCACTCTATAATTAAGCTTTGGCTGCTGGTTTGGGAGTTTGTCGTGTGGACTTTGAGGACCCGTTTGATAAAACTTCTGTTTCTGCATTCTATGGATTCTGGCTCCCAGATAGCCATTTTGGAATAGAAGCGCGTTTGATAAGTTCAGTTAGATTCCAACTCCCACAGAGTGAACTGGATTCAGAATGACTCCATAATCCAAAATTTTGGAGTCATAAATACTTGTTCCAACTGTTGGATCAACTTTTTAAGAGAAAAAAAGAGTCACACTCACATGACTATCACTTGACCACCACCACCGTCGCTGCCACCTCTACCACCACCACCACCGCCGCCTCCACCACCACCACTAACACCATCGCCCACCACCCACCACCACCACCACCACCACCACCACCACAACCACCACCACCGCTACCACCACCACCGCCGCCGCCGCCACCTCTACCACCACCGTCGCCGCCTCCACCACCACCACCACCACCACCGCCGCCTCCACCACCACCACCAACACCACCGCTCACCACCACTACTACGACTGTTTTTATAGACTTCGATTGGAGGGATAGTGTGTTATCAAACATGTTTTAATCCAAAGATACTCTAAAATCCATTTCAGAATTGCGGTATCAAACAAGTTTCTACTCCAAAATAATCCTAGAGTAGCTTGGAGTAGAATCCAAATTTGAACCACAATCTAGAATCCAGAATCCAGAAACAGAAATTTTATCAAACGGGCCCTGAGAGTCCCAGAGCTCAGCACCCTTGTGCAGAAATTTCGAGCCTATCGTGCTTTAAACAGCTGAGTTGGGTCAATTTTTGGGATCTAAATAGTCACTTCTCATTGGAAAGATGCTAACCGTGTACAGGTGACATGAGACATATTCCATTTGATCATCACTTACACGATTGACTAACAAGAGACAATTTTTATCTCCATTTGTTTCTACTGTGAAATAGTACGGTCTCAATATTGAAGATGATTTCCCATGTTGGGATCATAGTTAGCAAATTCAGATTTAGGAATTATTTGAAAGAAGAATAGATCAAAAAGATTCGTTTTGGTAATTCAAGTATTCAGTAAAAAATCAGACTTAAAATAAAATTCAAATTGGTTTAGGATTTATTTGTTGTTAAAAAAAAGCGTACAAAAAATTTGGATATTAATTTTTTTAATACTTGGTGTTTCTATTTCACAATGACAATCAATTATCATACCTACATAATATACAAGTGATATAAAATTAGAATAATATTTTAAGTCATAATAATGTAATACATAATAAAAGTGCATGTGTTTATAAAAGTGGATTGTTGGATTTCATTACAGTATGTACATGTAAATTGTTACATTTTATTATCATAGTAATACCAATTTAGCCCTTGTGGAATTAATGTTCATAAAGTCGAATATGTTCATAAATTTTTTCAATCATCCACATGGAACCCATCCCATTTTCATGTTCCTTAATTAATTCCTTACGCTTTGTATTATAATGTTATTTTTAAACTCATATTTAATCTCATATTGAAAAACAAACTAAATTAATGACTGGCTAATTTGTATTATGGTGTGATTTTTATACTCATATTTAATCCCACATTGAAATATCTAATGAATTCCAGGTATCTGATGCTAGCTCCTGGAAAATACCGAACTTTTATCGAATCATATTAATGTATATTTTTATTGGGAATAGTCCCACATTGCTAATGAGATTGGAATCTTGTGGTCTTATATATGGAGAGTCCCTCCACTTACTAGTTCAAACTTTTGAGTTGGAAACTTGACAATTTTGATAATTGATCATTGTGATGTTTGTGAAGCTGATGTTCTTCCTTGTTAATTTCAGTCATCAACATATGGAAAAGTTCTTGTCTTGGATGGGGTGATTCAGCTTACAGAAAGGGATGAATTTGCATATCAAGAAATGATTACTCACCTTCCTCTTTGTTCTATTCTAAACCCAAAGAAGGTATTCTCTTTGTGAAAGAATCTGCTTTCTGCTTTCTTCTTCTACTGATTGAGTTAAATACTTTTCCTTCAGGTGCTGGTTATCGGTGGAGGAGTTGGTGGTAATCTACGAGAATTATCTCGTCATGCTTCAATTGAAAAGATAGAAATATGTGAAATTGATCGAATGGTTGTTGAGGTGAGTGATTAATAATAATCTTTGTAGCCTTCACTTTTTCTCTAGCAAATTACATATGTGTTTTTCGCAAGAAATTTAACTTCCTTCATGATCAGTCTCCAGTTATATATAATTTTTTATCTAATCAAATCCAGGTTTCGAAGCAGTTTTTTCCAGATCTAGCAGTTGGTTTTGAGGATCCTCGTGTCACCCTCCATATTGATGATGGTATATGATATGTTTGTTATTTCTTCTCAAAGATTATTCTGGCTAGCTTGTAGTTCATTTATTTGCCTGTGCTTTTTGACCTGCAGGAGTAGCATTTTTGAAAGCTGTTCCTGAAGGTACTTATGATGCCATCATAGTTGATTCTTCTGATCCAATTGGTAATGTTCACTGCAACCCTTAACTACTGCTTGTAGAGGATTTTAGGTCATTATTTAGGATTGTTAAGAGTCATCATGTTTAAAATCAATCAGGGCCTGCACAAGAGAAGCCTTTCTTTCAGTCGGTAGCGAAAGCTCTCCGCCCAGGAGGAGTTGTGTGTACCCAGGCTGAAAGCATATGGCTCCACATGCACATCATTGAAGATATTGTCTCAAACTGTCGCCAAATATTCAAAGGTTCCGTCAACTACGCTTGGACAACAGTCCCTACGTACCCCAGGTATTTGTTCTGTACACGCACAATCAGACGCACTGGGCATGTATATCATATATTAGTGCATGGTATTGTCAACAGGAAATGTGATGTGCATGTGTTCTCGTTGCAGTGGAGTGATTGGTTTCATGCTTTGCTCCACCGAGGGCCCACCAGTTGATTTCAAACATCCAGTGAACCCCTTAGATGCCTGTGGGAGTAATAGCATAGGACCATTGAAGTTTTACAACTCAGAGGTTTCATCTTCATCCTCCTCTTCTGTCCTGTTTTATTCATTGTTTACTTGTTTGCTTGCTCAAGTAGTATTCTCATTATTTACTGGAGATATCCTTTCCTGCCCTCTTTTTTTTTTTTCCAGATCCATTCAGCCGTATTCTGTTTGCCATCTTTCGTGAAGAAGGTGATTGATTCCAAAGCTAAATGAGGAAATCGTCAAAGAACATAGGGTAGTAGCATTTAGCTGTAATTTATTTTCCAATCTTCCTCATTGAGACGGTTCAAGTTGCATTGAGCTGGTGAATAAATTGAGGTCTCAATACTCATTAATATTTATATAATGGGTAAAAGACAATTATCTCTCATATAACTTTATTGACAGTTAACCTCCAATGGTTTTGAAAAAGACAGTTACCTCCCCTAAACAAACTATTAAAATCCAAATAGCCCCATGCGTTAAGAATATTCCATTAGATGATAACGGTGGGAGCCCAATATTTTTTTAAAGATCAAACTACTCTTTTAGAGAGATGAACTACCTATTTTACCTTTACTATTTAATAGGATTATTATTTCCCCATTTGCTCTCTTATATTTTTTCCAGTTTCCAAACCCTTGAATCGCCTTCTTCTTTGGAGCTCTCCGCCACTGCAAATCCTTGAATATTGAAGCAATTTCTCCTAAAATCTCTCTAGATTTTCAATCCCTATTTTCACTCCTATCTTCCCTCATCTTTCTCCCATTTCTAGTCGCCCTTAGTTGACGGTCATTTTCTCTCCTATTCTTCTTCGGTTTCTTCTCTCCTAAAATCTATCCAGATTTTCAACCTCTATTTTCACTCCTATCTTCCCTCATCTTTCTCTCATTCCAATCGTCTCCTATTCTTCTTCGGTTTCTTCTCTCCTAAAATCTCTCCAGATTTTCAATCCCTATTTTCACTCCTATCTTCCCTCATCTTTTTCTCATTCTAGTCGCTCTTAGTCCACGGTCATTTTATCTCCTATTCTTCTTCGGTTTCTTCTCCTACTTCCTCTCCTGGCAGATTCTGCTATTCCCTCAATTTCGAAATAAAAAACTATGCCATTTCTCCTCCTTTTCCTAGCTCTCTCTCTCTCTCTTCAAACCCCGATTCTTCCCCTTCTTTTTTTGTTACAACTAATTTCTCACAGGTTTTCTCCTCACCAAAATTCAAAAATCCCCAACCCCTTTTTTTTTTCCTCCTCCATTTTCTCTCACACCTCACTCTTCTCTCTTGATTCGACAAGTACTTTAATTAACTCACCCATTATATATATCCAAAAGAATCAAGAGGGTTGTCAACAGGGAAGAGCGAAGGAGAACCAGAATATGAATTTCATATGAAGAATGAGAATCCAACATGAATAAACACACATCAGAATACCAACTCATGAAAATCAAAACTAATGCTTAATCAAGGAGTTTTAGCTCACTGGTAGCCTGTAATCTTTCTGCTTGCATCTGAGTCCAACATATCATCTCCGCCGAAAAGAACGTGAGGGAGAATGAAAAGAAGATGAAATTAGGATTTATTTTAGTTGGGTATAAAAGGATTATATTGATCTTTTAATAGTAATAAGATTTAAAGTATGAATAAAAGGTTGAGGGTAGAATTGTCCATAAAAAAATTTAACTTTAACACTGTTAAAAATTGAGACTATTTGGATTTTAATAGTTTGTTTAGGGAAAGTAACTGTCTTTTTCAAAACCATTGGGGATCAATTGTCAATAAGGTAAATTACAGGGAAGGTAACTGTCTTTTACCCTTATATAATTTGAGGGTGGAATCACAAATGGTTCTGCTGATGACATGGTTATCCATATATCTCACAAACCTGTCAAAGCAAAAGTGGAATTACTGATATTATATCTTTTAGCAGGAGACATTCGGCATCATGTGAATTTCAATGTTATTTCATCAAAAAAAAAAAAAAAGAATCGCAAGGTTATGACCAATGTTAACATCACTCTGTAACTTGGCTGCGGCTAGAGTTCATATAGAGGACTAGGCATGACAGGTTCACCTCAAGTATATTATCTGAAGTGAAATCATAGATATCTGGAAGAATCATTTTCTAGAAGAGAAGCCAATTTTTAAACAGGTCTGGATCAGCATTTTTTTTATAGGAACCCCCACCTCCCCCTAGAAAAAAAATATTGCAGAGGAAAAGCCATTCCCATTCTTTTGGTAGTTGGAGCAAAATTTTCTGTTAAGGAGATTGGTTAGATTTGTGATTGCCTTCAACATCAACAAACTCGTTAATGACTCAATTCAAGAGTTAATGGAGTCTAGTAGAAGTGGGAATCAAAAGGATTGAATATAAGATAACATTGGATAAACTACATAGAAGATTATACCCCACACTTGACATGGTCAAGTGGTTTGTGCCCTGCTTGTCACTGCAGGGCCTAAGGCTTGGTCTCGTGTTTGAGTCCTCCCCCACACATGCCTTGCAGGCAGCCCATTAAGAAAATAAAATTAAAACCAGCAGGGCACTTGTTCTAATTGCTTGGGCTAGTTTTCATATAAGATTCAACGACTTAACTTCTCATGAAAAAAAAAAAAGAAGCTACCCAGTAGAATCAGAACAATGATCTGTATGCACACATCAGGAGCTTCTCAACAACTAATTCATACCAATGAAGGGACTGAATTTTTTGGTCCACCAAGCTTGTAATTTCATAGCCAGGAATCTAGGGATTATACTCACAAATGGAGGAATTTTACGCAGAAAAAAGCCTGTCATCTATAGTACTGTTAGTCTGTTAAAGAGGGAGCTGCTCCATCACAAAATGGTGGTCCCTTGGGTGCATCGAGAAGATACACAAACTGTGGGGAAGAAAAAAATATATAGCAAGGAACACAAGAACCCCCAGATCTGCTTCCTCACCAACTGCTGGCTGAGGAGGATTTCTCCAGTATATCTGACTTGCACACCAAAGGCAATATAGGCTTGCAATTACTAGAATGAGTCTAACAGATTGACCTGATTGAGCTCGGTACTTTACAGGCTTCACTCTGCAGAAGAAGGAACAACAAAATTGCTCAGATAAGATGGTGGTGGAATATTGCAAAAATAACAATTTTCATATAGCAGATAGAAGCCCTAAGCAAATATAATAAGCTAGAGAAGGATCATCTACACTAGTAAACAAAATCTCAGAGCAGCACTACAATGTCATATTGGATGATAAATCGGCCTAAGGAAAATGTAGGATGAAAGGGAAAACATGCAATGTCTAGAAGATACACACCTGTTGATGTAAATGAAGCATCCTATAAGACAGGAGCACAAGAATCCAACCACAACAACAGCATCAGAGTTGATAGGAGCTCGACTTTTCCACCAACCGGTGCTCAATATCCAAGAATACATTGAGGTATGGCCATTTTCCTTTGAAATTAAATCATAGCAAGCAGTTAATTGTTACATCAAGGCAAAGGAGATACATTGGCCTGCTCTCCATATAATGCATGTAGCTCATTCTTGTAAGCCATTTCCATGAACTGGTATGGGCGTATGGCTAAAAAAATATTGACCAGAGGGTTTCATTAATCCAACATCAAGCTAAAACTTTGATGGCTAAAAGTCAAAATAATGTTGCAAGAGCTTCAATAAATGTACCCAATACAAGAATGAGAAGTTTCTAGTTATAAAAGCATTAGCAGCATGGAATGTGGGTTTATCACAGGAAACTCAGATGAGGAAGATATCCAGAATAAGATACTGATTTCTTATAGGATGAGTACTTTTTTTTTAATACTTTGTAGGATGAGTACTTAATAATTCCTATATGTCCAATGAAACCCCTCACCCCTCAATTGGTTGTAGACATATTAGTCGAGTATTCCTCACCAAATCTCTACTGGTAGGCACATTGTCCAAGCTGTAGTTCACTCCTTAATTTTTTCTTTTCTTCTCTTTTGATAAAAACAAACCTAAGCAAGCTGGCTATTTTTCACCTCTCTCTCTCTCACGGCTTGAATTGAAGTTGTATGTCTTAGTGTCTCTTATTATGCATGGAATTGAAGTCAAGGTAGAACCTTAGACAAAGCGAAACGGTGGAAAAGAAAGGAGGGAAAAACAGAAAAAGGCTTTAAATGCAATACATATCACATAACAGTTGACATCTACAACAGAAGATAATTTCCTTCCAAATGTAATACCTCACTAGCACTAACACTAAGTACTAAAAAACATCCATAAGCATTGGCTACTTAGGCAAATTGGAGTATGGGAGAGGATCTCACCTCAAACAAATGATCCAAGAAAAAGTGTGATAAGGAGCCTGCAGAAACTAAAAATAGACATTGCCTTCTACTAAGTGACACCTGCAGCAAGTAGGTAATCCAAAAGGAAGAAAATGTTAAATTAAGAAGTGACTCCATGAATAAATACAAAATCACAAAAACAATTCAAGGATGCTGCAGTCTTTTTTTTGGTAGAAAGAAAATTTATTGAGAACAAGGAAAAATTGAGATTTCATTTACAATCAAATCATGAAACCAAGAAGAGGACTGTGGCCAACACACTATTCCGGAAAAAATAGAGACCTTCCTGGTTAGGGAATGAGCGACTTGATTAACTTCCCTAACAATCCGAACAAAACAATATTTTATAAACTTGGAGAACAACAAAGTTTCTCAAGGCGTCAGTTCCAAAATCAAATTGATCGGATCAAGCATTTAACCCTTGCAACTGGTGGTCAACAAGGAAAGTCCACACGTTAATGGGGTAGGATCATCCGATACTTGAGCAATAAACGGTTCAGGTAGACGGCTCATAACAGCACCAGGGGAATGGGCTGATATGGGGATTCCCAGCTTCATGGATGCTGAAGGAGCTGGTTTCGCAGTTCATAAACTCGAATATGAAAAACCTATATGATTATCCAAATGCAGGGGCTACTGAACCATCCAAATTCCAGCCTATTAAGTTCTGATAAATAAGTCCCAATTTTTACTTTCAAAAGTAGAAAATTCCAACCAGAAATTCCTTCATCGATTTGCAACAAAACAAAGAGATCAAAATTAAATCCAAACTTTAAAAGTTCAAGAACCCAATTTAAGCGTTACATAATTTAAAACTGAGGATCATCATGTAAAAGAGAAAGAAGGGGTAGGGGAGGAAGAAAAGGGTTTCTTATTTCTAGGGAAAAAGTGAAAAATAGAAACTCACCCCAGAAACAGAATCGAGGAACCCTTTTTGGAGTAAAATTCTGGAGATCCAACTGTAAAACAGAGAAAAAGGAAGGCCAAGGAGTAGGATATAGTAGAAAGGATGGTGGATGGTGTCCATGATCAGAGAGCCGAAGCTCTCGGCGACGCCAAGAGTTAAAGTGAGCCACTCAAAGAAGGAGCCAAGGTCAGGACCCAGGAACGCGTTAATTGCATAAAAGAGGCAGTGGTGAGGACTGAACCTTCCACGGGAGACGCTCATGAGACCCACCCCTGATCCCAGGGTGTACATCATATGAGGCCCCGGTCCTGGCATGGCTGCACAAAACCTTCCCGCTCAAGTCCTCCGCCCACCTCTACTCTCTCTTCTGCAACTGCTTACCAGATTGAACTTCGTTCAGTATATTCGATTTCATCAACCTGCTGAAGAGATGATTCTCAAATTTTCATTACAACTCTTGCGAATTTCAGAAAGATATTCTGACCGGGAAAAGAAAAAAAAACGTCTCTGAATAGTGCCTCACACAATCTATCATACTTTCTCTTTCTTGGATTATCCGCTGCCGCCGCTTCGGCGCTCTCAATGATTGGGACAGGCAAGCCAACAATGCCGGCCCAAAACCCTTTATTACAAAATAAAAAATTCATCTCAAGTCCCCTCCTCCCATAACCTTTCTGGGAGGACGGAGACGTCGTTGGATGGTTGATACGTGGATCTGGATAAATCCGAGTCTCAAGTTCGAGTCAATCCTCGAGCCAACAGGGGTGTCGGCTTAGATGTGGGGTTTGGATTCACCCGAGACCCATGTATCGGCCATCCGACGGGAGGATCCCCATCCTAGCTCAGGGGTAGGCTCGGACGTGGGATTCGGATTCACTCGAGACCCATATATCGACTATCCGACGGGAGTGTCTCCGACCTCCCAAAGCACTGGGAGGAGAGGATGTGGATCCGTTTCAAAGGACTTTAAGGTGTTAGCACGATTGGGATCCTCCGTAGTGAAACCACCCCTCTAGTGAAAATCTCATCAATTCAAAGTCGATCTGTGTGTATCCCAATACATTTTAAATAGATCGAGATATGTGATGAATCCACCTTGAATAAATGAGATCATCATCACATGGTGGCCACATTATAGAGAATCTTTTTCCATATTAGCAGACTTGACTTTCATCCGACATATATATAAACATCCACACTTGGGTATGTGTGCCAGATAAAAACCAATCATGCAATCTCGTCTGGCATAACTAAGTGACCGGAGATGATTTGAGTCCGTTTAAATAAAGAGGAAGCTCGTCTCGGGTTGAGCAATCTCTTTAACCATTGGATCACCAATTGCACAGCTTGGGACGAAACGCATCCTTAAGAGAGAGAGAGAGGTTCCACGTGAGGTGGACCATCGACCAAAAAAGTGGACTTATAAACCAATTATACCGATAAGGAAGAGGGTTAATCCCTTAACTTCCGTTTGTATGCTGACAGCCTGACACAATCGATTCATAGTAAAATAATATCAAAACAGTCATAGCAGGTATAGGATCCAGATCTGCCACTCTCAAAATCAACACAAATCGAATGATCCAATCGATTCAATACCAATTCTTTGAACCTTGCTTCTAAGTATACCATTGGTGTACAACGAGAAGGATCGAAGCTTGAACATGGTTCGAAGTATCGTTATCGAATTGGTCGATCTGGTCTATTCGTATTGGTTTTGAACCTAACTGATCCTTGATCCCAACTTATTTTAATTTTTTTTAATGAATATCAGACACATGTTGATTTTCTGTCTGATCTGTACCGGATCGGATTGGTTTGGAACGTGACCAATACCATGTTTGATACCTGGAATTAGAACCATGAATGACAATTGTACTAGGATGAATGAGCTCCTCAAACATCCTCGCATCACTTGCATTTAGATTGATTACTAAGATCCGAATGATGAGAAAGGGTTTGGCTTGTTTGCAAACAATGATCCATTTCCCAGCAGATTCTTGTCCATCCTTAAAGCGGGTACTCAAAGTAAGAGGAAGGCCTTCGTGTGTGAGAAAATGACATATCAACATCCTCCAATCCGGTAAGAATCAGAATCGATATGAGAGAGGGATTTACAGAAGGTTTCAAATCGTCTCCTGCCAGGGCATCTCTTGCTAGGGGGTCGGCAGGAGACTCGGCTGCATCCAACCAATGCCCAACACATAGGCGTCGGCTGAATCCGAGCCGTCTAGCCATTTAATAAGGTGAAACGCACAGGGGTGTCAGCTTATGCACTAGCGCTAGCTGGACGGCTCGGATTCAGCCGACATGCACGTGTCGGGCATCGACTGTATTCAGTTGTGTCTCCTGCAGATACCTTCACAAGAGACGATTTGAATCCCTTACAGAATCATGACTTTGGATTTCAAATGTGGTTCATATGTACTTATATATGTGGTCCCATCTTCGATCATGGGATTTAGGACCCATACTCCAAAGGCGAGTTCCACACCCAATGTAAAGAGATGAGATCACATGAAAATGGATACACATAGGTGCAGAAGAACCAAACACGTCTTTCTGTCTTACATTATTTGATGATAGGAGACAGAATTAATCTTCCTCCGAATTCCAGGCCACACAACGTTTAAGACAAGATCCACTGGGAAGAGCGGGCGGGGCAGGTGGAAATGTAGAGGACACAAGAGGGAAGCGGGTGGAGATTGGCTGTGGGAAGGTGCCGCCGGAAGGGGAACCAAGGGAGGCATATTATAGTTAGGGACGAGGAGTAATTATGGGATTTTCTATCACCAAGGGAGATTTTGATTGGAAAATTTACTTTTTGGAGAAATATGAAAAGAAATTGAGCAATTTCGCGTAGAAAAATTTGAACAAATATTGACAAAATATTAAGGAATTTTAGAAATTTACCAAACACCATTTTTTATTTTTTCAACTTTCGGATATGAAAATCTCAAACCTTGGATAACCACCATAATCTCAGCTATGACAGAATCACCAACACATATTGGACACTAGAATGAAAGCTGAATAACTTCATCCTCGTTCTTCAATACCCAACAATACAAGTTAGTTACCCAAAAAACTTTCATCAATATTTAGCTTTAAGATGTTTGGTGGGGGAGGCTTTCACTCACGTTTAATGTTTTAAATTCAAGTATCGGGTATGGCATCAATCATATTCAAAACCAATCCGGATTAGATTGGATCAATGTACGGATCCAATGAGAAGTCAACATGTGGTTGGTATTATATATAATAATATTAAAATAAGATCAGATCGAAGATCAGTTAAACCTAAAACCGATACGAATCGACCAATCTAATACCATTGTTTGAACCATGCTCACATCAGATCAGCTAAAAAGAACAGTAGAGACAACCAAAGGAGACTGATGAAGTCATGAATTCAATACTGCTTTGAATCTACCTTTCGGAAGGGGAAAACAAAAAAGACCCAAAAGTCAAGAGGATGCCCCAAAAGGCTTCCTAAGCGAAACCCATCTGGCAATTCTCAATATAACCAACTGAACCTCTAAATTCTATAAGTCCCACCAAGTCTTTGTAATCTGTAATGTGTAACTTTTTCATGTCTCACCTCCCAAGATAGTCCTTACACTTACTGAAGCTTTCAAATCAACTCGGTGGCAAGATATAACCTCCAATATATTGTCATTTTCACCTGCATTTTTCAGTCATTAGTCCTATATTTTTCAATGTTTTATTTTATCGTTTCATTAATTTGATTTAAACTAACATGAAGTGAATAAAGAAGCTCGGATGCACATCGTCTCCTCCCAGTGATTCTGGGAGGACGTGGCAACCTATGTCGGATGACTGCCACATGACTCTCGATTGAATCTGAAACCCATGTTTGAGCCGACAACCTCTGTCGGCTCGGCTTGTCGGCTGGGTGTCGATTCGGACGTGGATCTCGGATTTACTGAGAACCACGTGGCAACCATCCAGGACAGGTTGCCACTGTCCTCCCAAAACCACTGGGAGGACAGGATGCGGATCCAAGTTGTTGAGCCCAAAAAATCCTAACTATATCAACCTGCCACATAAAACATTTTGTGCACTCAAGAGTCCATGGACTACATTAGAAGAACCGTTCCCTTTATTTTGTCTTTATAACAATTTCATTTTAATTTATTTTCAAATTATTAATTTTGGCAATAATTTACAGTGAGGATGTGGTAGAAACCTGTAAAGATCATAGTGATCAACTCCACAATTTGATACATCTTCTGAAGTATTGATCATATAGAGTTCCATTCTACGTGGCAATACGGACTTCAATGAAATTTATAGTAAGAGGAAAATCTGTCAACTTTATAAATCGTGAGGGTTCAAGTACTCTTTCCCCAATAAAAGGAAAAAAAAAACCTATTCAAAGACAACAAACGTTTCATCAAAATGTCCAAAATGTTTGATTCTCAAATACAAAGATATCAAATGGGATATATCAAACTAACATGGTCAGTAACTCATGTATTGTATTAACGTCTTTCTAGTTATATCGCGAATCTTTTAGATAAACCTCTTAAAGAATTAAAAGGCTTAGTATACTGAGATGTGTGATTTGATCGAAATTATGAGCCGAGCCTACAGAATGAAAAATTGCCATTCCATTCAATCTGATTGGGAAGACCTGAGCCTTGGAGCCAGGGTTTAAGGAATCAGTCCATGGATCCAGATCAGGATCAGCTCCCACGCAACACAATGAGTCGGATAGGAGTGGTCCCAAGTCCGATTCTACGGGGACCATCTCATCCCAAATGATGCACAGCTTGAGGTAAAAATCCTGGTGACTCAGTCTGATTTTTTTTTTTTTTTATGGATTATATTCTAAGTTACACTACTGGGGTGGGAAAAAGATGCAAGAGAAGAGCCTCGAATTAGAGACCTCCCAACCCCTGCTTCAACAAGAAAAGGACTAACCATCCAACCAAGTGGACGTTCACTGCTCCAAATTGGAACGCTTTCACGGCAGGAAAGGACTTTCTTTGGATGTAGGCCTGTCGGGGGCTAAACTACCATTAGGTAAGGCTAGAAGAAGAATTTAAGTCCAAAAAATCATCGATTAGCACTTCCAGAGACTTAGTAGGCCGCTCCTGCGTTAAAAAAGGGCATTCACTTAGTACATCCAACCAGTAGCAAGACCATATTCTCACGCTCATCTTATTTTGAATAAAGAACCAGAGAATGCACATCTCACTGAATGTAAAATTTTGGCCTAAATATAGAGATTAAAAAAAATTAAAAAAAAAGGTTTGACTGGAGTTGCTTATTTATTAATTTTCATAGATACCAAACAGAGATATAAGAATTACGAACACAGGATTTCACCATGCAACTTACCTTAGAATCGACAACAGAAAGCCAGAGAATGCAGTAACCAAAAAGGAAAAAAAACACCCCAGGTAAATACCACAGCAGGCATCATTTGAGATTCCAAAAGAAACGGTAGCATTCTTATGTAGTTTTATGTATCTTGATAAACATTTCTGTATTAGACAGCAGGTTGATAGTCTAAAAGTTGATTGGTGAAAGTATTGATCCTCTTAGACTCTTTGGTATTGTTTATACTTTATACCTATGTTTATGAGTTATTTATGACAAATCATTTATGATAATAAACTATGAATCATAAATAACCATTTGGTACCACAAGACATAAAGAAGTAATAATACTAAAATAGAATCACAACAATGATAAACACAATCTAATTTATTTGTAGATTTTAGATTATATTATTTTAATTTAAATATAAATAAATACCATATATCATACCAAACAACTTATATGTTATAACGTATAATATAACTAATTCGATAATATACCAAGGAGAGCCTCAGTTAAATACACCAGCGGTTCATGATTGCAGTTACATGGATCACTCGGATGAGCTACTCCACACAGATTATAGACCACTTATTCAAGCCATTTTATGTAACACTAGTACAGACCCAAAAAAATAATAGAAAAAAGGACCAAATAAGCACCACAAAAACAGAAAAGAGTTTTTCCAAATGGGAAAAACTACAGGATATAACTCACAAAATACCAGTTAATTTCATCCCCGCCTACTTGTTTTTCAACCAGCATTACATTTAATTATAGTCAAAAGTCAGTTTTTGGAAAACACTTTGGGACCATGACCCGAGAAACAGAAAGGTACCTGAGGAGCCCTAGACAGCTTCATCGTGATTGACTAGCAAATATTTAGCTTCAGAGACGAATCACAACAATGTCACACATGACAAGCTTCTGAGCTTTTGCAGTTTCTACATTGATCCAAGCTTGGTAAGCAGACGGAGAGAGACGGATGGTGCAGAGTAGAGTAGACAAACAAGATGAAGGGATATACGGAAACCCACGTGCAGTGAGCATCAACTAAGTGACAAATGATGCCGTTATAGCAGAACTTCGATTCAATAAGGTTTTGTCGCAGAATGGTGCACATCTAAAAATGTCACATGCCCAAGCTTCTGACCGTTTTGCAGTTTCTACAGGTGAATCAAGCTGGTAAAGCAAATGAGCAACAGGTGGACGCTGACAAGCAGACAAGCAGAAAGATGCAGGAAACCGATGTGAAGGCAGTAAATGATGAATTGTGCCATTTAGCAGAACCGCACCTCAAAACAAACACATACAGATATCACGTAAGAATTACTTCTACTCCAACCATCGATGACAGAGCTGAAAAGATATGAAATTAAAAAACATAAATATTAATAATATGACAATACAAAAGTAGGAAAGTAAACCTCCCCAAATTTCAGTCAGCTGAAGAGTATGTCCATGCAAAAGCTGAGACCAAATCATCCCTTTGACATTGTAGAAGCTCAATTAATCAAAGCCAAAGTCCTAACAAATCCAATCGTCATTCAACGATCAGAAATAACAAGATTATCTTCTTGTCAAACCATCCTATCCCGACCATGTGAGATTGCGCATTATCTCATCAGATGCACACTGACAGTCTCACTTCAGCTCCGGCTCCGACGTTGATCTCTGGCAACAGGACTATCATATCAGAATAGAATGGATTGAAGTCGTGAGGAGAGAAAAAATAGAAGGGCATTGTTTGATCTGGTGAAATGGCTGCCAAACTGATCTAATGCTCTAATCCTCAAAATGTCATGGCTTTAGTGACAATATTGAAAAAGCAAGAAGAAACCTTAATTGCACAAGAACAGAACAATGGCATACCCATTAGCATAAGGTGATTCACGACGGGCCGGACGATATGGTGGTGACCTGCTGTAGCTGCGGCCACGTCGAGGAGGTGATAAACTGCGTCGTCGAGGAGATCTTCCACCACGAGGGCTGTAACTCCTGCCAAAATGAAGCATTAGGGGTGATAAAGAACCCATGAAACAAAATACTCGTGTATGATACAATATTCCCAGTTTTATTTCCCATTCGTAAAACCATTTAAAGAATCAGGACGGGTGCCAGTAGCACAGCACATGGAAGAAGGGCATCTTCTCCCATCAAACAGTAAGAGACAGTTATAACATGATTGATGTCACAAGGAAGACTCATTAATCCACCAAAAAAAGGGAAGGGGGTCAGAAGAAAAACTTGCCATTGACAGAAAATGAAACTCATGAACCTTCACAGAATGTAATTAAGGTCTTAATTAATGGGCATATTTATAATGCATGCATAATGGAGAAACCTGAAGCATACCTGCGACCATAGCTTGGACTCCTACGATGTCGAGGACTAGGGCTTCGACGCCGACCACTTCCCATTCCACGTGAACCAATCCGCAAGCGACACTCCCGAGCAAAATGACCAGGTTCACCACACTCGTAGCACTTTAGGTCATCACCTCCACCACCACCACCACCACGTCCACGTCCACCGCCACGACCACCCCCACCACTCTTAGAATTATGAGAAAGTTCCACACGCCAGCCATTCTTCCCTGTTTACCCATGTATGAATAACCACATAACACTGATCATGATAGAGGTCCATTTAAGCAGATTTTATCAAAATATCAGCACCGCATTAATAGAGAACATGAAGCAACACATTACCAAACAGATTGATCTATGATACTTTTCTGCAGCCAATTACATAGTCATCCCGTAACACAAGTGAAAGCTTAGAAGAAGTAGCAAAATATTGAAAAAAACAAAAAACAAAAAAACAAAAAACAACAACAACAACAAACCTACCTTAGTAAGCAGGGTTTTTTTATTATATATAAAAAAATAAAAAAAAATAAAAAACTAAATTCATAGCAATGGTCGAGGGTAGAAGAGTAGATGCACTGTAAGCAAGAAAATGGACCAGATACACACAAGTTGATGGCCCGGTTGATGGCCCACTCCAAGCAACTTCAATTCCAGAAGATGCCCCCACAAAAGATCAACAAAGATGCTTAAAAGGATGCAAAGAATGGAGAATTCTTCCCCATATTTGTTTACTTTATATTGTGGACAATTAGTAGCTTCTTTGGAAACACAATTTAAAGAAAGTGCTCAAACATGTTTGGTTTTTTGAGGTTAGCATTAACTGAATTGATGAGCTCATGTGCCAGCATTCATATCTAGGACACTCGGGAGGCCAAGATCTGTCAGGTTTGCTACTTAGGGAGGCAAAGTAACCTATTCTATCATTCAGTACTCCCTTTAATATATATTACAGCTAGGATTGCTCGTTCACCAGGAAAATTGATCTGTTCACAAGAGTATGTGTGATTAGTCAAATACAAGAGTGGGAGATTGAATTTTTATAGCGAAAAAATGATTGTCTCCCTGATAGAGGTTGTTAGACATTAGCCTCCTCCCACACCCACCACAAAGATCAGGTGTCATTAAATGGTAGTGTCAAAGTTTTTAAATACGAACAGATCCACCACATAGACCATGCTCCATAACAGAAGCATGACCTTTTGTTCTTTTTAACAACAATCAAAAATATGAAAGTCAGGAATCAAAGAAAAACAAGATAAAGTTCAAACCAAACAAAACCAGACAAAGGTATAATACAGTTCCAGATGCAAAGAAAGATACCCGTTGAGCTTTTTGTTGTATGAAAACCAAATATGTAGAAGGGGGAAAGACAAAATACTACAAAATTAGAAGTGACTGATGAATAAGTGCATTGAAAAACCTCCAAAGACGCATATTGTCAAGTGAGCATGAGAGCAAAAGCAAGCAAGCAAGCAAAAGAGAGTTTCATTCACTGCCACAATGCTCAGTATTGACAGCATGTGTCAAAAAGGAGACGGTAAAACATGGGTAGAAGAACAAAACTTTAAAACAAGTTTCAAGAAAAGACCATTTCCTAGAACCACTGTTTCCAAAGGAAATGGTAAGCTAAACTATATGCTTATATGATGTAATCATCTGCATCCGCATCTATAAGACTATAATTAAAAGCCCAGGTCAGTACTTAGATATTTTATTACAGAAGAATCCCCAATACCATTAATTCTCAAGGAACTTGACAGATGTCAAATACAAGCCACTTTATGGGATGCCTATAAAACTTATCATCCTCAACAACATCTGTAGCTAAATATCAAGATCAATATTCAGATATTTTCCAACCAAAGAATGAACAGAACCAGAATTTTTTAAGGAACTTGACAGATGTCAAATAGATGCCATCCCAATGAGTGTGCCATAGGTGCCAGAATGTAAACGAGCCTAGTCTTCCCATGTCCTTTTAAGCTGTAATATTATGTACCACTAACTTCGTCATCACTCATTCATAATTTCACTGTGTAACACAATCCAAGCATCATCTTTAATTAGGAGTACAATGATCCAACCACATCCAACAGTATCATTAACATGAAGGGAAAATTAGAAAAAAGTATAAACGTTTCTTTATAGAATAAAGAGGCATGCACATAACACCATCCAAAGTCAACGCAGCGAAAGATACCACCGGTCCTCCACCACCTAAAGGATAAGAAATGATCAACGATTGACAAAGTATCCTTTCAAGGATTCACCATGCACAAGAAACCTTGATAATATCATACCTGGTTAGATCATCACAACCAAAAGATGCCATGCATCTTCGATTGGCTTCAACTCACAACATCGTGGAAGCCTAGGAGGCCTTGAGGATATCGTACCTGAATATTCTCAGCATCCATACAGAGTAAATATTCGACAGGCCAGTCGGATAACATTTCAACACCACCTTTCAATCCACAGGCGTGAATCCAGGTCCAATTGTGCATAACAACACAAAGGCTTGACGTTTGTACAAGAATGACCAGAAATCCAAAACCAACAACCCCAAACACACAAGTTGCCACCAAAATCAATGATCCACAACCTCTCCATCCACCATACACCCAACAAATTCAATAATGGTTTACCCTTCATGATTCAAACGAAAAACTTAAAATGAAAACCAAAAAAGAAAAAGAAAGCCAAATCCATTATAAGATAAGAGAAACAACTGACAAAAACCTGGAAGTAAGCTATAAACAAGTGGGTATTTTTATCCCTCTCCACAGTGACACGGAGCACTTTTCACATATAAAAAAAAAGGGTCCAATCCATAGGGTCAGTCTAGTGATCTAAAGAGCTACTGATGCAAAGGCACCAAACAAAATGCAGTTTACCAGAATGTCTGATACACCTGCAGGTTTCACAAGAAATTTTAATAAATAAAAAATAATAAAGGGCAAAGGAATTATCTGCATGGATATAATCATGCATAAATCTCCAGGTTTTGGTAACATTAAAGGAGAGAGTTTACATAATCACGTAAGCAATATTAAGAACTATGGATTGAATCTCGGCGAAATCTAGCTAAGATTTCGAATTTCTCAGCAATCTCGACCTGGTCAAGTCGAGATCACACCCGAGTGCGGTAAGAAACATAAACAAGTGCTGTTCCTGTAAGGCTGTAAGCATAATACCAGTATGCTTAAAACTTTTTGCTATCACTATGTGTGACTATTATTAAAAACTAAGGGTAGACTTATGTTTATATGGGTTAAAATAAAGTTTCTCTGAAGTATGGAACCTTATTACCTTACAATGCCCATCTTCCCACGAGATGGCCAACCGAGATTGATGGGCCAAAAATGCACCGTCTCAGTCGAGATTGTCTTGATTTGGTCGAAACAGGGTCGAGGCTCAAGTTTTCAAACATAAAAGGCAATTTGAGTAATCAATTGGCATTTTGCAGAGCATTAATACCAAACCTTATCTAAGCCTTTCAAATGTTAATCCCTTAAGTGGAATAATAAGAACAATACATATACCATCAGGAAAATTAATGAGTGAAAGAATGAAGTTGTATGCTGCAGGTTAGTTGGAAATGTAACTCCACCTCAAAAGGAGAGACAGAAAAACACAAATGATATTTGTGGTGGAATCATACAATTTCTTTTTTGGAATTTACCAAAATAATTGATAGAGAAAAAATGATTCTACTTACCATCCAATGCTCGGATTGCATCTAGAGCATCTCTGCGATCATCAAACTCAACAAATGCATAACCTGGTGGCTTTCGAGCGACCCAGACACTGCATATTCATACTACAAACTTGTTAGACCAGAAACAATGAAATGAACTTTAATTAAAATGGAATAACTTCGAGCTGGAACATGGTGGTTTTCGAGCCAATCAGACCTTGCAGTAGGAGGGAATAATTTTGACTAGAACATGGAAGCATATAGACAAAAGGTATGCAAAATATCCCTATGTATTTCATGTATCTTCTTAATTAAAATCTAAACTTTAACACCAATATTTCATAATACGCTTTGTAACATAATCTAGTCAAGCCAAAACCCAATCTCATCAAATAGCAACAAAAAATGAACACTAAAGTAGTAGGCTTCTCTTTTGTACTTCATGTAAAAAGAACTTAAACTTCTACAACCATTGAAAGTATTGTGTTCAATCAAGATGTAGCTAGGACAGTGACCATCCTCAGTCCCTCTCTACATACCAACACATAAAAATAGTGTAGTAGGTAACCGTAAATTCAAAGCATCATACATGTTCTCGAACCTTTATTTCTTAATCTTAGATATCAATCAAATCCATCTCAAGCTAGAGAAGAACCCATGGGAGATCAATTGCAACAGGATTGAAAAAGATATGAACAAAAATCAGAATTGATAACAGGATTTTTTTCCCCTTCTCCGACATTTTTTTTTTCTTTTACAATGGAAGCAAAATAAAAGGATATGACTTTGGCATCTCACCTAAGCCTCAACCAGCTTCTCATAGATCAACCCCAGCTTCCCACCAGGAAGAGCATCTCATTGCAACTATGCTTCTAAAAGAATAGTAGGATAAACCAATTTCATTTTTCAATTTTTTTTAAAATTTTTTTAATGCTTATAAGAAGCTTCTTTTGTAGAGAAAATGCGAGGGTTCTAAACCCCAATGGGACTTCCTCCTAGATTTAACGGCCTATACATTTCCAAAGGCTTACATTGGAAATGTTTTCAAGATGTTCAATGAACTTCACATTTTCAACGTCCTTCCCCACTAACAATGAAACTAACTCCACTAATAATAGCTAGCTCCATTAACCTGTTGACATCCCCAAAACTTCTAAGTAACTAGTTAAATTTGTATGGGCCACTTATCCTTTACGTATGAGCTTTCAAAATAGACCCATAATAGAAAACATTTAAAAAATAAAAATAAAAAATCCAACCCATGATCCATATAACCCATTATTTTTTTTTTTTTTTTTTTTTTTCTCCTTTTTTTTATTTTTCATTCTTCTTCTCTAAATTAAAATCTTTCTTTTTTGGCTACTTATTCAACTCATTAGTCTAGGATTTAGGCTTGAATTTGGGTTTATCTAGCA
Organism: Protea cynaroides; assembly: GCA_028583415.1. Classification (NCBI taxonomy): domain Eukaryota; kingdom Viridiplantae; phylum Streptophyta; class Magnoliopsida; order Proteales; family Proteaceae; genus Protea; species Protea cynaroides. Next base: position 52,953,297 of record CM053268.1, read on the forward strand.
TGGATACATGTGATGGAACCTCTCTTGATATACATCAACTCTCCCTAGCTTGAAAATATTTGATTCCGATGAATGTAGAAATGACATACAATGCTCATAAAGACCCGGGTTGATACGCTTGAAATCTAAAGTTATGATACCAACTAATGCAGAATTGATCTCCCCAGCTTGAAAATATTTGACTCCAACAAATGTAAAAATGACATATAATGCTCATAAAGGTCTGGGTTGATGCGCTTGAAATCATCTCCATAGCTCTGATACCAAATAATGAATAATCGATCTCGAACTAGGAAGAACAAGTGGGAGATCATGCAACATTATCGACAAAGATAGGGACACAAATCAATAATTTTTTCTCTTTTCCAACTGTTTTTTTTTTTTTTTTTTACAATGAAAGGAAAATAAAAGGACATGAGTTAGGCATCCCACCTAAGCTTCAACCAGCTTCCCACCAAGAACAACATCTCATTGCAGCTCTACTTCCTGGAGAAGAGTAGGATAATCCAATTTTATTTTCCAATTCTTACTATTTCCAAGCGCTTACAAGCAGCTCCTTTTATAAAGAGGATGGGAGAGCTCTAGATCCCATTGGGACTACCTCCTAGACTTAATGGCCTCTACATTTCCGATGACCAACATTAAAATTATTTTCAAGATATTCAATGAACTTTACATTTTCAAAGTTTTTTTCCACTAACAATGAAACTAACTCCACTAATAACAAAACTAACTCCACTAATAATGAACTAACCCTACTAACCTATTGACATTCCCGAGATTTCTAACTAGCTAACTAAATTCATATGGGCCACTTATCCCTTGCATATAAGCTTTCAAAATATGCTCATTACAATAGAAATTAGAAAACATAAAAAAATCCTAACTCATGACCCAGGTCATGCACAAATGAATGGAAAAACAGATAGGCAGTGGTAAACTGTCTACTAGGACAGTGGTGGGAGTTGGCCAAATGAAATGAGAACTGTTCTAAAATAGATGAAAAACGAGTTTTCCTGCATTGCTTTATTTGAGATGTTTTATACTTGCCTTAGTGTTGTATATTTGTTATATTCTGTCTTACTGGGCTGGTGAGTTCACCTTTACAAATGATATCTCAGATGACGAGAAAGTCAAAGAAAAACGGGGAGAAGCATAGAAGGTGTACACGCTTGTCCCATAATAGTAGTTGATTTTATTTTTATTATAATGGTTGTAGTAGAGTTTTAAGTTTCAATGTAAAAACAGTTTACTTTCAATCTTATGTTTATTGTTTGCAGACACTAGTCTGTCACCAGTAGGTTTTTAAGAATCTTTTTACTATTTTTATTCGTTTAAGTTGGATTTTTATATTAGTAAAGTTTGAATTTTAATTTATTTGTCTATCGTTTGATCAACACCTGTGAGAGCTGTACCTTCATCTTATTATGGGTTTCGGTCATGACATCTTTACTCCACATAGAGTAGAAAAATATCTACTCAGCACAGAATACAGATATTTCCTTCTCCCATGTAGCAAACCAAATGCAACAGAAATTGTGTGGATAAGTAGACCCCAATGAAAGCTATTAATGTCTCAAGTTTCAACCCAAATGAAGTCAGCCAAGTGGAAAACAATGCTTTAAAAAATCCAAGAAGAGCACACCAGTACATGGACAGCTGAAAAATATAATGATGCATTGATATACATAAGAGGATACACATACTGAATTTGGGTCTAAAATTTCACATATGGCCAATCAAGAATATTTTCTACATATCCGAAGGTCAGAATTGCCATATCACCATTTTCTACATACCCAATGGTCAGAATTGCCATATCACCATTCCACATGGCACAAATAGATGTGCGGAGTATATAATTCTCTACTTTGCACATAATAGCAAAACTATTTCCTTCTTATTTTTAAGCAGATGAAAAAGGTTTTTTAGATAAAGATAAAAAGGAACTTGATCAACATGTGAATGAAGTCAAATGAGCTACAGAAAGGGGTGATGACTTACCCACGAACAAGTATACAAAAATTAAAAACTAATATCATGCACAAATTACTCTCCGTAGATAATTTCTTTTACCTCATTCATAATAAGATTTGTCCACGTTGGGAATTCGACTATTTACCAGTGTTCATCCCCAAATTAAACAAAGATCTTCCAATTAGAAGAGAATAAAATAATCAACCAAATCAGCATTAGCAACAAGTACTGCCGCTACTAGCCAATAAGAAAAGAAGTCAAAAAAAACAAAAGCTTTACCTCCGAAGAACACCGTACGCTCGAAATTGATCTTCGAGCTCTCTTTCTGTAACTCGTGGATCCAAGTTCCCAACATATATACGAGACATTATCGTAGAGAGCGATTAACCTAAATATCGAAAAATGATGAAATTGTAAGAAAAATAAATGACAAGATACTGAGATAGCTCGTAACCTCTTGCAAGAACAAGAAAAAACAATGGTTTCTCTCTTCACATACAAGATATGCGAGTTCTAACACTTGCGACCAGATGCACATGAAATGAAAGATAATGGCATCTGTAACACTTACCTTTGAAGTAGTGAAAAATGGACAGGGCTCAGGAAAACCCTAGCGAACGGATCCTACGGGTTTGGGGCGGCAAGTCCAACTCGCAGAGCTTTTAAACCCTAAATAAAGTGACGGAGATTATTTCCATAGCGCAAAACATGTGCATAGAAGGGAAAAATAATAATAATAAAACTGTACGTACTTCATTATTATTTAATATTATATCCCAAAACCATCGCCGTGCGAACTGCGTAGCGGACGCAACTTGTCTGACTGGGTGTGGAGTGTGGACGCAGGGACGGGCCGACGGGCCGAGCGATCCAACCTTCACCGCGTGCCTATCACCAAAGTCCTGGTGGATCTGGAAACATATGTTATCGCGGAAAAGAGGTCATTGTTACACAAAGAAGACATGCAATAGAGTTGGGCGAGTTAGATAACTTAGGGTCACTTCAATGCTTAAGTTAGTTCAATGGTGATAAGCAAATGAACTCCAATTAAACAGACCGTGTTCAAAGTAAAGAAAGAATTGATAGTGAATTCAGCAGTATAACATTTGGGTAACAAAAGTTTGATCCTTTTACTTTTACACATAGGGTATTTATTGAGCATAGAATGGTCTTCGATTACAGGACATCTCTTTGCAGTTGCACAGATCTCGAAATTCCTTTTGAAAACTTTGGGGAGTCATTGTTGTGGGATGAAAGCCTTTGTGCATTTGGACTCCGAAATTGGAGGGTCGTGCATCTATGGGAAAGCTCCATATCCGTCTAATGTAGAACCAAAGGTCGATTTATTCATAACCTCTCTGGGATCCCTTGTAAACATGATAGAATCCATCTCAACTCCTTATGAGAAACTGACACGTGTAACTAACCGCCTATGAATGGGAAAGACATTTCTTATCTGAACATACTCAATATTGACACGTTTATAGCTACTCGATGACATGGAATCGTGCCTTATTTGATAACTAGAATGGAGGCACATGTTCACTAAAATGATCAATTCGTGTGACCACAAGTATTCTTTGTTGATTGGCCTTTTTTTGCAATGGTCCCACACACACACACACACACACACACACACACACACACACACACACACACACACACACACACACACACACGTACACACGTTTCTTTTCTTGGCTTCCAAACATAGTGTTGGGAACCAGGTTTACTGCCGGGCACACCTATATATAGTGGTGTCAATTAATCAATCTCAATTGGGTTTAATCGGTACCTACCATTTTAAGACATTGCACCATGACGCCCTGTTAACTAATTGGTCCCTCATCGGAGAGACATTAACACGTTTATATTTGATTAGGTTGGTCTCGGTCCATAATCGATCTTTTGCTAATTGAGTTAATCGATCTGTAAATGGGCTTTGTGGGCTCATGCCAAAGTATAAAATAAAAATAGAGAGAAATATTGGTTTTCAAATTCATAATTGATTTCATGTAATAGATTATATACCTTATTGTAATAATAAAAGGTTCTTATTAGATTTGTGATCACCCATGTACAAGAAGACAATGACGAAAAAACGAATGGAATACACTCAATAGATGAAAGAGAGTAAGAAACAAATTAATGTTTAGGTTTTTAGTTTTAGGGGTTGTATTGTTTAGCTTAAACCAAGATTTAGTTCAATTTAAAAATATATTCAGTTAATTCGGTCAGCTCGATCAGACTACAACTTTGCACCATGAACATTCATTTAATAATCCGCTTGGCTTAAATCTGGCTCATTTAATAATCAGGTCAGTTGGTCTTAGTCCATAATCGGACATAAACTATCGGGCTACATGGTACGGGCCTTAATTGACACCTCTACCTAAATGAATATTTGGACAAAGCCTATATCTATCAAAAGCTAGATTGGAAGGTATTGAAATTTTGTGCACAGATGAGGGACCCAAAAATCCATGATTAATGCATCTCAAGTTTCGACCCGATGGAGTTGGGTACAAAGATACCTAAGACTGTTATTTTTAGTATATACCTAAGGCCTCTGAGGGAGTTTATAATGCATGTACATACATAGAAGGATGTATACTATTTTTTTTGGGCAAATTTCTAAAATCTTCCGTACTTACCTATATATATATATATATATATATATATATATATATATATATATATATATATATTTATTTTTTTTTTGGTAACACGTACTTACCTATAATTACTCAATCTCTCATATTCAGAAATTTATTTCATATTTCCCTATAAAAGTAAACTTTAACATCTCTATCTCTCCTGCTATCTTAGAAAACCTAAATTGCGCTAAACAAAGAACCAATAATTAAATTGATTCAAAATATTATAATGGTTCAGTTGGACCAAACCACTCTCAACTCAACCAATTTAAATAAAATATTGGGGGGAGGAGAGAGAGAGAGAGAGAGAGAGAGAAGAGGACTCTACTCCCCTGTAGTATACATATATTCATCATTTTACATTACAAATTGAATGTCTTTGCATATCTTCTGCTTTTCAATCAAATAACCCATCATAAATATGATGAGATACTGCAACTGGAATTTAGAATTCCATACCCAATGGGAAGCCTACCTTTTAAATGTTCAGCTCGAATTGCATGTAACACATGATGCAGAAAGAACCTTCAGGAATAACCACCATCATCATCATTGTCACTGTTGTATTATCCATCAAAGTATTACAGGTGAAAGAGGAAAAATAATTCCAAAAGTTGAAAAAGTCCCTGATATCACTTCTCTCTCACGTCTCCACAGCTCCTCTGTTCTAGCAAGTGAAAGTAGAACAAAAGAAGAGAGGCTCTATAATCTAATACCCCTAATATTTGAAGTCAAGATCAGATCACTTACATGTACTCTATGGAATTCCATCACTGTCGATGTAATGTGTAATAGCGGTTCTACTCTTGATGCATCTCAATGAGAGAATTAAGGAGTAACCTGATCGTAACACATAGAGTCCCATGCATATAACACTCCCACATGTGATGTAGAGTTCTATACACATAGACACTCACATGCATATAGAACTATATGTACTCTAGGGCTTCTGTATTGCACTTGCACTCAATCACATCTAACACATGTATTGCCCTTAAATTTGGGACCCATTGAATATGGACCATGATGGGATTACAAGAATACAAGTTTATGCATGTAAACCATTCTTTTTGAAGTTGTCCTTGTTCTGTTTGTTTCACTTTTCATCAATATACCATAAACGCCCATCGTTTATAGGGTAAAGACAATAAAAGGGAAAAAGGTGCAAAACCTTAAGATTTCGTTGTGATGTAGAAGTTAAAATAGAAGACAAATGGATCAACATCTGGTCATGGGTACTGAAACCCTTAAGCAAAGGCTTGTGGATAACTCAACTTAATTGGGTTAATGAGAATCCAAAGCAAGGACAACGTAATCGCAAGCAGACACAACAGCAAAAACACAATGGTGGGGGTCTTGCATCCCCTTCCCGTGAGCCCCTTGTGAAGAGGTAGAGATGAGTCAACACCCACATGCTAAAGAAAGCTCCTCCCACAAACTTATCATTGAGGTTTCGAACCATACACCATCTTTGGCGACACATAGTAGCAATCGCAATTATGTTTCCCATGCTGATGATTTTTTTTTAATTTATTTACCTTTTTTTTCAGGGGGGATTGGGGGGAGTAATACTAGTGTTATGTACTTCTGTCTCTATCTCTCTGTTCCTTAAAACTCAAGCCGCCTCCATCGCTCTCCTCCAAGTGACACACTATCAGTCATTTTTGTACTACCATTCCCCTGCTAACGTGTAAGATTCCAATATACCCACTAGCGTGTAGATCCCCTCCTTTATTTATTTATTTTTCTGTTGGTAAAACTTTTATGAGGTAATTGTCTGACCGCCATAGCCACTGTCACTAACAACGGTGGAAGTGAAAGATCAAATGTGCACGTGAGACTATACAACCCATCGATGACAAAGGAGGCGACAACATTGAAAGACAAAAAGTTGCCTAACAAAATGGTTAAGTCATTGTGACCATCAAATAAACGAGATATTCTCTAACACGCTACATGTTATAGTAGATAACTCATCTCTACTATACAATCCACTATGTATGGCCTTCGCCTTTTAATGCATGTCCATTATTTTTTTATAACAATTTTTACTTATCAACAATCCCAAACATGATTGATTTGATAAAACAGTTTTTATAGCACCGTACTAATATGTGACAATGTTGGATTTGATTATAGATTAACAAATGAATATATGATGATATGAACAACATCACAAAGTTTGGGTGTTAATAGATGTTGTCAAATGACAAATAGACGGTTAATATGGAAATGACCTCCGAGACTATTGATGTGTGGATCTTCTCCAATTAACTGAATTGCCTAAAACAAATATTTTTATTATAACATTATACGAAACAATGACATTTTTTCACCACCTACATTTTTTTTTGCCATTTGTATTCTTCTTCTTTCCCATCTCCAGTTTCGTTGGAGGCCAACTCTTTCAAAACCTCAGTCCGTAAAAGAAGGTTCAAGTAGATGGGGAAGAACAGTTGGAAAGCGTTTTTAACTGAGTTAGTTTTTTCATATACTGGTTTAGGGCCACGATGACGTTGCTGCCTTACAAGTGATTGCAACCTCCATGCGAGCTCAAACAAAGTTCCTCCATACTTGCACTTTAAACAGAATAGTCACTGCGCCCAATGACGTAGAAGTTGTCAAACAAGGAGGATAAAGGCAACGACAACGAAGGTAAACGAGGACCTAAACTCAGCTAGGATTATGGCTCAACTAACACCATCGTCATTCTTTTACTCGTCCTCGACGATTCCATCCTTAGAACCCTCTCAACCTTAATCTATTCCTCTCGTCTTTTTTTTTTGGGCAATAAAGCCCACTAAATCTTTATTCTATCTTATGGCACATATAATCTCCTCACTTTATCTATCTGTTTAAGCTGGTTGAAAATTAAAAAGAGTGTATCAATGCTTGTAGGTTGGATAATTATCTATGTAATAATGGAATTAATGTGATTTTTTTGAAAATCAGAAATCAAATATAAAAAATCTACTTTTTTTATAGTTTTTTTCTTTTTTTAAATTAAACCATATTTTCTTGCTTGGATTTGAGAAAAAACAAATAAGATATTCAATTGAAATAGATCTTGAAATTTGATAAATGACTAATTAAATTCAATACATCATTTATCAATGTGAGTGACTAGATATATTGTGACATTTGATAAAATAATATACATTTGTAATAATAGGATTAATTTGATTTTTTTTATTTTGTTTTATTATAATGTGCATTAATGTTCGAGCACATGCTCCGATACAAAGGCTCCTTGACTTTCACCCATGCAACCGTTGAAATATGAACCGACTCGAACTCCAACGCACCCCAACTGATAGATGGGGTGACAGCCCGGGAGCCGGGGAGGAGAGGAATTGAACTCCAATTTTTGTGGATAACTAGAGCTTTGTATGTCGGACCTGCTCATATCAGATTAACTAAATCCAATAAACGTGACAAGTCACTGAAGGCAAGATTATAAAATGTTCTGCAGCGGGGCCCAGTGGGACCTAGTACACGCCCATTATTGGTTATCGGACAATCGCCGTCCCTAAAATGGATATTCTTGTTGTACTCGTACTGTAATTTCATTGCAAATTTCCACTGAGACGCTTGAGAGCTCAAGCTTTCCAGCCATCGCGGCCATGGTGATTGTTTCTTTAGCAATGAAGCCGTGCTTCTGCAACCTGGTTTTTTGATGGGGTTACGACAACATTTCCTTCTTTCAAGACCCTAAACTTGCAAGGATAGTGTAGGAGGAGGTGCCGCTTAGTTGATTTACTTTCATAAGACGAATTATGCAACTGGGTTTTACGGGATTGCCAAGAGATTAGCAGAGGTATTCCCAAGGTTTCATTCTTATTTTTTTATTTTTTTATTTTTTTTACTTATGGGGTTTGGGTGGGGGTTTCATCTCGCAGGTAGAACTAGATAAACAAGGAGATTTTTTTTCAGAGGATGCACGTCCGTGCAGTTGGTTGAAGGGTTGGTGATGATTTTTTTTATCGAGTATATATGATTATTGTTCGTTTCGTTCTTTCTGGTACCGCAGAATAGCAAATGGAGCATGGAGGAATTGAAGAGAGTGTTCGATTGGTTAGTTCGGAGTCTAGATGGGTCGACGCAAGCGAAGTAGATTCAGAGTCTCCCCAACTATCCCTTTTCGAAGAAGACGATATCATGGAAGGTCATGGGTCTATCAGAAGGAGGCTTGTGAAGAAACCAAAGAGAGTTGATTCCCTTGATGTTGAAGCCATGTCTATAGCAAACTCCGATGGACACCATTTGAAGGTAGTCAGCTTTTATGTTCATCTTCGTATTTCGTTATTATCCGCTGGGTTGTTGGGTTTTCTTCTTTTTGACGCAGTGCATGCGTTTCGGAATTAATGTGATTTGCTTTTTGGTCATCAAGAGTAGTTGGCGTTGTGTTTTGTAATCTTGGCTCTTGCTGTGTTGATACATGCCAAAAAGCGCCATAATTGATTGAACTTAACAAATGATTTTCTTTATTCCTATGTTTTGTCTTATACATCTCTCATTTTTATTCTGGTACTTTTTCCCTTTCACTTCCTCTCACAATTGGATTGCCAAAGGCCTCTGCAGATGGCTGGACATTAAGTCCTTTGTCTTTTGGGAGTAGGGATATTTTTTATGCATCTTCTCATGGACGTTAGGAATTGTCACTGATGATTTGTGGTGGTGGAAGTCAAGTATAAGAGTGTTAGTCAAGCGAAATCGTTTATCTGATTTAGTCGATTAACCAAAATTTTATGTTTATCCATCAGTTGCAGGGGTCTTAAGACCATCTTGTCACGGCCAAAGTATTGGCATGGCTGTGAGTCTTGTGGAGGCATGCAGAGCGTGCATTGTGTCTCAATGATGGCCTTTGTTTTGGCATGGGGCAACGCCGTGGGCGCTGTGGCATCATGCTATCACTAGAGAGGAGGAGGGACGATTTGGGAATAAACCAAAGAGTCCTAACAATTCAATATGAGATGGTATGACATTTTGAGGGGATTGATGCCTCCTGGAAATGGGGCAATTGCTTAAGAGTTACCTTGAGGAAGGGTGGTGCATCTCTCCTTCCTTGGTGGCTTGGCTTCTTGCATGGCATCGTGGCTTGCCACAATAAGGCATTGTGTGTGGGGATGACTTGGTCGGGCATGCATCGATCTCATGGGCAGCCCACTAATATGTCATAGTGGGCGATGAGTTTTTCCCTGGTAGGTAGGAACACCTACGAGGACTGTTTAGCTGAAGGTGCTAGCATGGCGCACTGCCGAAGAGGCAGAGGCTTTGGCTTATTTCCGTTACTAGCACCTTGTGTGCATTAGTGGCCATATAGGCTTGAGCGATCGGGCTATCCCGTTGCTCCTGGATGGGTGTGTCTGTCTTTGGCATGGCTTGGGTTTGGCGTGCCTTGGATGTGTCCGTGTTTGTGCTTGGCTACTAACACACATAGTGCGGCTGTGGTGGTCCAATGTGGATGAGTGTGCTGTAGGACTGGCAAACCTTGGTATGCATGGGCCCCTGGAGTGGGGCTACCACTACACCTTGGGCACGTGCATGATTAGTCAGCCTGGTGTTGCTTTGAGTTGGAGTGGCACTAAGGATGGGTTGCATGATGATGGTCTGTTGGCTTAGCAGTTATGCATCAGTGTGGGTGAGGTTGAGTGAGCCTTGACAAGCATTGTCCTGTTGATTGTCATCAAATCAGTTTCGGTGAACGTGAAGATGGCTTGAATGGCCTTAGGCTTGCCTCGGTCACACCCTGGCTGAGGCGTCACACGCATATTGACTCCACTAAAAATTTGTCCAATCTGGTATAACCTAACCCATTGTGGTCATACTTACTGGTCATGGAGCACTAAACTCAATTAAGGCTTGGTTTGACTGTTACTGACATGGCACATTATGGTAGAGAAGTCTGTTGGAGGCTGTCAGTTAGAAGCAGAATGAGAAAATAAGACATAGAAAACTTGTTCCATCAAAACATAATTAGAGATGTGAATGTTATCCATTTTGTCATTTCCTTGCCTGTCTGTTGGAGGCTGTCAATTAGAAGCAGAATGAGAAAATAAGTCATAGAAAACTTGTTCCATCTAAACATAATTAGAGATGTGAATGTTATCCATTTCGGCATATCCTTGCCTGCCTTTTGAGTCACTCGTCTTTTGTCAATATGCATATGGTTGAGATATTAGTGAGTTGTCCCGATCAATTCCAAAATACTCGTTTTGATAATTGAATGAAGACATGTAAAATGCAATTTCTCTGAGAAAAGCAATAGTAATGAAGTTTGCCATCAGTTGGCATATGCTAACTTGTGACATTCTGGTTGCAATGGCACATCTCTTTATCTATTCTACGCATTACATAAATGAAAGGGAGGACTTCAGGAGGCAATTGATGCCTCAAGAAAAACCAGAGCACAAAAGTGAGCCATCTTACAGTATGACCACGAAGGTGCTTTATCTTGCAGCACAGAAAGTCATATATACACATATTTGATACCTAAAGTTTCTAGTCTTCTTTGCTTCCCCTTTGAGGGATAATGAATAATATCACTTAAAAATGACAATTAGGCATGACAAACCCAAGACCTACTGAGCATTAATGACTCTACTAGGGCATTTGACGTGTATATTATTAATCGTTAAAAATAATACCAAGTTCTGTTCTTAACCAAGCAATCAAACTACAACCCAATCAGGTGAACTAAGCTGGATGGGTCGTTGGTTGAGTGAATAGCTAGGCTTGAATGGACTAGGCTGAATATGGTTTATAGGCTTGATTGCTAAAATTATGAGATTCCTTGTCCTTGTTTAGGAGGATTTGATGACTGCAAGAAAGAGCATGAAGCTTTTGCTTTTCGTGAAGTGGGTGTTGACCCATATTGAGGTGCTTAAATTGTGTCTTGAGATATGTTTAGCATCATACAAGCAAATCCTTTCATCTTTTCACAATGGGTTGGTCACGTATGTGTCTATGGAATTGTCCTTCAGTCATCAGTGGTCATGGCCCAATAGAAATATTGGTATCTATGATTAAGTTATGGAGAGGACATCTGATGTACAACCAGGGGGAGTGTTGCCTTCTTGACTTATTTATTATTTATCTATGTTTTATATGATGCATTTTTTTTTTCACAATGGCACTGTTTCCTTTCTCGTTCCCCTCTAATCTCTTGTAAAACATTCCTGGTTTACATGTAACAACAGGCTTGTGTCAATAGGTATACCCAAGATTATGTCCAACGCCCTTTATTGGTTTGATGATACTGCTACATGTTCCTGTGTCCTGCCATGTAACTTGGACAGAATAGTTCAAAGAGAACCTGTTCCACGTATTTCGACTTATACGTGGTCTCCAAGACATATCAACAAATAATGATTTGCATGCTTCTTACATTTCACATGTCATATAAGGATCAGTGTGTGAAGATACCTCTACCCTTCTTACTGAAATTTTAATTTTTATCTTCAGGATGTCTCTGTTTGGGGAACTCTTGCAATAGCTTTCCATACACTTGGTGTAGTCTATGGTGACCTGGGCACAAGTCCCTTGTATGTCTTTGCTGATGTTTTCAGCAAAGTGCCCATAAAGTCAGATGTTGATGTCTTGGGAGCTTTATCACTAGTAATGTACACAATTGCTCTGCTTCCTTTTGCGAAGTACGTTTTTATTGTGCTCAAAGCTAATGATAATGGAGAAGGTAAAAATTTGGAAACTTCAATAACATCTTTTGCCTCTTTTAAGTAGTTTATATGACCACATTACTCGATGCAAAGAGATCTCAGGCAACTACTTGTAATCTGCTAGATCAATATTTGTTGACCAGTGGGGGTTTTTTTTTTCCCAGGAGGCACATTTGCGCTTTATTCATTAATTTGCAGGTATGCAAAAGTTAATCTATTGCCGAATCAGCAGCCAGCTGATGAACATATCTCTAGTTTTAAGCTCAAACTGCCCACTCCAGAGTTGGAGAGGGCACTAAAGATAAAAGAATGTTTGGAAAGGAGATCCTCCATGAAAACTCTTCTATTGCTTTTGGTTCTGATGGGGACTTCTATGATAATTGGGGATGGTATTCTTACACCAGCTATGTCAGGTACATTGGTGCTTCCTTATCTTTTTTTGCTTGAGTTTTAAAGACTTTTGTGAAAAAAGTTTTTTTTTTTTTTTTTTTTGGGTGGGGGGAGGGATATGTGAAATGCTTGTCGCCTATAATTGTTGAGTCTTGTTTACAGTCAACTTGATGCAGCCAGCTAATCCTAGATTCCAGTTAAGGAATCAGAGATCAGACACAGTCCCAGATCTAAACTATTTTCCTGATAAATCATGGTCGGAAAAGGATTCCTGACTTGCTGGTTTTAGTAGCTTGCATTTGGAAAAGAAAGAGAGAAGAAAGAAGAGAAGAGATAGGATTGTTGTGGGGTAATTTTGAATAGCAACTTGGAGAAAGAGGAGAGGAAATAAAGCGACAGGAGGAGAAGAGAGGGAAAAGAAGTCTTCTTGGCTACACAATTCAAATCTAAACTTTGCCTGCTATTCCATTAATTATCATTATGCGGGTGGTTACATATTTATATTTAAACAAAAGAAAATAACCTAAATCTAAAACTCTTAGGTAGCTAGACTAACTTAACTAACAATGACTCTAAAATACTTAACTAATTAGAATTGTTGCCTAAGTCTTCTATATAACTTGGGCCCCACACAACTAATCAAAATATGATATGTAACAAAATAGAAAATAAGAGAAGAAAGAAGGGAGAGAGTATATGTGTGCTTCTCTCCTTGTAGCGTGTATTTATAGAAAATAGAAAACAACTATTAGATAGGATTTATGACTCTACAAGTCAGAAACCTTGTCACAAACTAAAGACAAAGTAAATTCGAAATAGGAAAAGGAAACTAACAAGCGTAATTGGTAAAGGAAACTAATAAAACAAACTAATAGACTAATTAGGAGTCCATATACTAATAGGAGATCTAATTATAATAGGACTGTATTGAACTGTAAACACAATAGGACCATAGAGTCCTGTTCCAACTTAGCAATTGTAATCAAAGAGTCCTACACCAATTGTGCAGGTCAAAGAGTTCCATATGTTGAGGAATATGAGTAGGTCTCATCGTGTGGACTGTAGTGTAGTTTCATACCCCCCTAAAGCTGGAGCACAGGAGAATGTAAGAGCTTCAGCTTGAAACAATGTAGCAACTAAAACAGCAGCAACTGAGAGAGCTTCAACTTGAAATAATGTATCAACAGAAGCAGCAACAACAGTAGTAGTAAAGTAGCACAGTGAACCAAGCAGCAATAGCATCAGCAGTAGCAGGAGCAACAATAGTGGTGGCTCTAACACCTGCAAAAAGTAGTAGGTTGCATCACGTGCAACAAGTAGTAGTCACTCTTCAATGAGCAGACCTGAATAAAGGTTGTATCATGTGCAACTGAGCAAAATGTTGCATCTTGTGCAACTGATAATAGTCCCTTGCCAATGAGTAGACTTGAATAAAGGTTGCATCTTGTGCATTTGAACAAAATGTTGCATCTTGTGCAACTGAACAAAAGGTTGCATCTTATGCAATTGATAATAGTCCCTCGCCAATGAGTAGACCTGAAAAAATATTGCATCTTGTGCAACTGAATAAAGGGTTGCATCATGTGCAACTGAACAAAATGTTGCATCTTGTGCAACTGATAATAGTCTCTCGTCAATGAGGAAACCTAAACAAGGTGATAAAAGTGCCTTTCCAATGAGCAGACATGAGTCTCTCTTCTTTGAGCAGACTTAAACGAATCGATAATATTCTCTTTTCCATGAGCAAACATGAACAGGAGCAAAATATATGCTCATATCTCCCCCTCACATGTACCAAAAACACAAGGGAATGCCTAATAAGATGAAATAAGGGACTAAACAAACAGACCCTTATTCAAAGATGAAATAATGAAATAAGGCACTAAACAAACAAACTCTTAAGCAAAGATGAATAATGTAATAAGGGACTAAACAAACAGACCCTTAAAAAAATAGACCAGCCTTCTTCCCCAAGCCACGATAATCAGAAGCCAACGGAGACCAATTCTGATTTCAAATAAAAGAACTTGATCAAAAGTTGTCCATTCAAGTTGAAATTTTAGTAGCAGATGATGTATCACAGAGAATATCAGCATATGTTGTCCAATCCATGAGATTTTGGCAAGCAACAGGTAGTAATATTGACCACAATAAAATAGATGTCCCAGATATGTTGCAGAATATAGAAAAACAGATCAATCGTTGATACTGGCCACCCCAAAAAGGATGATCCTATAAATCAGCAGTTATTCCAAGTTTAAGATACGCAGACATATTCCAACCAAGGTTTAAAATCTTGGATTTCAGAGGTGTCTCGGTCTGTTGGAAAACCGAGATCTTGGTAAGATTGTTGAGACAGTGCCAAAAACCGAGACACCTGAAAAAAGGTTGTCTCGGTGGCCAAATGTTATTTTTTAGACTTGATACTTCAGGGAAACCTTATTTTAACATACATAAACACATTTATAACATAAAATTGCAAAAATAATCACACTTTGTGGTTGTTTGGGTTTACACTCATGTTTTGGTAGTAAACACTGAAGCCTGTTGTAAATTTAGGCTAATATTGGCTATTGTACTCAATAATTATATAATTATTCAAAAATGGCAAATGAGACAATAAAATAATGCATTAGGGGAATGAGAAACAAAATAACACTAAATAATAAAACAACAATATATTATACAAATCATTACTTCATAGTTCAATACTGGAGCTCTCACAACAATATCCGCACTCCTTACCTTTAACGGTTGATATGGAGCTCCCACAGCAATCTCCGCATTCCAAAGCACCACCGACAACAATTTCTTATAGAAAACTAAGAAGAAAAGAGGGAGATTTGTAGGTATTTTGAGAAAACTAAGGAAAAAAGCTCAGGAACCTATTCTCGGTCGAGTATTCTGAGATCTCGGGCAAGAACTTGTAACCAAGAACGAGATCTGGTATCGACCTGGATCTTGTCTCGGTCTTCACCTAGAACACCGAGATTGCCGAGATCTCACCTCATCAAGATCTCGGCGAGATTTTAAACCATGATTCCAACGGCAGAGAAGTCCAAAAATCCAAACTCCTAAGATTACCACAGCAAACAAACTCCTAAATAAAAGGATAAGAGTCCCACAACAAAGATACTCCTAAATAGAAGAAGTACAGCCACGATATACGTCCCACACAAAAAAAGGACTCTGAAAAGAAGAGTCAAAATTGAAGGACAGCTGTCACAGGAACAAGAAAATAATATCTAGTATTGTAGGATTCTTTAAAAATTGGACAGCACATCAATATTCTTTTTTTTTTTTTTTTTTTTTTTTTTGCTAGAAGCCAGAGAAAAATTGCATTAGCAAAAAATAAAAGTATTACATGCCCTAATGGAATGTAAAACCCCCACCTTCGGCATTGGCATCAGTAGGGGCCATTTTGGGCTACAACAATTATGAAAATCTATAACGAGGTCTATGACATTCACATCCCAAACAACCTCAGGAGAGACAAAATCCGGACAGGATACCAAATATTAGACTGCCTATCATAAGCTGCTTTCCTTGCTAGCTTGTCTGCCACAGAGTTAGTTTCTCTGAAACCATGTGTGTACCTCACTTGACATTTAGCCAAGGATTCTGAGATTGCCCGCCACTGCTGAAGATGTATCCAAGGGATCTTATTATCCCTAAGTGCCAAAACCATTGCACTCGAGTCAAACTTTAGCAAAATCTTCTTATACCCGAGGTTCAATGCTTCTTCAATTCCATGCATTGCACCTCGAATTTCTGCTTCATAGTTTGTCTTCACACCAATGAAATCAGTAAATGCTACTCTTACCTGTCCATTGGATGTACGAATAAGTCTCCCAGTTCCTGCAAAACCTGGGTTTCCTAAACTACATCCATCAGAGTTGACCTTACACCAGTCCAAAATAGGTGGTTGCCAATACAATTCCTGAATCCTCAATTGCTTTCTTTGTTTGGTAACCAACGAAAGTACCCGAGCAACTCTAAAGTCCTCTGTCGAACTAATAGTACAAGGTTCTCTCAAAGAGAGGTCTCTGCAACCTCTACGAATCATCATACTTACCGAAGCAGAAGAGGCTGGAATACTCCTGTATAAGCATTTGTTTCGTGCTCCCTAGATATTTATTAAGCCCACAAAGAGGCTACCTCTCCATATATGCCGAATTGGAGCTGATCTCCCTTTCCTTGTCACCAAGCCAATAGAGAATTACAATTCGTAATATCCGGAAATCCTACACCAAAGATCAGTCCAATTTCATGCCATATTGATTTGGCGAATCAGTGCAGAAAATATGGTCAAAAGTTTCACTGTCTTTTCTACATAATGGACATTGAGAAACTGATGACACTCCTTTTCTAGTAGTCGATCCATACAGAAAACAGATTCATCCCAACATATTAGAATCAAGTGGTAGTATACTCATCCATAGATTCAGCAAGCAGTTGAGAGCTGGAACAGAAATCGATGGCATTTTGATCTTGAGCAAAAGTTTGCAGCAGAAAGAAAAAAAAAATAATAATAATCTTGATCACAAAATCCAGCAGCAGCAGTACCAGGAATCTCGATCAGAAAATATACCAGCAAGGGATGATCATAACAGCAGCAACAGTAAAAAGCAGATTCAGTAGTAGCAGTCATAATAACAAGATCTGCAGAGCAGGGGAAACAACAACGGAAGCAGTGTAGCACCAGCAGCAGTTGTGGTGGCTGCACCTCATAACGAAAAACTTAAACGACTCTCAAAACGGCAGATCAAAACCGCTCTGATACCATGTAACAAAATAGAAAATAGGAAAAGAAAGGAGGGAGGGTATATGTCATATCTGTGCTCCTTTCCTTGTAGCTTATATTTATAGAAAGCTTATATTTATAGAAAATAGAAAATAACTATTAGATTGGATTTAGGATTCTACAAGTCAGAGTCCTAGTCACGAACTAAAGACAAAGTGAATTCCAAATAGAAAAAGGAAATTAACAAGCCTAATTGGTAAAGGAAAATAAATCAAACTAATAGACTAATTAGGAGTCCATATACTAATAGGAGATCTAATTACAGTAGGACTGTATAGAACTATAAACACAATAGGACTATAGAGTCCTATTCCAACTCAGCAACTATAGTCAAAGAGTCCTGCACCAACTGTGCAGGTCAAAGAGTCCCACACGATGAGGACTGTGAATAGATCTCATCGTGTGGACTGTAGTGTAGTTTAACAGGATACTTAAATGATTTAGTCAAAGCCAACTACATTACCTAATGGACCCCACAGCCCCACTACTAATTAATATCTATTTTCATACACCCCTTTACCACGGCACGACCAACATTACTAGCTAGTAGGGCCGAGTTGTCAGTGGAAGAGGTGCTATGTGACTTGGAGAAGGTAGGATTGACAAGTCGTTGAACCCTATGGAAGGCCTCATTGAAAGTAGGAACTTTGTCTCCTGGTAGAAGTTGGCTTTTAAGGCTCTGTTTGATAAAACTTTTGCTCTAGATTCTGGATTCCGGTTTAGAATAAGGATTCGATTCTAGGCTACTCCAAGATTATTTGGGAGTAAAAACATGTTTGATAACGCATTTTTGGAATGGATTCCAAAGTATTTGTGGAATAGAAAAATGTTTGATAAACACTATCCCCCAATCGAAGTCTATAAAAGTGGTGGTGATAGTGGTGGGTGGTGGTGGTAGTGTGGTTGTGGCGGTGGGTAATGACGGCGGTGGTGGTGGAGGTGACGGTCAAGCCTTTGTTTGTGAAGAAGAGAGGAGTGTGAGAGAGGAGAACTTTTATTTTACTTTCTTTCTTTTCCAAAAAATTGCTCCAAAACAAAACTGCAGCTTTTTTATACTCCAAAAATTTGGATTCTGAAGTCAATTTGAATCTGGTTCACTCTGTGGGAGCTCGAATCCAACCGGGCTTATCAAACGCGATTCTACTCCAAAATGGCTCCCTGGGAGTCAGAATCTGGGTTTTATCAAACAGGCCCTAAGTGGTTGCAATTCAGAATTGTGACTGGAGAGAAACATGGAGACTTGTAACTCCTCCCGTTGAGCCTTTAGAGTAGTAGGAAGGTCTGTAGTGAGAGGTTGAAGAACTTTTAACTCTTCCCAGATACCTTTGAGAGTGTTGTAAAATTCTGCAACTGACTTGTAGCCTTGTTTGCAATTGAATAGGCACGATATAAATCATTAACACGTGATAGATTAGTATCTTGAGCAAAACTCTTCTGTAGGTCATTTCAGACACCCTTGGCGGTGGTGTGGAACATGACATTAGCAACAATGGCAGGCTCCATACTATTAAATAGCCAAGCCATAACAATAACATTATCACGAGTCCATGTGGCATAGTTAGGATCTTTAGCATCAGGAGGATCATCTCTTAAAAAAGCCAATTTATCATGGCAGTAAGATAGATTGTGATAGCTTGTTTCCATAGAAGATAATTTAAGAATCCATTCAATTTGATAGAGTTAATCGGACATGGACTAAGTCCACAGCTGTCTTTGGCTCACTTATGATGTCCTAACAATTATTACCACCACAAAACTAATGGAGAACAAGGCTTGCGGTTTGTAGAAAAAAAGAATCCAATGTGAGAGTATCAATCTCTAAATGAGACCAGATCTGAGGTTCTTATAAATTAAATTCGATCTGAACAACGAGGAGAATCGATATAAACAAAAAAGAGAATCCAATATGAGAGTACTCACTTCTAAGATAAGACCAGATCTTAGTTTTTATAAAGTAAACTCGATCTGAGCAATAAGAAAAGTCGATACAAAAAAATAAAATCCTCTAGTTCTACCGCAATAACAGAAACTTGGACTAAAAAAACTTCAAAACATAATTTATAAAAACATATTAGTAAAGAAAATTTTCCCTTGATCAATTCTGCTCTGATACCATGTTACAAGAAGAACCAGAAATTTACAAGAGATATCTGAGGTAAAAGAGGGCAGAGAGAGATCACAAGTATTAAAATTCTCCTCTCCCCTTATCGCCCTTTATTTATAGATTAGGAAAACTGTAAATCAAATAGTTCTAGGACTATATTATAAAGTCCTAGTTACAAAAGGAAACTAATAAAAAGAGAATAAAGGATTGGATTCTTATTCTAATCTAACTGCTTTGATTAAGTCAGTGTACAACCATGAATTAAACTCCTAAGCCCCACGATTCCAGATATCATAAGCGCTAACAATAAGGAAACAAAAGGAAGTTTTCTAGATCTAAAAGTAAGTAGCTCGACTAACTTAACTAATAAGGACTCTAAAATACTTAACTAATTAGAATTGTTGAAGCCTAAGTCTTCTAGATAGTTTGGCCCCACACAACTATCCAAATTAGACTCTTAAAAGAACCAAAATTAAAGCCAACTACATTATGTCATTACCTAAAAATTCAGACCATTACAAATATAACCCAAAGAATTAAAAGTTCATAATCCATAGATATTAAAATCGACC